>JAINUG010000041.1:4470000-4882500 GCA_029706075.1 Aldrovandia affinis
GGTTGCCATGGTAACTCGGCCGCTGATGTTGATGCTGCCGTGGCAACAGGGATGGTGCTGCAGAGAGAGAGAGAGGGAGGGCTGAGGTTGAGACAGTTTGTGATTTGCACATACGCACATTCGGGGCGTTCTGGAAAATTAATTGCTACCTGTACGGGAGATGTGAATTGTGTTTAGCGATTGCAGTGAGGGGAGTCTAGAGAGTCATAATGTGTCCGTTTCAAGCCCAGTCATAATAAAATGAAAGTTGCCGGGTGGAATACGTAACGACTGCTGCGAGCTGTACACTGGCCATGTTCCTTCCCCCCCCTCCCTCTCCCAGTTATCGCCAGATATTACAGGAGGAGTGTTATGTCCGTGCGTTAAAATGTTTCTCGCTCCTTCGTGACCTGGCCCTCCGTATCAGCGCCTTAGTTGTGCAGAGATGCAAATGAAGCAGCTGTGGGGTCTGTTTCCACAGTGGGTGGCGGAGAGGCAAAAACACAAACAAACCGTGGGCTGGAGGCGAGGGGCAGCGTGCTTTCAACGACGAGTCCTGAAGCTGAAAGAGAAGAACATGTCCACATGCCCCTGTGCTGCCGATGTGCCTAACACTGCCCTGAAGCTGAGAGAGAGAAACCTGTCCACAGGTCTCTATGCTACCTTGAAGAGAGGAACTCGTCCAGTCACCTCTGTGTTGCCAATGACCACACCCCTGCTCTAAAGCTCAGGGAGCGCAGCACGCCTCTGTGTTGCACCGAGTAGGTGATTTAGACACGCGTGACGCAATCCTGCCGCAGCGCGATAAACGACACTGAACTCCCCTCCCACAAGGGTGGAGAAATACACCGGTTACCGTTACGGTGCACCGGGCTGGAATAGTGCCGGAATCAACTATCGCACGCGCAACTAAATCCAGTGGGCTTTCCAGCAGGAGTCCGGGCTCTGATGCGCTCTCCGACAGAGCACGCAGAACACCGGGACAGCGGATGGCCATCTTGAATGTTTTTGGCGTGCACCCTAAGCATCGGAGTAAACGGAGCCAGGGCATACATTTTGAACGCACACGCTCCACGAGGACCTCGCTGGTACAGAGCTGGGATTTAGCACAGAGTGCAAAGCACTGGCAAAAGCGAGAAGGAGAGAGAAGCCTCTACCCCATTTTTCTCCCAATTTGGTAGCCAATTGCCCACTGTGCTTAGTTCAATCCCCCTTCCCTTGTAGTTCGCTGCCGTAGTCCTGTGACCGGCAGTGACAAGGGCGAAGCGCTGCCTCCTCCGAGACAGCACTCGTCGTGCCGTCGCCTGTAATTTCGGCACCCCAGAACCACTCCTGTGCGCAGCAAACTGTGTGTGTCTGCTCCCCTCCCCCCTCCCTGGGGCGGACAGCCAATTGCCGCCCCGATGGCACTCCCTGACCAGAGCCGACTCTGGCGCGACGGGGAATCAAACCCCGGTCGCCGTGGCCAGCGTCGGACGTTGAAACCACTATACCACGCGGGAGGCCGGAGAGAGAAGCCATTTTAGCTGAACATTATGATACGCCACGCTTCGCGATTAAGCACGTCTTCACAGAGCCAACAAAAGTGAAACCCAGGTCCTTTCTTAAACCCAAGCGTTTTTTTAGACAGGGAGGGAGTGTAGATTGTAGGAGCTGAGGACATTTACTTGGGTGTACATGCCTGGCACCTGGATTGGAAATTAATCTGATGTTGGCAAACTGGATTGCCCCGGGGACAATACATACATATTGGATAGCGATGAGCTCAGAACTGGGACACTGCTGAGCCGATACCAGTCATATTAAGTGGGAGCTGTGAGCTCGCTGCTGATGCAGACTCGCATATTAACATTCCCAGTCGAGGTCATGGGTTATGGTCATGAACACAGAATGTGGAAGGGAACGGGATCAGCGACACAAACGTTTCACATGATTTGGAAGCTGTTTTGGTCTTCCGAAATCCTGCTTTGCGCCTGGACAGCATTTTTATTTGTATTTTTTTTCATGACATTACATTTACATTTTAAGCATTTAGCAGACGCTCTTATCCAGAGCGACTTACAAGATGTGCATTAATACATGGTAGGAACAATCCTAGTTTGTGCAAGAGATCAGTGCAGTAATACAGCGATAGACATCGTTGTAGGCAGCTGCATACCATACCTGTACTGGGACACTGGGAAGGAGAAGGTTAGTACATTTTTTTAAATGTATTAAATGAGTAGGCAGGAATACATATACAACAAGTGTTGAGCAAGTAGGCAGTGGTGATGACAATTGGGTAGATGCACAGAATTCAGTGGTAGTGGAGTCTGAAAATGTGGGTCTTGAGTCTCTTGCAGAAGATCGCAAGTGATTCAGCGGGCCTGACCGATTGCGGAAGGTCGAAGAGAAGAGACGAGACCGCGAGGAGCGGCTGCCGGGTGCCCGGAGGGATAGGACAGTCAGTTTGCCAGAGGAGGCGGAGCGGAGGGGTCTGGCTGGGGTGTAGAGTGTTTACCCGTCAGGTTATTGATTTCATACATTAGCGCTTCCAAAGTGCCTGAGCGGTGCCTTGTGTCTTTATGGACTTGGTTATAGCCTTTCGATATGACCCAGTCCTCTGTCACTGCGGAGTCCCACAGTGCCGCAGTGCAGCACACATGCACATCCTGGGTCGTAACTTAGCGACTGTCTCCTTCGTACCCAAGAACCCCACCCCTTTGAGTCTTTACTGAAGGCCTGTTTGAAGATGTGAATGGGGAGGGGTGATGATAACTACACCGTTAGTAGCACATGTATTCAGTGGATCCTCCATGGGAATTCCACTTTCTTTCCACGTTACTGTCATCCATTCGGCACCGCCCCGTGGGTTAGACGGCCCAATCGGATGGATCGTTCCTGCCCAAGTTCCTGCAACTCGTGGTGTTTCAGGTGACGGATTCCGTTCTCCTTCACGAGTGGAATGGAAAGAAAGAAAGAAAAGAGGAAGTGCCTGAGTGGTTATGGTCTTGCGTGGTTAAGGACTCTGTTACAGTCTCGTGTGATGGCTCCTCAGATCGGATGGAGTGGGCTGAGAGTCAGAGCTCCACAGTGCCGCAGTGCAACACACACTCACTCCCTGGGTCGTAACTCAGTGACTGTCTTCTTCAGGCGGTCATTACCCAAGAAGCCCGCCACCCTCACCCCCACCCCTACCCCTTTGAGTCTTTACCGAAGGCCTGTTTGAAGGTGTGATGACAATTACACCAGTTAGCAACACATTTATTCAGTGGAACCTCCGTGTGAAATTCACAGGATGGGATCTGCTCGCGCTCCATTTACATTACATTTGACATTTTAGGCATTTAGCAGATGCTCTTATCCAGTTGACATTTCTTTACATACAATCCATTTATACAGCTGGATATTTTACTGAAGCAATTCAGGTTAAGTACCTTGCTCAAGGGTACAACAGCAGTGCCCACCTGGGAATTGAACCTGCAAACTCTGAGTTACAAGCGCAGCTCCCTAACCATTACACTACACTGCCAGCTCCAATCACATTTCTTTCCACGCTGCTGTCATTCATTCGGCACCGGCCCACGGGTCAGACGGCCCAATCGGATCGTTTTCTTCGACTTGCTGTGTTTCGCGTTCCGTTCCTCTCCTTCACAAATGAAACGGAAGACTCATTTCATCAAGAAAGAAAGGAAGGAAAAAAAAGAAAATGAACTCTGCAGCGGCCCGGTGGAAAGATCTGCGTGGTGCAGTGCTACTGCGGGTTATAAAGAGCTCGGGTACAGAGTGTTCCTGTTTGTAACGTCAAACCTTTCCAGTTGCTACCTTTTCACAGTCTGTGATCATTAATATGCATTTCTGCTTTGGGGTCATTTTCTCCCGCACAAAATGCAATGCCCTTCCGTAAGATGATGGCATCGAGAGGAATCTATTCTATTTGGTACATGCGAGGGTGGAAAATAATTGACTAATATCATTAGCAGCTTATACAAATAGCATGGTCCCAGTAAACCAGTAATATGCCCTCTCCAGTATCTGTTCAGATGAAGTGATTGTATCACAGCATCAGGATATTTTAACATTGTGATGAGTGAGCCTTCAGACTTGGTCTGGTAATTTATTCCGTGGCTTAAGCTTTACTATTCTATCTGTGCTTGAAAGTGGGGCTTATATTATGTAGAATGATGGGATTTTGGATAATCAGTTTAGAAATAAAAGCGTGAGATATCCAAATTAAATCATTTGATGGCTTCGCTAAACGCGGTATTGTGTTTGGCTTGACCCGACACGATTTCCTTGGCCTCTGAAGTCTGAATGGGAGTTAGCAAGGGGATTGTGGGAAAGGCGGGATCGGGTGAAGTCGCACTGTTAGCCGCTGCTCAGGTCTGTCGGCATTCTCAAGACAAAGAACGACATAATGAACAGTAACAGGTGGATGGCTTTGATTAATCTAGAGTCACCGTCGCCGACTCTCAGAGTGTGGAGGGCCGCCACTTGTGGAGTGCCATAGCTCCTGCGCCGCCTTCTCCCTCTGTGCCTTTCTGCTCACTGGCGTTTTGTCGTCCCCGCTCCCCTCATTCGCTCCATTGCTTTTTGTTTTCCTTTCTCCCGTCGGCGTCTCCCTCTCGCCTCTCTCCCTCCCCTCCCCTCCCTTCTGGCTGCCCCTTGCAGCCGAAATGATACAGCCCGTGCGACAGCCAGCCTGTTGCCACGGAAACGGGAGGTGGTTACCGTGGAGATGTAAGGAATATGGGGCTGCCAAGGGAACAATGGGGTGTGACACAACGGGGAGGCCAGAAATAGAAGCACGCGATCAGCTCCCCACCCACCAATCTGCCCCGTACCACCCCGTCTCTCTCCCATGCCGGATCTCCTAACACCTCTGTGCTCATTCTCCCATTACAAACGCTAAATTCTGCCTTAGCGCTAATCTCCATCATTTCCTCATTTCAACACACGAGCCTCTATCCACAGTCGTTTGTTCTTAACCAACACAAATGTGTAACACATTTAACTATGCATTTTTTTCGGTTCATTAATCCAACATAAATCGATCTTTTTTTATTTCAGTGACCGCTAATCGAATAAGTGCCCACCCTCCCGCAAATTAAAGGAATGGTTACTGAAGCTGAAGACAAAGCACATTGTGATTAGAGTAGGGGCTATCCCCCTACTAGATTGATCTCTGTTAAGTACAAAAGCTCAGTTATCACATTCATTCCTTTCAGAAAAAGATTGTTAATATCCTTTAATATTATCACTAAACCCGTACTTCTGCTTGGATTACAAACCCAGTTAAAAAAACTATAGGCGTGTGAATACAAATGACGGGAATGGAATTGGCATAAATTCACTGGTTTTGAAATCAGGATAATGTCCAGTTTCTTTCTGTCCGTCATAATGGGGCTTGATATTCCCCACACCAGTATTTTCCCATCATCCCTGTCAGACAGAGGCAGGGTAAAAGTGAACGCTCAGATCTGTCTGCACTCTCAGATAGCAGATGGAGTGCTGAGGACAACTTTTACATCCGCCAGGGAATTCTTGGTTCTCAGCCAATGGGAACTTTCCATAATTGCACTGGTTTTGTCGCACAATGGGTCAGTCGATGTGTGTGACTCGAACTCAGTCCGTTTCGAAGGCTCGGACTCAATCAAAAAATCATAAATGGGCGACATTGTTTGTTTAATGAATCATTTAATATGATTTTTTTTCAGCAAGCTCCCGCATTGTTTGGTCAGAGCTGCTTTGTCTGGGGTTGTATTAAACAGGGCAAACCGTTGTCCGCGGTACTTATGTAATAAGACCCATTGAGAGGCCTGTTCTGGTGATGTCACACAGTAACTTGAGAGAGGGGCTCTGTTTTCTTGTCCTCGAGGGCTTTGGGTGTCACTGGAGAGAGAGGCAGCTCTGTGACACATGCAGTGCATTGTGTCTGTCTCTGTGGCCCAATCTGATTGGCTGCTGGTGTATCGGCATCTTTGCCATCCACACACACGCATACTCAAACACACATACACACACACACACACACACACACACACTCACACACACACACACACATACACATACACACATATTCATTATGAGGCATTCCAAGTAGCTGACGAGTAAAACAGTACTTCTGTAGTGGCAGACACTGGGTGAGTGCTGAAAGGGGAAACAGGAGCAATAGGTTTGAACTGACCCAAGAGCAGTGAAGTTCATTATCAGAGCCATTTGCGGTTTTCCCTGATGTCTCTAATGGCGTTCTGTGAAGAAGTGTAGGCTGATTGTCAGCCAGTGACTCGCATCGGAACTAGTGTTTGTGAACAGAATGAAAAGGCAGCACGGAAGCGTTTGCATCCAGATGACCTGACGTCATTTTAGAAACGCTGCATGGCAGTGATCATTTTTCCAGGCCCTTGCAGCGCTGAATGGCGCTGTTTTTGTTCAAAGCTGTGGCCTCTTCGCCGTGCCCCATGTTGTGCAGGTTGCCCATGGAGAACAGCTGAGCGATTGAGGGATTACGTAACGTGCGCTCAGCTCATTAAAGTTTGAAGAAGTTGTTTTGCGGAGCGGTGAGCATGCACTGGCGAAGGGGGAAAACAGAACCCGTGTTAGCTGCGGAGTATCGATGCATGTACACTCACACAGACGCGTGCGCGCACACACACAGGCAGTGTGGTATGATGGTGAGGGAACCGGGCTTGTAACGTTAAGGTTGCAGGTTCAATCGCCAGGTGGGACACTGCCGTTGTACCCTTGAGCAAGGCACTTATCCTGAATTGCATCAGTTAATAACCAGCTGTATAAATGGATTGTAAAGAAATTTAAAAACTGTAAGTCGCTCTGGATAAGAGCGTCTGCTAAATGCCTAAAATGTAATGCAAGTGTAAATGTACACACACACACACCGTACGCGCGCACACACACATGGAGACATGCGTACATTCGCACGCACATAGAGGCACGTGTGTAAACGCTCAAACACGCACAGGAAATGGTGCTCCTGCTTAACCGGAAGGACAGTGGCGATGGGGCCAGAGCAAGGCCAGGCTAAGGGCCGTCACGGACGCGCTGACACGGCCGGTCCACCGGGCTCACTTTATTGCCAGAGAAGAAGGAAAGCCAAGCTCAGGTGCAAGGGCCACATGTTCCTGTTCATGTTCATGTTTGAAGTGCTCACAACGGGGGTGTTCTCCAAGCTCATTTTCAGTCATCCCTGTAATGCTCAAAGATCTCCGTTGTTTTGAATCCAGCTTGGTCGCACGTGTCCATTCGGTGTAGCCAGTCTAATGTTGCAGCAGTGCTGTGCGAATGCACAGGGCGAGACTGCATTGTGATGTCGGCACCATCGCATAGGGCCTCAACCGTTTCAGCAAAGGAGGTCCTGTCACTGTGTAAACGGTTGAACTTAGGAGCAAAAAGAGTTCCTGTCACCGTTGAACTTAGTGTTAACTAAGTTCCAGCAGTGGAATTGTTGGTTCAGTACTGGCACAAACAGAAGTTCTGTGTAAAGTATAGCTTCTGCCGTCTTGATTTCTACTGATACAGTACCATCGATATCCGTGCGATGAGGCCTGGGTCGGCAACTCCTGACCTTTTCCCACAGTGTTTAGAGATGGACAGGACTTCTGCAGTAGAGTATTTCAGTAGAGTGCTTGTCTGCAAACAGAGGATAAAAGCAGAACGAGCATGTGGGAAGAAGAAACCAGTAGGATGGTTAGTATCTGAAGTTACCATTTCATATACAGTACGTTCACATGACTGTGTCGTATCATAAATACTATGAATATTCGCCCTAGAAAATGATATCTTCGGCCTCCCGTATCAGTGGTTAAATACTATGAATATTCGCCGTCGGCTCTGGCCGGGAGTGCCACCAGGGGCGGCGATTGGCTGTCCGCCCCAGGGAGAAAATGATATCTTCCGTCGGCAGCTGGGTAGTGATCAGCGCCCTTTACTCACCACCTGAGGTTGTTGGTTCAAATGCTGCCTATTCTTTTAAGGGACCTCACTCCAGAAATGGAGTGAGGTCCCTTAAAAGGGGAAAGAATACCTTCACTCCAGAAAGAATACCCTTGTAGTCACATTGGATTGTGTGTACGGTGCATACATTAATAACAACAGTCGTTTCTATGATATAAAGTAGGATTATTGTCCGCACTGATTTGAAAGTCCCGTGTGCTTGCCTTTCTGGTATGTTCTATGTTGTTTCTATGACAACACGCAGGCATGGCTCTCAGCGTATGTAAGACATAAGCAGAGCTAGATATTAGTGCAGGATTTAACGCTGCGGATGAGAGATGGCGGCTTATTTTTTGCACCATTCCTCTATTGCCTGCTTGCGTTTGTGCTTTCCAAATCAGTGCGTTTCTCTAGAAATTCTAGGGATTTCTAGTACAGACTTTTGATGTGCTTCACTCATTAAGGTGCTGAAAAACAATGCACTCAGTTGGCCAATCAGGGTTCAATTCACCTTCCACTCCAGTGGACTAAAGGGGAAAATACGGTGGTGTTTTAAGAGCGGGCCTATAGTGGCTTTGGGGTGAAGTGATGTCATAATTGAACTACAATAGTGTGTGCAGTGGCTCCGCCCTCTTAGGTCTGTGGAATGCGGCTGGTCTATTTTTCCTCGAGAGTGAATGGGATCAAGCTCGTTGTGTATTTTGTGTTCCCGAATTTCGTCCGCTGGTACGTGTGTGTGTGTGTGTGTGTGTTTGCCTGTTTTTCTCCTCTATGTATGGGCGTGCCTGTGTGTGCCTCTCTGTGTTCCTGCGAGGGCAGGATTAATGCTGCCCGCTCACGTGTGCGCAGCAGTTGTCACTCTGACGAGAGCAGAAATGACAGGCGTCAGCGGAGACTTTGTGTGGCAGCGCGCAGGTTTTCAGCGCTCTGGAATTCCTATCTCTCTGTCTTTCAATTCCTCCCTCTCTCTCCCTCTCACTCTCTCTCTCTCTCTCTCTCGCTCTCCCTCTCTCATGTCTGAAGGGCAGCGTGGCTATGCCCGTGTCAGGTGTCTCCGTGCAGAACACTGCTGCAGGGAAGGGGCGCGTACGCTGTGCCACAACAAAACAAAGAGTTCTACAGCACAGGGCCCTGACCTCCGACCCCCTTTCCCCTCCAGCACAGGGTAGAGACCGAGCGAGACGGAGCAAGAGCGAGAGTAGAGCAACGAAGAAGATGAATAAAGAGAAATAAAGAGAGAAAGCGACGGAGAGGGAGGAGGAGGGGGCCTCGTGAATAAGTAAAGCCGTTGCCCAGCGGACGCTGACGGAGAGAGGCAGCGAGCCGAGGAGCACGAAACCGCCAAGCGCAGCGACAAAAGCAGCAGCCACCGCCGCCGCCGCGCTCAAAGTGGCGCCCCAGGTGGGGTGTGTGTTGCATCTGGAGAGCTTTCTGCACCCCTGTCTGTCAGCAGTGGCTCTGGGCTGTGGAGCAGGGAGGGGGCTGGGCAGGGGGGTGCTGAAGCATGGGCAGAGTTAAAGAGAACAACAAAGGGGAGGGGGTGCTGTGCTGCCTGAGAGGGAAGGGAACTGTGACTGCAGTGGCGAATGGGGAGCGGCCGTGGAGTCATGTGACCTGAGCCGCGGCGAGCCAGCGAGAGAGAGAGAGAGGGGGAAAGTAGGCGAGTCCAGCTCAGCCTCAGAGCTTCTCCTGATCGACTCCGAGCGGAGAGGCACAGAGAGGAGCGTGTCTCACACACACGCACGCACGCCCACCGAGCACACCTTCGCAGCCCGACGGCAAAGACGAATAAGAAACGCCTCACTGTGCCGAGGAGGGGAAAGATAATACGTCGAAGAAGCAGAGCGAGAATCGATAACGGGAAAGTGAGAGGATTAGGCGTAAAGAGGGAGAGGGGAAAGCATGTCTTCTCTCTCGAACCAGCAGGCGACGGCTCCGTTCTCGGAGTACAGTGAGCTGTGCAAGACTCCCGCCGTGCCACCGCCGTCGCAGCCCCCCCAAGCCTGGGGGTGGCCGCAGGGGGAGACAGGGGGGCCCCGGAACACGGGGGGCTCCCCGAGGGCCACCAGGCTGACCGACGAGGACAAGCTGTGCTTCATGGAGGGGTCGGCGGGCGCCGACTCGGAGCTGAAGGTTCCGGGGCGGCTGGGCAGCGCCGGGGACAGCCCTGAGAGCCCCTACTCCTCCTCCACCTCGCCCGCCTCGCCCGGGAAACAACCCGCCCTGCCGGGCCGCACCAACAACAGCGGGGCGCCGCTGGTGTCTCTGGGGTCACCCTCCCGGCCCGCCGTCGCGGCTCCCGTCGGCACCGCCACCGCGTGGACCCCCTCCTTCGGCGGGCTGGGCGCCGGGAGCCCCCCATCGCGGGCCACGCCCAACTATTGCGTCCTGGGTGTCGTCAACGACAACTACCTGGAGGGCAGGTCCGACGCGCTCGGGGCGTCCAGCGAGGACAGCGACGAGGACACGGGCCCGCGCCTGAGGGGGGTGCCGGAGGGGCAGGGCAAGGCCCCCGCCGGCCCGCAGTCCCGCGACACGCTCCCAGGTGGGTTGGCCGAGCGGCCCTCACCCAGCGACGGGCCGTCCCGTGTCCAGGCCTCCGCCGTGAGCCGATCGCTCACTGTGAGCAACGAGCAGCCGCCCACCCCCCGCCCAAGGACAGCCTCGGTCAGGGGACGGGGTCCGGGAGTCCCGGCCCGCCCCCCTTCCAGATGCCGCGGGAGGATTTTGGGGGTTTGGCAGGACGGGCTGTGGTCGGTGTCCTTGGGGCCGCACCCCCAGGGATGGACCGGGGCTTCCCCCTGCCCGTCCCCTTCGGCGGCCAAACCATCAGCAGTGTCAGAGCCAATGGCACCATAGAGGGTAGGTGATGTCATCAGTGCCTGCCCCCTGCAGTGCAAAGACCCGCCACACTCTGCGTAAGAGAGGCAGGTGGCTCGGAGATCACACAGACTGACTGACTGTGTGTGTGTGTGTGTGTGTGTGTGTGTTTACATATTACGTGTGAGTAAGTGAAGTGAGTGTGTGTGTGTGTGTGTGTGTGTGTGTGTATGTGTTTGTATGTGTGTTTATGTGTGTGTGTGTGTGTTTGTGTACGCATGGTGGAAGGGTTGTTTCATGGATGTCCAGAATGGTGTTTTCTGAGCTGGTGTTTAAGAAGCTTCGAGTGAGAGGAAAGGGAGGCGTGTGAGGGGGGTGTGGCAGCAGGAACACAGGGAACCGTGACAAAGACGGAGCAGAGAGAGGACACTTTTGCGTGGTGCCTCAGGGTGACGTTTTGGGTGTACAGTCAGAGAGCCAGTCGGTCACTCTCACAGATAAAACCGCCACAGGCAGGGGGAGCCACTGCTCACAGCCGCCCCGCCCCGCCTGCGTCGGCGATCTCTCGCCCGCGGTCCGCGCCGCGAAGAACGTGGCCGGTGTCCGTGTTTTAAGAGCAGCGGATCGAGAGCAGATCCGTCTGAGCTCGCTCGCACGTTTTGTGCTCACTCCAACGCAGAACGTGACTAAAAACGTAGGACGCTTTCGATGAATGTCTTTAATGAATAAAGGTTTATTTTGTATTGTGAGGTCATTCAGAGAACGCCTCCATGAGCGTAAGCGTTCATTCTAACAGACCGTACGTCTGTCTGGATGTGCGGCAGTGTCCGTTTAGCAGAAGGGCGCTCCGTCCGTGTGTCTGTCTGACCTTTCTTCCTGAGCACACGGCCCCTGGGGAGAAGGAGAGGAAGGATATGAGGGATGAGAGTGAATTTAATCATAAGCTGAGGGTTCCTGGTATTACTAGCAAATCTGAATATGATGTGTTCTTTTGAAGTCTTTTAAAAGTAATGATTTTCAGCGTCCCACTAACCACCTTCTGCTGTGAAGCAGTGACAGGCAGAATTTGGGGTTTTGTGTGTGTGTGTGTGTACTTGCACCTTTTCGTGTGTATGTGTGTGTGTGTTGTGCGTGAGTGAGTGTGCATGCATACGAGTGTGTATGAATGTGTGCGCGCACATGTGTGCGTATAAGTGCGCGTGAGTGAGCATTTGTGTGTGCGTGTGCATGTGTGTGTGCATATGACTGCGCGCATATGAGTGAGTATAAATATGCTCACGTGTGTGTGTGCACATGTGTGCGTATGAGTGAGCATTTGTGTGTGTGTGTGTGTGTGTGTGTGTGTGTGTGTGTGTGTGTGTGTGTGTGCGTGTGCGTGTCTCCAAACATCAGCAGTGTAGCTGTAGTCGGTCTGTCCTACAGACAGCACGCCACCACAAACTGTCACCATGACAGCAACCAAACATCCAGGCGGAGTGTAGCCATGGCAACAGCAATTGGATGGACAGGAGAAATTTTTGTGCCAAAACACGAGATTCCAACGTGGGGCTCTCTTGGATTGGAGGACACAGGGGACCCTGAAGGATGGTCAGCGGTCACACCGGGAGCCTGTCCGCTCCCAGCACACGTGATTCGATGAGCGACCAGCGTGGCTCGTTTTTAAGGCCCGCTGTTACGTCTGTCTACAGGGTCTACAGAACCACGGGGCTGGTATAAACACAGCTCAGGAGTAGCTGTTCCAGTTCTAATGCAGTTCCCTGGTCTTGTGGTTTAAACCATGAGGTTGAAACTCCTGCTAAGTGCACTGCGATCAGCCCATCGTGTTTACACAAGGCTGTTGTAGTCACCACCGGGCCACACGCAAGCTGGTCTGCTCGATGCAATGCTGCCCGAACTAATAGCGACGTGACGTCCTGACAGTCCCAGTAAGGACGGTGTAACGAAGTTCAGTAACCTCATTTGCCAATTACACACACATTTCCCAGAGTCTTTGAGCCTTTGATGGCACGCTGATGTAAAGAGGGCCCTGGGGTTAGGTTTTCAGTCCGCTTCAGTCCGCTAGAAGTTGTCTGTCTCTCTTCATTGGTGGTAGCTCTGTGTGACGCAGCTCTGAAGAGGTGCACCTTTTCATTGTCACAGTATTTGCTTGGCAGGCTCCGATGTTTGCGTCCATTAGCTCGCTCAGCGGCATAATGCCATTCCTCACCTGGGAATCAGACCCGAGGACCACAGGTAACACCCCAGGTGCTCAACTTCCTGTCAGGTGACCACCTAGAAACAGCCAATCAACAGGGTGACCGACAAAGCAGTGCCCTCTGAAAAAGTCTCAAGCCCCCACCAAATGGCAGCGTGACACCGACTCGGCGGGTCCACGTTTAAGGATTGGGCTTATTTTTCGCCCCATTTTCACCCCCCCTCCCCCCCAGCTGCAGCTGTTCCGTAACGCTTCCTTTTTATTTTCTGTCACTCTTCCTCCCCGCTCCCTCTTCCTCTCTCCGTCCCCTGTCCCATCCTTCCCGCGTTGCTCTCTTGTCCTTTTTATTTTTGTATTTTTTTTGAGGAGTTACGTAAGAAGCAATGTTCAACAATGTTTTTTTTTGTTGTTGTTTTTTTTGCCAGCCGGAGGCTATGTCACTTTGTGTCCCCTCGCTGACCTGTCTCCTATCCGCGCTCTGCGTGCCGACTGACTTGTGCAGAGTCTGGGGTTTTCTTTGTTGGCGCAGGCTTCAGTGGCTGTGCCATGGGTGGGTGTACCCTCTCAGCCCTGCTTACTTCTGATGAACATCGCTTCATTTTGCAAACATGAAAACGCTGAATCAGACACTGGATCACACAGAGGAAAACCTTCCTCTCCTTTCCATCGTGGCCCTTCATCGAAACCGTGGACTTTCCAGCGGATGCCACGAGATGAATCACAGGTCTCAGTTTGAGACGGTGGCCAACTGTGACGTTCGCTTACGTTAAGAGTCTACAAGTCTACAAATACAAGATTTGTTCAGTATTCCCGATATTTCACCCCCCCGCTCTGCACACTTTCAATTCACAAACCTTTAAGTGGAGGCAAGTATTTGGTCATTTAGACAAGTATAAATAAACAGGCTAGATATGATCTTCCAACAGTCACATTTCTCTCAAATGCTTAAAAAAAAAAAAATTTACTTACAGTATTGCCATTGACTGTTATTGAATCTTGTGTTACGTCTCATTTACATTTGGCCATTGATTGGCAAGCATGGCAATGCAGTAAGGGAATTCTGTGAAGGTTCTAGAAGGTCAGGTCAAAGATGTGGCACGCAGCTGGAGACCCTGAGTCCTCTATATCCTATGGAGCATCAGGTCAAGGGAGCGTGGTGTTCCAGATGGCAGGAAACAGCTGTGCTGCCAGGGGGTGGGGCCAGATGTGCTATAGGGACAAACTAATGGAGTTGAATGGGGGAGGGGCTTAGCTGTGCGGCCTGGGGATAGGGCCAGCTGTGTTTCTCATGATGAGACTATCGACAGACATTGTTTACTGGTAGTGTCTTGTCTGATTATAATGTGTGTCTGAGTCATAACATGGCCACACATCGGCTCAGCATGGAGCTTGTGCTGCTGCTGGTGGTTTTCTGTGCTGTCCTGGAGTCTATAGGCTCTACTCTCACTGCACATCCGAACCCAGCCTGAACTGGGCGGAGGAGCTCAGTCAATGCTAGTCAGTCAGTCAGTCACTAATGTATTAACTCATTCACTAACGTATTAACTCACTCAATCACTCACTCACAGTCAGCCACTCACTCAATCACTTATTGCTCACTTACTCACACACTCGCCCCCTCACTCACTGGCTCAGTCACTCGCACAGGGCACCATGAGTTCCAAAAAACAAGAGTGATGTGGACATCAACTAATGCTAGACCAAATTATCATCGCACATTTTATCATATATCTACACCTAAAAATCCACTACCATACTCTCTATCATTTCAATTTGAGGTTGATTTATTTGGCTATTTTGCAATAATGTATAATGGTTTGAAAGTTCCCAGCAGAAGAATCTTTTTCCAGCTTGCGGACATTATGAAGGTGTTAATGCTGCAGGGTCATTAGAGTAGGTTGGGTCCTGTTTAACACAGATACAGTAAGAGGAATCTGCACTTAACACACCGTGGTGTGTTCAGGCTGAGGTTGATGTTGCGTCAGCTGTGGTTTCATCCTAATGGAAGTTCACTCATTTGTGGGTTTTGCTTCTTTCCGCAGTGAAAACCGAGAAGACAGACAAACTGGAAAAGGTGGAGAAGATGGACATCTTCCCAGAGGTGGAGAAACTGGACGTGTTTGGGAAGACCGACAAGCTGGAGAAGGTGGAGAAGATGGACATCTTCCCGGAGGTGGAGAAACTGGACGTGTTCGGAAAGACTGACAAGCTGGAAAAGATGGAGAAGATGGACAAGCCGGAAAAGATGAACAGCTCCCCGATGATCGAGAAGTTTGACGTGTTCGGA
Organism: Aldrovandia affinis; assembly: GCA_029706075.1. Taxonomy (NCBI): domain Eukaryota; kingdom Metazoa; phylum Chordata; class Actinopteri; order Notacanthiformes; family Halosauridae; genus Aldrovandia; species Aldrovandia affinis. The sequence continues at coordinate 4,485,210 of JAINUG010000041.1, forward strand.
AAGGCGGACAAGCCGGAAAATGTGGAGAAGGCGCATGAGCCAGAAAAGACTGTGAAGGTGGAGATGATACATGAGCCAGAAAAGACTGTGAAGGTGGAGAAGGCGCATGAGCCAGAAAAGACTGTAAAGGTGGAGAAGGTGCATGAGCCAGAAAAGACTGTAAAGGTAGAGATGACACATGAGCCAGAAAAGACTGTAAAGGTGGAGATGACACATGAGCCAGAAAAGACTGTAAAGGTAGAGAAGGCACATGAGCCAGAAAATCTGGAAAAGGTGGAGAAGGCGCGTGAGCCGGAAAAGGAGGAGAAGCAGGACAAGGTAGAGAAGGCTGAGAAGGTGGACAAAGACAAAGAGAAGGTGGCTGAGAAAGAGAAGGCTGAGAAAGTGGGCCAGCAGGAGAAGCCGAACAAAGCGAATGAGAAACCAGAGAAGAAAGTAAACGGAGTGAAGACGGAGAAAGCGACGGCGAAGGCGACTGGGAAATCCCCAGCAGCTAATGGGACCAGTGCAGTGCCGGGCAAGGACCTGCCCAGCCCTGATAAGAAGACTAAGGTGAGCCAGGGGAGGGAGGTGAATCATTCTGGGGCTGGCGTTGTGTGCTACAGGGGTGTGGGTGTGGGGGTGGGGGGGTGTGTGTGTGTGTGTGTGTGTGTGTGGGTGTGTATTTGTGTGTGCTGCAGTCTGTTTGTGTCAGACGCTCTGCACGTACATGTGCACACCTGTGTGTGTGTTTGGTGCAGAGCTGGGGTTTGAGGATATTCCTCTTATTCCCTGAAAAAGATAAGCAATCCAGTAGTACAGTGGTACAGTGGTACATACAGTGGGTATAATTAGTATTCAGTATACACAGCTCTGTTTCTAATGCTCTTTTGTGGAAAGATTTGAAAATTGCTGTTCACCAATGGTCCCCATCCAACCTGATGGAGCTCGAACAACTTTGTAAAGAATGGATGAAAATCGCAGTGTCCAGATATGCAAAGCTGGTAGAGACTGTCCCAAATAGACTCACAGCTGTAATTGCAGCTAAAGGTGCTTCTATCAAGTATTAAGTCAAGGGGGCAGTGAATATTTATGGAATGAATTATTGTCTGTTTTTTATTTGTAATTTATTAAGAAAAACCTTTAGTTGTTTTTTTATTTGACAATATAGAGTATGTTGTGTTGATCAGTGGCAGGACATCCCAATTAAATCCATTTTGATTCCATGAAGTAAGAAAATAAAATGTGAAAAATGGGGTGAATACGTATTCTCTCCCCTGTATACAGAGTATATTATATATATTACAGTATAGATGATACAGCATAATAAAAATGGCATGTGTCACTTTGACTAGTTCTCAAAAATCGTGGCTGGTCGGCCTCCCGCGTGGTCCAGTGGTTTCAACGTCCGACGCTGGCCACGGCGACCGGGGTTCGATTCCCCGTCACGCCAGAGTCGGCTTTGGCCGGGAGTGCCACCAGGGCGGCAATTGGCTGTCTGCCCCAGGGAGGGGGGAGAGAAGCCGACACAGTTCGCTGCGCACAGGAGTGGTTCTGGGGTACTGGAATTACAGTCGACAGCAGACGAGTGGTGTCTCGAAGGAGGCAGCGCTTCGTCATTGTCACTGCCAGTTACAGAACTATGGCAGCGAACTACGAGGGAGGGGATTGAACTAAGCACAGCAGGAGTAATTGGCTATGAAATTGGGAGAAAAACTGGGTAAAATCGGAAGAAAATTATTGTGGCTGGGTTGCCTTACTCTTTTTATCTTCTGCTAATGCAGAAGACTTGTAAGTGTGTGTATGTGCGTATGAATGTGTCGGAGTGACTGACCTTTTTTCCAGCTTTATGCTTCAGATGCGTTTAGTCGAAAGGCTGCTTAGTTGGCGCTTGTATTTATGATTTCTGCTGCTCTGCTGCTTTACCCTGCTTCCATTATTGCCTGTGTTTGTGTTTTCTTTTCCGTTGTTACCCTCTTTTTTTCTCCACATTTTATATTTTTTCCCCGCCATGCCGTCCATCCCGCAGCCTGGCGTCGGCTCCGCCAAAGCGAGCTCCGCCAAAACGCGGCCGGCCTCGCTGTCCACGGGGGCCACCATGCCCAAACGCCCGCTCCCCTCCGCCAACAGTTCCTCCACCGCCCCCCTCAAAAAAAGCCCCGCCCCTAAGGCCACCACCCCCACCGCTGGCGCCAAGCGGCCCTTGCCCGCTGCCGGTCGCCCCTCCACCGCCACCACCACCACCGCGGCGCCCCGTGAGGTCAAACCCAAGGTGAGTCCTGCCACGCCCCCCTCTCTCTCGCTCTGTTCGTCCCCTTCGTTTCCCCACGTGCTTCACTTCCCCCACAGTGAGTGTTGGGTTGCGTGTCTCCTCTTCCTCACTCTCACTCTGTTAGCCACAAACCCCCCAGGCCCAGCTTCCTCCTCTTACTGCCTGAGCTTTTGTCTCTCTCTCTCGCTCTCTCTGTTGTGGACCCTGTCCCGTTTCTGTCCTCCGCCTCCCCCCACTCACACCCTCTGTTTATGGACCAATCAACTCCACTGCTGGAATCTCAACTCCTCCCACTCACTGTCAAGGTACTCTCCGTCCTCACTCAGGTTCGAAAGCCCGCCCTCTGTCTGCTTCCCAGTTCGTGAGGGAGTTCTGTCCAGCCTACTTTCCGCTGCACCGATTCGTCCCGCGTCACCGCCATTTTAGGTCCCAGATAATGCAACATGTTCCAGCCATGAACATTTTAACAGCTCAAAATGTAATAAGATCAAATAATTAGTTTGGCAGAGAAAGTTAACCTTCTTGTTACACATATATATATATGTATTCAGCATACAGGGAAAAGAAGACAAGCTCATATTGTTTTATCTGTGAATTTTGACACGACATCCCCCCCTTTTCAAGCCAATCATGTTCTACCGCATTGCATGGATTAGACTGTACGTGATCATACATGAAGCTGCCTTCGCCGGTCGGCCATCTCCATCTGGTGGTGAACATGTGTAACAACAGGCTGTTTTCATCCAGCACTATGGCTCCACACATTATTGTAGCTGTGGTATGCAAGCCCAAGAATGAAAGGCTGAGCCATTGAAATGCAGTCAGATTAGAGCCCACAGAGAGCTCAGCTGTATGGGTAATAGGTTGAGGAATCTATGAGAAATGTCTGCTCCGGTGGCAGCTGGTTGCTGTGGTGTCAGCGTGATCTGTTTGTGGAGCTCAGAAATCAGGAGAGGGTGCGATGACCTTTTGAATGCCTCCTCACTTCAAGACCAGACTCAGAAGTCAGAGGTCAACAGGAGTATATCAGCTTGGTCTTACACTGCATGACTGCTGTTTTGTGCCACGTTCCACTATTGACTTCTTGTCTTCATGTCCTTCGTCTCACTCCCTCTCTCTCACTGGAATTCCCTGCTTTTTTCTCTTCGTCTCTCCCTCTGAATTCCTTCCTACGCCCCGTTCTGACTTCTGCTCTTTTTCTTGTTGTTTTTGTTCAGGCTGAAAGACGTCCCCTCGTGCCAAAGGCCAGCTCGGCTCAACCCGTGGCCCCTAAAAACGGGTCCTCCACTGTCGCCTCTAAACCAGCCGGGGCGCCCCGTGTGCCCCTGTCCACCCGCACGTCCAGCAGCGCCCCCTCTCTGCGGCGCACTGCGCGTGAGTCTGCCCTCCCCCTCACGCCGTCTGCAGACTGTTCTCATTGGATGGGAACGACGACACTTTCTTTCACAGTGCCATATGCACATCCATAACTTTGTGCAGGTGCTTAGCGAAAAAGACTGATGCAAAATCAGAAAAGAATAAAATCGGTGCGCTGTCATCCTTTTATGATTTGACAATGTCACGTTTCACAACGCTGTCACATGTTATGGATGAGCGGATGAGCACCTTTGCGTATAATGACCTTGTGGGGTGTTGACGGTGGTTTGAGATTGTTTTGAACAGCAAGCGCAGGCTCATCTTGTTGAGTGCAGAGATTTACGGGGGCCAGTAAATAAAGTGTTCTAACGTCTCGCAGTGCGTGTGCGTTATCAGGCGAAGGTCACTGTGATCGTAGCGAGCACACAGGCACGGATGACTAAGGTATTCTCAATGCTGTTAGCACTGAGATGGAAGATTGTGAACACGTGACCTCTGAGAGATTCACCGCTGGTCAGTCACTTCACGTGCTTTCTGCCCCACAGCCGCCAAGACTGAGAACAAAGTGGGCGAGACGAAGAAGCCCAGCACTCTGAAGACGGCGCCAGGTAGCACCCTGTCCCCGCCCTCACCCCTATTCCCCATCCTCACCCCTCTGACCCCGCCCTCATCCCTCTGTCCCCGCCCTCACCGTTCTGTCTCCGCCCTCATCGCTCTGTCCCCGCCCTCACCGTTCTGTCTCCGCCCTCACGCCTGTCCTGACCCCATTCTGTCTCCGCCCTCACGCTCTGTCTGTTCTGTCCCGCCCTCATCACCATTCTGTCCCCGCCTCCTCGCTCTGTCCCTCTGTCCCCGCCCTCATCGCTCTGTCCCCGCCCTCACCCTCTGTCCCCGCCCTCACCCCTCTGTCCCCGTCCTCACCGCTCTGTCTCTGCCCTCACTTCTCTGTCCCCCTCTGTCTCTCTCTGTCTCTCACCCCCCACAGCTGACGGCAGTCGCCCCAGGACCAGCCCCGGCACCGGAGTGGGCAGCACGGCCCGCACCCGCCCCACCAAACCCCCCACGCCCACCTCCGCCGTGCCCGAGAGGAAGCCTCCCGTCCCACGGGCCCCGCGATCCTCGGCCCGCCCCAACACCGGCCCCACGCCCGACCTCAAGAACACCCGCTCCAAGATCGGCTCCACGGACAACATGAAGCACCAGCCCGGCGGGGGCAAGGTGGGGTGGGGGGGCGGGCGGAGGAGGGGGTTTGTGGGAATCCTCTATGTGTGTACGTGTGTGAAAGACGAGCACTGCTGGGAAAGGGGAATATTAATGCAGTAACTGTTGGTCTCACAGGACCTAACCCCTAGTGCACTCTTCCCCAGGGTAGGGCCCTTAGTGTAGGGCCTTCATTGTAGGGCCCTTAGTGTAGTAGGGCCCTTAGTGTAGGGCCTTCAATATAGGGCCCTTAGTGTAGGGCCTTCAATGTAGGGCCCTCACTGTCCCATGCAATTTCCACCTCCTCGCTGTAGCTGTGGTAACATAAAACCTGAGTAACCCCTCCGCTTTCTCACCCGTGCCTGGTCACCCTCTGTCTCATTCACCTTGACACCACCCCTTCTACCCATAATCCCATTCTTCAGTTGGACACTTCCTTGCCCGCTCTCAACTCACATTCAGTACAGCTGTCACCACCCCTTTACCTCTCCCCCTTTAGTCTTTCAGTCTCTCTTTTTCTCTCTCTCATAATCATCTGTGTGTGCACTTCTCTCTCTTGATTGGATGCAGCCTTGCTTGTCATACTGACCTATCCTAATGTCCTGTCACCAATAACTAAACTGTTAGCAAGGCACCCCACAATGAAGGGAAATACTTTTGAAGCAGTTACACTCGGTCATCCCATGTTGATTTTGAATATAATATGAATGTGACATAATACCAGCATGCATAGTTGCATAGCTTAAAAGTGTTCAATGTATTTTTATGGATTTTCCACCACAGAGTGAACAATGCTGTACTTCACCCAGAAAGAGACGATGGGAACAAATAATTTTTCCTCAAAACTACATCACCTCCCGCCTACCCTCCCCACTGTATCTCTCTACCCTGCCACTTATTTTTCCTTCCCTTATGCCTGGGAGGCCTCTCTCTCCCTCCACCCCCCCATCCACTCCACTCTCCTGTGTGGTATTGACCAGGGGGGTGGCTGTCTCCCCCCGCTCCACTCTCCTGTGTGGTATTGACCAGGGGGTGGTTGTCTCCCCCCGCTCCACTCTCCTGTGTGGTATTGACCAGGGGGGTGGCTGTCTCCCCCCGCTCCACTCTCCTGTGTGGTATTGACCAGGGGGTGGTTGTCTCCCCAGGTCTCTTCATCAAGGACTGACTCCCTGGCACAAGGCTCCCTCTCCAAAGAGACCAGCCAGGGCAAAGTGAGTCCATCCCATCTCTCTTTCTCTCTCTCTTTCTTGTCTTGTGCTTCTTCTCTCTCATGCTCTCTCTCTGACACCCTCTCTAGCTCTCTTTTTCTCTCGTTTAGTTTTTCCTCTTTCCTTTTCCAACTTCTCTCTCTCCCTCGTCACTCTTTTCCTCTCTGTCGCTCTCCACCCTTCCTCTCCTCTTCCTCCACGGCCTGTCCATCTCTCCACATCTTGGATTGCTGCGCTCTCCCTCTCTCCCTGCGTTCTGTGACCTAGCTGGTTTGTGTGGCATGAACAAAACGGAGCGCTGCCGAACATCTGCCGTGCGTTCTGTCTGTGACGTCCGAAGCACCTCCGTGAGACACGATCCCTCACGGACACACAGCACGTCGGCACAGTGCACACTGGCACAGCGCTCACACACACACTGCCACAAACGAGCAGAGAAAACAAACAGGACACTCACAGCGGCCACATATTATGCAGCCACACGACACAATATACACAAACATTCATGAGGATATTTATCCGCGTGCGCGCACACACACACACACAGACGTACACAGTTTATTTGTTGTTTACTGTGTTGTTTTGTGCTTGTGGCCTCTGCGACAGACAGACAGCCAGGCTCAGTCAGTCGGAGAGGGCAGGCTCAGAAGAGGCTGGTTCCTCCTGGTGAAAGCCTCTGCTTTTTCCTCAGTGGGAGTCCGTTTCATTCGGCACCCTTTACAGTCAGACTGTCGCAGAGCGCCTCCCAGTGGGCATTTTCCCAGAGGGGATAATAAAAAAGTCAAAAAATAAAAGATCGCCTCAGTGTCTCCCCCTCCTGGTGTCTCCCAGCTCTGTTGAATCCTAGCCACGCACCCATTAATTCCCATCCTCCTTTCACAAAACCCGACCATCAAGCTTTACACACCATTCCAGTGGGTCTGTCCCTCCATTGCTCTGCTGGTTTTCATACTGGAAATGACATTAAAGTTGGGTGGGGTTTTTTGGGGGAGGTTTCATACCATACAACTTGCTCAATTGTAATTTCAAGCCCTAGTGGCGTGGAAATGTCAAATTTAGTGTGTAATTTTTTAGGGAATGCCATTAGGGTGGCTTTAACTGTTGATGGTTCGATTGTTCGTCTTACTAGCGAAGCAGACGAACGCCACCGGGTGAGGGGGTCCGCAGAGAAAATGTCCTGGACCTGGAGAGCCTGCCATGTGAACTAATATCAGCACCATTCGGGCAGCCTCCCCACTTTACACGCGCATTTCGCTGCCATTAAATAAATGGCAACTTCTCCTCTCCCACTCTCCTGGGTATTTTTGCGAATTAAAATTGCTCAAATGACTAGTTATTCCCTGTTCAGGGTCTCCCGTCCCGTAGGGAAGTGTGAAGGCGTGACAAACCGCTGTGACGTCTCTCCTCAAACAAACAGGCGGCTGGAGGCTGTAGTTGGTCACGTAGAGCCGCCTTCTCCCAGCCTAAAAGCCGCGTGCTTGAAAGGCTTCGTTCTCCGCTAAAGCAAAACGGTTCCCGAGAGCTTTGACACTGAAAAATGTCTTGGTTGAAACCGTGAATAGGATTGTTTTTTTCTTTCTGGCGTAGCTCAATTTAAAATTCAGACGATGGAGGCTGAAAGAAATGCCCAGACTTGGGGCTTGGAGGGATGTGACCTCAGTATGAGAGGCCGGTGCTGTTCCCAGATCAGTCTCTCCACTCTAGCTCAAATACCCACCCATTTGGAGATCTCTACTGGCATAGCTATTTATGGCCTGAGCTACACGTCTTGCTGCTAAGTCTGTTTGTATGTGTGTGTGTGTGTGTGTGTGTATGTGTGTGTGTGTGTGTGTGTGTGTGTGTGTGTGTGCTGCAGGCGTGTATTTGTGTGCTATAGGCATATGTGTTATGTGTGTGTGTGCTGTAGGCATATCTTGTTATGTTTGTGTGTGTGTGTGTGCGTGTGAGAATAAAGATCCAAGGGTGATCACTGTGATTGACCTCTCAGTGTGAGTCTGTTGTCTGTGGTCTGAATGTTTGTCCTGTGTGAGGGCAGGTTATTCAAGTTGTAGAAATCAGCCTGCCCCGTTATAAACATCGAACAAAAAGTTCGGAAATTTGTGTTTGGTAGATTATTTCTCTGTTGTAACAATGCTTCTTGGCAATACATTTTATATTGTAAAATATTGGGTTTTTATTTCCCTTTTAAATGGTGCCCCATTTGTAAGGAACATGCATTTGTGAGATGAGCAGCACAGCTGAGTATGTGGGTTGTGCCCATGAAAACTTTGCCAAATCTTCTCTGCCAATGCCAAACAGCTTATTCTGCTATTGCTATTGACTCTTGTTTGGTGTTGTTTGGTGGATTGGATGATTGAAGTCTATCAGTAACAAGGAAGAAACAAGACATATTGGCAATTTTACAATTTATTCATTTAACAAACAGTCCGGAGCCTCAGTAGGGTGTGGAAGAACCATACACAGCCACAACAGCCTGGCACCTCCTCCTCATGCTGGTCACCAGCGTGGTCACACACTGCTGTGGGATGGCATTCCACTCCTCACCAGGATTTGTCGCAAGTCAGCCAACGTTGTTGTGTTGGTCACTCTAGCACGAACAGCACACCCAAGCTGATCCCACAAGTGTTCAATTGGGTTGAGGTCAGGACTGTTGGCAGGCCATTCCATTCTCTCTACTCCCCCAAATTCTGTCATCTTGGAGGATAGTCGGTCCCTGATAAACCCGCTCTGTGGGCAGTGATGAAGATGCGGTTCACAGGTTCCATCTTGGAGGATGGAGTTGGCAGGTCCCAGTGTGGAGATATGGGATTTCCAGCCTGGTTGCAGAATCTCATCTCTGAAATATCTTGGGGTGTCTCTGCATGACATGAGATTGGCCTTCCAGATGGATGACAAGCCTCGTTTTTCCAGTGATGAAGATGAAATAAACAGGCTTTCCAACGGTATACAATTTATTGCCAAGAAGCATTGTTACAACAGAGAAATATTCTACCAAACACACATTTCTGAACTTTTTGTTCGATGTTTATTATGAATTCATGAACTCATTAATTCATATGAGTACTGTATGTGTTCTGAATGGTGTGATTGGTTTTGTGTGTGTGTGTGTGTGTGTGTGTGTGTGTGTGTATTCTGTATGAGTAATTGTGTGTGAATTTTTGTTACGGTATGAGTTCCTCACAAAACATCTGTGACCTGGGCTCAATGCTCACCATGACTGAAATAACTTTTGAAGGCAAGTTTAAATAATTTGTTTATTGATTTGTTTTCAAACGTATTGATTTCAGTAATACAGCTTTACAGTTTTAAAATGAGTTGACCAAGAGCCTGCCCTTCACTGTAAGATTGAGTCCAGGTCAGAGTACGTGAGTAAGGAGTGTGTGAGCGGGATTTTGTGTGAGGACGGCTAAACCTGTGTGTGTTGTAGAAGCTTCTGCTAACCCACCCCACCCCCCACCCCGCCCCGCCCCCTCTAACCCGGGGTACCCTGGTGGTCCCGCCCTCTCTCCTGCTATGCTGTGTTATAGGTTCAGATAGTCACCAAAAAGCTGGACTTCAGCCATGTCACCTCACGCTGTGGCTCCAAGGACAATATCAAGCATGTTCCCGGGGGAGGGAATGTAAGTACATGGTGTCTCTGAGCAGCCCTCAGCATGCCTCCCTTTGACACCTCAGATTGTACTGCAGAGATCAAACCCAGAGACACATTAAATGTCACAGCAGACATGAAACTGTTTCACATTCAATTTTGCACAGTTGAGATCGGACCCATTATGCTGTATTCTCTAACACAGCAGAGATGAATAACCCACTCACATGTTGAATTGCATGGCATAGATCAAACCCAGAAACTCTCAAAAAATAACAGGACGGGTACTACCTGTCTCTAACATTTCTGGGTGAAACAGGATGACCCCTACAACCCCTCATGGTTTCATCCAAGATTTTGATGCTACAGGCTAGAGGTGTTGAGTCTGCTGCATTTCAAAATCGAAACACCACGTCTCCTGATCCCGAAAGACCAGTTGAATTGGACCAACACTGATGGCCGGTTTTGTAGTGATTGTGGGAGGGCTCCTTAGCCATTGCGGGTCTATGGAAGCTGAATTGCTGTCAGCCCATTAAACAAGGCCAGGGAATGGATCGAAGTCCCTTCAATCAGTTAATCTCCAATAAAAAACCAAGCAGCTTTACAGGGAGGCAGAAAGTGGTCACGTGTACGCTGACAGTTCTTGCGCTGGCATTATGTTCTCGCACAAGGGCGGCTGTGGTCAAGGGACGCCGGGTCCTGCCTGCTTAGCACAGAGTGCTGTGTCTGTTCACTCCCGAGACACCGGTTCCCTCCCTCCCTCGCTCTCTCCCTTTCTTTCTCCTTCCCTCTCTCACTCCCTTTCTTTTTCCTTCCCCCTCTCTCTCTCTCAAGCTCCCCCCATCCCTCTCTAATCCTCTCCTTTACCCTCGCTATTTCTCAATCTCTCTGAGTTTTAAGATTTAAGGTACTGTGTTGGCATGTGTAAGACAGTGTTGCTAAAGCAGAGGAGTCCGCCTCTAACCTGCCTCTCTGCACTTCCCCTCATTGACGGTCATTTTGCACTGAGCCTGAACCACAGCTTCTGTCTTGCTGTTGCACGCTTTTTACATTCAATTCTTCAAGCAGGGAGCAAAGATGATGTGCCGAATTACCTTCCGTAAGACGGTGGCCAATAAAAGCAAATACCCCTTACTGCAGATAGGATGTAGGATAGGATCTAAGAGTTTGGCAGCGTACGGCCATGCCAGTGATACAAGCCTCAAAGTACAAGTCTGCTGTCCCGAACATGCAACAACATGACAATAATAATAATTCACTATTGGCCCATTCTGATTGTACAGGCTGCCCCTCCAAAACAGTGAGACTACAAGTTCTTATATTGCTATTAATTATGAAAAGATATATTATATATTTTTGGATCTTTTCATTACCCGTTTTATCTCTCAATTTGGAATACCCAGTCACAATTTTAAGCCGATTCCATTGCTACAGCGTCCTCCGCCATTTTGTGTCGCTCTACAATCCAGCTGAGCCACATTGAAGGCGGCTGAAGTCCACTGAAGGCACATCGAAGTCCAACATGAATAGGCCTCTGTCAGATTTGTTGGACTGTGGGATTCTTCTCTATTTATCCAGTTACCTCAGGACGAAACAGCAGTTTCACCTAACGGGTTTAATTGTCCTTTGTGTCCTTAATTGTCCCAGATCCAGATTCTCAACAAGAAAGTAGACCTGAGCAAAGTGACCTCCAAATGTGGCTCCAAGGACAACATCAAGCATAAGCCAGGTGAAAGTCAGAAGACAGAGGCTTCATAATTGCTTCCACATGCTGTCAATGACCCGCTTGTATAAACCAGTCGGGGGGATGTTCTGCCATCTGGAACCTTCCCACCTTAGGTGATGCTAAAGCTATACGCTATAGCTGATCATGCACAGCCCCATGGGGCTGCCAGCCACAGTCAGCGCTGGCACAGGCAGGATTTTATTCCAGACTGTGGAGCTTGTCATCACACTGGACAACAGCCCACTGTTGGAACTAACTTACATTTCCTGACATTTAGCACTGGCCATCAGTGGTTGTAACTTGACCTAGCAGTGTCATGCTGACGTTTTAGTTTTTTTCAGTTCCATTTGTTCAACTAAATGAGCGACTGGACTTCAGTGAAACGACTACTTCTTGGAATTGTATTATTCTGTGTGGCATATTTGCGTGCAGTGGGAAACCAAATGCATTTTTCACACCCAAGTGATACAGCAGACGGCGCAAGGCTAGATTTTGAAAGGGATGTGTGAAAGGCCCCCTTAGTGTTTCTGTATGTGGAGTCGTTGCTGTTGTGCTGACAATATGTTTCCTATAGGAGGCGGCGATGTGAAGATCCAATCCCACAAGGCCAACACCAAAGCTCAGTCCAAATTGGGGTCAATGGACAACATGAACCATGAACCAGGGCATGACCTTGTCAAGGTGAGGTCAATGGGGGCAGGTTCAACGCGTGACATTAAATTCAGCAACATAGTATAATGGTTAGCTGAGCTTGCTGAGCTTGTAACATGAAGGTTACAGGTTCGATTCCCAGGTGGGGCATTGCTGTTGTGCCCTCGAGCAAGGTACTTAACCCGAATTGCTTCAGTAAAAATATCCAGCTGTATAAACGGATTGCATGTAAACAAATGTACACTGTGTAAGTCGGTTTGGATAAGAGCTGTAAATGCATGGAATGCAGAAAATAAATAATAGTGTATAGGGTCCTTCTAAGACCCAAATAAACTCAACTTGAAATATAAATAGCACAAATAACACTCTTAGATTCATTCCAGAGACTTCCAGCACTGGCCTCTCCGTGCCATCGCAATCACCTGACTGACACCCTGCTGTTGTGCTGTGTGCTGACAGGATGCCGGCCAGGGAAACGGGCTCCCCCTAGTGGCGACCCGGCCTCAGCGCCAGAGAGCGTGGCCAAGGAGAACGGGCTTAAGGAGGTCACGCCCTGCCCAGGGGACGGGTTTCGGAACCCCCAGGGCCTGGATACACGCATCCCTGAGACAAGTACGTGCGCCCGACCCGTCACACTCTACGCTCCAGGCCCGATTCCGTGTCCTACCCCCCCTCCCCTCACTAGGCGGGATTGCTCAGTGGCTCAGGTGTTAGGAATTAGTTTGGAATTAGTTTAACTTAATAACGATTTCTCTAAAAAGTAAATTTGTTGCTGGAGGTAGGTGAGTTGAGGAGGGTTGCAGTCTGAATGAGTAAATTATGTCTTCCCCTGGAATCCTGAACCTGTTTTTTTTTTTTTTTTGAGATGTACTCGTCTCTATATTTTCACTTCAAATCCCATGACTTACAAAACTGTGTTTGGCTTTTATTTTTCAGGCATTTAAGCCTGCTTTGTGCTATCACTCTTACCATTCCCATCCTTTTTCTCTCAACATCCTCTCTCTATGCCCCCCCTTTCCCCTCTCTGCTTTCTCTCTTCCCCTTCTCTCTCTTTTTCTTTCTTTCTCTCTCTCCCCTCTCCCTATCTCTCTTTCTCTCTCTATCTCCTCTCTCTCTCTCTCTCTCTGTCCTCCACTCTTCAGATTGAGTCTCAGGAGCCGCGCTTCAGCCCAAACAGCTGGGCTCGCAGCGGACCACCGCGCTGACATCATCACCTGGCCCGCCCCCACCTGCAACGCAGCACCTCTCTCAGTGATTGTCTCGGGTCTGCCGGCTTCCTCCACTCCCCCCCCCCCACTTCTCTACACCTGGGCAGGGGGGAGACGGGGGTGCAACGACACGCTAGCAGGACAAGTAACTCAATCTCAGTCTTCCCACCCTACCCCCCCACAGACACACACATAGACACACATACACACACGCGCGTTCACCCTCTGCCTCTCCACATCTCCACTAGTGTTCTCTGCTCTTCCACCCCTGTTCTCCTGAGTTGATATCGTGCGCAGACAGACCGGGTGAGCTCTTTAACTTTTTTTTAGAGGTGGTCTCTCTTCAGGCGCTACCATCTTGTCATTCGGGTCTCTCGTGGTTTTGTGTGAGATTTAATCTCCTGTACAAGTGACAGTGCGTCAGTTCAGTGCGTGCTCCACCCTCCTCTGTTTGTATTGCATTCACCCGAGGTCGGGTTTGTAGGCTGTGTAATGGCAGTTCCAACAAATAAGGACATCCTGCCATCCTTAATTCAATCCAATACACCCCCCTCCCTCCTCCACCTCCACATCCGACACTTCACTCTCCTCCTCCACCCTGCACCAAAAACACAACTCACTATAGTTAGAAACATTTAGACTTGAAAGGTAGGCTATATGGATCTCTTTAAATCTCTGTTTCGTGACCATGTGTTTGTGGAATTACTGTAACAAAGAGCTGTGTTGTCGTGTTCCGTTTTGTTAACCTCCAGTTTTTTTTTTTGGTTGTTGCACTTTGTTTTCGTTTCTCATTTTTTGTGGAAAAAAAAGCTAAGAAAGCAGTACCGCTAGTCTATGCTGACAGGGGCACACAAAGAAATCCTCATAAACACACTGTGGTATTTGCGAGGCGGACGCTGGGAAATGGCCGCCGCTTTAGCTCTCCACTTCCGCCAAGGCCGGGGGAAAGCCTCAGCCATCTAACCACGCGCATGCTAATCGGTCAGATGACTCAGCCTTTTCCCAAGACCCCGTCGTAAGCGGAACGCAGGATCGTCAGCCGCTTTCCCCCTGTCGCTGCGTTCGCTGAGCTGCATAAACTGGTAGACCGTGGTGCAGCCACACAGAGAGACACGCCTCCGTTCAGGGCTTTGAGACTGAATTTGAGACTGAAACAGGGTGTTGGGAAAACATGGAAGAGAGGGACAGGCAGTAGAGAAGGAAAGGCGTGAGAATGGGGGGGAGCCGGAAGGAAGAACGGATTTCTGGATTAGAGGTTATTCATTTTCGCCTGTGATGTACTTTTGCCTTGTACCGAATGAAACAAATGGTTTCCGTTTCTGTGGCCCGGCAGAAACCGAGGGGTCCAAGTCTAACAGAAAGGGCAGAGCAGTTCTGCACAAACGATTAAATTTCTGCGATTAAAATGTACCGCGATTAAAATATAATTACGGTAATGAAATGCAGCCAGAAAAGGGCGGGCTGTGAGAAATTGTCAGAAACTACGATGTGTCAAGTATGTGCCTCCTTCTTGTACAGATAAAGGGGCTTTGTCCCCAGAAAGACAAACAGACCGAAGGCCAATATTTTTAAAAAAGAAAAGAAAAAAAAAAGCGATTGTTTGGTGGCCTAGCACGCTTATAACCCTTAAGAGGTTCAATACTTACCTGATTTAACTGTGACTTGATTTGTGTGACTATTACCTTGTTTTTCCTATCGCCCATGCTTAAGTTGTTACCTAGGGCACAGCTTTTATTTGAATGAGTCAACTTATGGGAATTTCCGTAGATTAACATTTTAAAATAGTTTTTGGGCGGGGAACGACAAAATGATAGGCGTGGGAGCACAGCTTCCTCCGAGCTGAAGGGGGCAGTCTAATATACAGTATCTTGCACTTGTCTTGTTCCAGTATAAGTAATAGTTTAGTTTTTTCCAGGCCTCTGCACACCTTGAGTATCTGTAGAAAAGTGGTGAAACTTCTAGTGAATAATGTGCTGTAACTCTGGAGTTCCCGAAGCGAGAGCAGACAGGAGGTAGAGGGACGGGACACCTCTATATAACCTTGATGTCGTTTGGTACCGCAGTACAGACGTGGCACAACGTGTAACTGAGCACTATGATTATGGACCGTATTTAATAACTTTCTCCTATGAGATTCCCTACAGTACGTTCACATACATCAATATTACGAATGCATATGTACATGTAGACTGTATCTGTGCATATACCTCCTTGATTGCCTCTTCAGTGGGAGAGAGAGAGAGAGAGAGAGAGAGAGAGAGAGAGAGAGCGACTGGTATGCAGAGAGACAAAGGGAGTATCCCTGAAGCTAAGGAAGGAGTGATTGAGGGAGGGATGGAGTCCAAGACTGTGTGTGTTCATGCGTCCATGTTTCGGTGCGCTTGTGCGCGTGTGTGTGTGTGTGTGTATGTATCTGTGCAACCCCTGGTCTCTCCTGCTCCCACTGCTGCTGCAGCTGTAGAACCCGCCTCTCTGACCCCAAGCCAGCAAGAGAAATACGGGGAACATGATGTCACCATCCCGCAGATGTGCCATGTAGAATGAACAAGACCGCACCACGATACAGGGTAGTGCTAAGAAATCAGAGCTAGTGACTGAAAGTATTCGAAAGAAGCACCTTATATGTGATATATGAGCGAGTATGTTGTGATGAAGAGCTTTTCTTCTGTTAGAAGTATGTGCCTCCCTGCTTACATACAATGGTACAGAGGGCCCCCTTTCACTAAATGAAGGAAACACAAGCTGAAGGACACTTGTTGCAATACAAATCACAATTTTGCGGTTATGCATTTTTTGTCCAGCTTCAAACTGTGAAGCAAAATAAGTGATGATTTGTGAGAAAAATATGAAACAAAAAAAAAAAAACTATTCCAACAACTATTCTCCCACGCCCCCCATAAAAATGTAACTACATTTTAAAAAAGTGTAAGAATATCTATTATAATCAGATATATTTTGATTGAGGGGGAGTTTTAGATATTTGCAGTATGTCAAGTGCAGGCAGCACGAGGGCGAGTGGTTGCTGAAGACATGGCTTTGCTCCCCCTAGTGGTGGGTGCACTCACTGCAGCAGACAGTCAGCTTTGTGCTTCTGGTGCCACAACCTAAAGGCAGTTCTGTGTGTGCCTGTCCGGGGCCATTTTTATGATAACTTACCTGGTCTTTACTGATGGTTTGCACACTTCCTTCTGTCTCCACACAGTTGTATATAAATATATATCTTACTGTTTATACACTATATCACCATGGAAAAGAAGAATCTTTTTAGGGCCATATGGATGTTAAGTACAGCTATAACGTTCATGTACCTTTTAACTATTTCTGGAGAGTGTAGTTTTTTCCTGAAATTCAGTAAGTTTGCCTTTTTTTAAAAAGGGCTGAAGTAAAAGAATGTTTTTAAATATATAATGTATTAAAGACGCAAGGTATATATACAGTGTATGTGTAATGTATTTTTATTTTGCTCTCCCAACCACTACGAGGCGTGTACGTGAGTGAGGAGCATGGGAGGGTTTATGTGTTGAGATTTGATCACAGAGGGTGATACACTAAATTCAGTTCAGTGGATTGACTGGTTGATTGTGGGAAGTGTGTGTCGAGTCAAGTTTGGGGACAGCTGATGGTCAGCAGCCCGAATTGACAGGGCGTAGTGTTTCCCTGACTCCCTCTGCATTGGCCGCACACTCCAGTCTACCCCCTTCACACCCCCTCCCATTTTAAAACACTATCTGCAGGAAGGACCTCATATCAGCACATATTCTCAGTTCTACTAAAAATAAAAAAGGGGGTTTGAAATTGAATGTGATAAATTAAGATTTCCAATTTGGGAGCTGAGCACTTTTTGGAAACAGGAAGTGGGCAGAGAGGTCAGGGGTTATGTTTAATTTGGAAATGATGAACCCCCTCCTCCCTCACACAGTAGTCCTGAAGTGTCCTAGAGATGAGAAAGTCCTTCTGCACCCTCGTGTGAGCCTAACAGTAGCGGTCAGTTGGCCTGTGTTATTTAGAGTGCTCCTGGAAAAGCAGCGAGCTCCCCTTGTCCTGCTTTGGCTACTAGAGCACACCGAGTGTGTACACACACTAATAGAACACACCAGAAGAGCATGCAGAAGACAATGGATTCTATTAGGTAGACATTTTGTCATGTGCAGGATTCGGTTGTTTTCCCTTTAATTTTGAATTTTTATTGTCTGGTTTGAAAGAGATGTTTATTGTGGTTAATTGTTAACTAGTGATGTGGTTATTAATCATGGAATAAAATAAAATTAAAAAAATGTGTGTTTGTGCAGTTCTTTATTTTGACCAGATGAAGCTAACTCAGAAGGAAAATGCTCCACACTGTCCACATTGAGACTCAAGGGATCTCATCTAGCTCCAAATAAAACAATTAAAATCATCCCTGTGTGGTTGGTCACTGGTGATCACTGAGTGTCCTTGGTGTTCATTGTTCAGGAATTTAAGTCTTCTTATCCTCTATCCTGAGAAGTTAAAGAAACAGTTCGGCCACCATATGAAAGTTTCAATACTCCAAACCTTTCAGTCAAGGAGAAGTCTGCCATGGTGGCAGTTTTAGAAATCTGTTCTCCTTTGCATTTGCACTGGGCTGACATGTTAGTTTGTCCTTATTGGGTAGCTAGCTTCCTGTGACAAAATAGCTTCATTGTTGATTGTCCGAAATTTTCTTCAAGCTGAAAGTCATATTATTGTGAGTCACTGGATAAGAGAATGTCTGCTAAATGCCTAAAATGTCAATGTAGGACATAGTGGTGGCACAAAATATGAAGAGAATCTCTGAGCCACCACAGTAGAGAACATGATCTCTTTGTCCCCCTTTGTGGACCAAGCGAGGCCAAGGTTGTGGTCCTCCACCAGTGACCAACAAGTCTTTATCCCACATCTTGTTTTGCACTCTTTATCCATCAGGACAAATATAGCCTTGTGAAATTCCTGCTAAGTAGGACAGATTGTGAGGCACGTGCAAATTTAGGCCTGGGTCACAAGGATTGTAGAGATCAGTGACAACAGGTGTCAGTCATTGGAAAGGTCTGTTTATACTGCAGTTGAAATAGACTAAAGAATCAAAACTAAACTTTCCTCATTTAAAATGGGATTTAAATGTGCAAAATGGCACAAACGGAGGAATAAATAAATTAAATACTTTGCATACTTTAATTGAAATGACCAAAACAACTGCAGCTAGGGATAACTGTTCTTTCAGTGTGGTTTTCCGACATTGGAGCCATTGCTTTGTGATGGATTCAGGCAAGGTTGTCAGTGTACAGCAGGTGTGGGCATTATATATATAAGGCAATATATAGGCCAATAAAGTTGTCATGAAACCTTGCCTTGAAACCTGCCAGCTGGAGTCAGTCCTTGCTGTCCAAATGACTCTTTCAATCTATACTGTGTCTTGAAGGGTACCCAATTGTAACTGATCTCCCCTGTGTTCTTGTCAAACAGGGCTATTGTTGGAACACCCTTGTCTTTCCTGATTGAACTGACACATGAGCTTCACTTAAGGTCTCTGTCTTCACCCTCCAAGGTCTGCCAATATACTGATGTAGCTGAGGAGTCCGTACTGCTCTATCCCACTAACGCTTATAGCTCATTGGTGACTGGAGGTTGTCGTGTAGTTTAATTATACAGTAAGTCCTCCACAGTCCAAATTGACCTTAGTGTAGTCTACCTGTGTAGTCTAAATGGGTGTTAATACTTACCTGTGTGAAATGGTTTGCCTGGGGAGCCAGGAATTCAACGGAGCCTGTCCTGTTGCCATGGAAGCCTGGGTTCGGTGTCAGTGGATGGATGGGTCTACTCGAATGCTCAAGAAATCTGTGAAGTAATATGCCCTGCTGAGACGGACGGTTGTGGAACCTGAGAGTTCCTCAAGCAGGGTGAGGTTGGGCCTTTGGTTGTAAGAGAAACATGGAGAGGTGGGTTCTTCAGCTCCTTGGCTCAAACAGGAAGGATTTATATGCACCAAAACATAGCAATAGGAGGGTAAGGGTTTAATTTATATCGCCCCCCCTTCCCCTTGCTACATATCAGCTTTGTAATTATTTTCAGGAATATTTATATTATGTAAATTATTGTGCTTGTCTATTATATTCTTTGTTTTTGCAAAAAAAATTCCAATGTTCCTTGATTATCATTAGCAGTATTACCAGCTGTTCTGGTGGCTTGTGGTGGCCCAACGACCTATTAAGGCACTTTATGTTGGTGTTTCCTGTACTTAGGCAGTTACCTGTAGCTACATTGTCATATTAATCAAATAAAATGTATTTCTATTGTTATTGAACCTACATTAAGTGTAATTAACTGATAAAAACAGAAGCTATTCCTGTTATTCCCGCATATATTATACAATTTACATTGATCTCATTCACACCGGTCAAATTAAATACTGCACCTGTTAATCTGCACCGCTTTCTGAGTGTGCATACCATGCAGATGTAATGAAATGACATACAGTTGTATGGCTGGAGCCACTAAAGGCACGCGCTTGTATTACGTTCCATCTAAATAACCGTCATCAACGTTTTCAAAGACGGTGAATAGGCTATAAGGGTAATAGTTGCGGTCTTTTAGGCACGAAAAAAAATTAATTATATTTTCGAATAATGATCAATGTAGGTGATACATAGGTCAAGCAAATGTTAAGGTTTGATAAGTCGCTTAATAATAAAGCATTAATGTATCACGTATCGCAAAGCTCAATTGTGTAAGTTCGCTAACGTTAGAGTAACGTTAACCCCCACACCTAACAAGCCAACGTACCGTTACCGTTAAAAATCCAATAACGTTAACGTTAGCTATCTTAGGTAGGCTTGCTTAGCTAACTAACCGAGTGAGCTAGAAAACGTTTATTTCATAAATGAATTCAATTGATCACATTGAAAACAAAGTAGCTAACGCTAGCTGGCTGGCACCCTTCAAATGTGAGAATTAAAAAGGGGTTAAACAATGCAACATTTGTCAAATGTGCTAGCCATCATCGCCGTATCTACCATTGAGGACACCGAGGTCATGACCTCGGGATTTTTTGAGAGTCTGAGTTGTAATTTTTATAACATACTTATTCAGTGTAATACTGAATAAAAGTGGTGAACTACTGTACATAAAATGGCTTTACTTCGGTATAGCAAAGATTTTGTACAAAACCTAGCATAGCGCTTGCTCGCCTGATCACCTTCATCGTCATTACTTGTGTGTGGTTGTGAAGTGGACCCGTCACGAGCAGGCGGATCTCGTCGTTTCTACAAAATCTTTGCTCAGCAAAGATGACGCAGTGACGCTTGGGACGACTTTGCTGCACAGCGGGAGTTGTAACTCAAGTGAAGCATGATGTACGTGTACACCTTTAAAACATTGACGGCTTACATTATAACCTCATTAATGCCATTCATCTCCAGAGATAATCTATCGATAGCTCATTTGTGTGTAGTTTTGTGTAGTCGCTAGCTACACGAAACACTTTTTACTCAGACTTTACAGTGGTGATAGGCTAACTTAGGCCAACGTTAGCTAACGTAGCATACACTGACATTGGTGATATGCACAAAGCTAGCTACATTTAGTGTACATTTTCGATAATTGTAGGGAACATAGGTGAATAAAGAGTTGTATTTTTCAGAGCATACGGTTAACGTGGACTTGGTGCTGGACAAAATGCAATAGGTAATACGTCTTAGCAGTGGCGGCGCCAGGGGGGCTTTGCCGGGGCTGTAGCCCCGTCAGGAATTTGCATAGCACCGGCGCAGCCTCCAAGCATTTCCTTACAATTTTACATTTTCATTAAATACTTTTAATCACTACCAGCCGACAATTATTTTATAATTCCGTAGTAGAGGCCCTGTGTGTGTGTGTGCTAAACTTCATTGAACTTTTACACGTTATTGCCAAGTTCGACAAAACTGTTGCGCAAAAAATATCAGACAATGCCAGAAATGCGAAGTATACTCACCATGATATACAGAACGAGTTAATTGAAATTATGGCAAATATGGTTAGGGAGTAAATAAGTAGTGAAATTGAGGAAGCTGAACTGTGCATTGATAGTCGACGAAAGTAAGGACGTCAGCAAAAAAACAACAGGTGTCTGTGGTGGCACGCTATTTGCACAATGATGTTGCACTGGAAGAATTCCTACATTTCACTCCAGACGATGGATTAGACGCTGATTCAGATATGCTCAAAATGTCCCCAATATATTAGCTGAAAACAATCAAACTTGGATTGACACTTAAAAAACAATCAAACTGACACTTAATGCAACATTGACCACAGTATGTGCGTTGCTCAATGCTATGTCAGGCTGTCATATGTCAGGCTGTCATAACGGTGCAGATACATTCAGAAAAGATGTCACTGTATATCCAGTCTAAATCTTGTTTTGGTGGACTGCATTAAAAATATACAACCGGCGGCAGAGTTATTTGAATCGGTGCAGGTGCTGTACACATTTTTTCGGGCTCCGTCCCTCATGATCTTTTCCTAAAAAACTAAAAAATCGAGCCAACACAAGCTCCGGTTGATTTTGCAATAAGTGAGATGGTCTAAGCCAGGGGTGTTTACTCTGTCAGTGTTGTGGCAAAAATGTACACTGGCCCATGATGGAATGAGTTTGAGGGTCTGGGTCAGTGTTTATTCATTTGTGGCAATGTTGAGATGGCTATTGGTATTGAGGGTCTGGGTCATTGTATTCATTTTTGAGTGTGTGAGATAGCAGTACATAAGCTAAATCGGCTAGCTGACTAGATGGTTTAAACATTATGCGTAATAATGTAGCCTTCATAGTCGTGGTCTGCACGCCCGTGGTCTGCACGGGTGTCTACATTTCATGAGCACCCCCTCACAACCATAAAGCACCCCCTTAGCACCCCCAACCGTCTTAGACTGACCAAATGCTGTTATTGAACCAATGATGGCAGTGACGTAACGTTAGCTGACTGACGTTATATAGAATGTTTGTACATTGTTCTTCCAGCTTCTGTCAAAATGTCTTAGTGCTCAGGCACTATTTAGGCTAACTGTCCAGTGCTTTTTCAGCACCAATATTTTGTGAATATACACTTCTTGGGAAATATGTGATTGTATTAATGTATTAGGCTACATCATTAATTTATTTAATTATACCTTGCTGTGGAAACCAGTGGCTCATCCAGTACACATATGATTTTATTTGATTGCTATTATATTAAAGGTTTAGACCAAGGGTGTTCAAATCCAGGCCTTAAGGTCCGCAGTGTCTGCAGGTATTTGCTCCAACCACGCACTACACCTGATTTCACTAATTAGCTCTCTTCCTGGACCAAGGACGTAAACGAATTATTCTAAATCAGGTGATGACTTAAAAACCATTTCATATTTATCATCCTTAAATATCACTTATTAGAATTTCTGCAGCAGTGATTCTCCTAGGCCTGCACTGAACCAATTGCCACAAAAACCCCATCCTTTCACAGCAACACTGCTTGATCTGTTTATGTGCAGCAGAGCTCTGACAACTTATGAATGGATCGATTGATTGGTTTATTGTTAGCTTGTTCTGTGTTCAGTCGCTTGAAATGCGGATATTAACTAAAAGCCATGTGTTACATGGAGCCATTGAACAGAATGATGGCTACATACACAGATGGCATGCAATGTGATCATGTGAACATTTTCTGATGCATGACAGGATATAGAGGTATTTCAAGTGTGATTCAAATTGCACACTTGGCTTTAACGTCATCCAGGGAGAGGGGGATTAATTTGGCAGAGTATGCCCTGTCGTATCGCACAAGAGCATCTCCTCTGGCTGCACATGAAGTGTAGTCCTCCAGTAGAATGACATCTCATCTGGTGGACTGCTGACTGAAAATAAGCCAGTCCACCAGATAGTGACTGGTATACGTGATAGTCCGAGCTGTATCAAATTAATGGGTTAAGGATGTTGCAGCAATGAGGTGAGCCAATTAATATGGTTGGGCATCCTAAAAGTTGTTTAACAAAACCAGCAAATTGTTGATTCAAAGATTTAATTTCAGCCTGGCGGATGGCGCAGCGGTCTAGTGCACCACGCTTTGGAGTGGTGTGCGCTGCCCGTCAGGGACGCGGATCGAAACCCGCGTCTCTACCAGACCGGCCCTGGTCGTCAGCCCGATCGGAGGCGGCATTTGGCTGTCTGCCTCCGGGGAGAGAGGGAGAGCCGGCACGAGTCCGTCGAGGAGAAGGTTAATGGAGTCCGTGGAAGATCTTCTCGAAAGAAGGCGGGAAATAGGTCCAGGAAAATCTCGTTCCCGGAGGACGGGCGGCGGACTCGTGGGGGTGGGGAATTGAGAATAAAAGTAGAGGGTACAATTGGCTACCAAATTGGCAGAAAAACGGGGGGAAAATCAGAAATAAATTTATTTTAAAAAAAGAAAAGAAAAAGATTTAATTTCTGAAAGTGTAAAATCTTGATAATAAGGAATCTGCGAAAGTGGAATATCACAGGATGATTCATACTTGATCAGGATGTTGATAAAACAATTCTTCAGTACTTTTTTGAGGTGGCAGGCAGTATTGGGCATATTTTATATAGCATGGTCACTCCAGTATAGAGCAGAAACAGTAAACAATGAGGACATAGAGAGAACAATCCATTTGAAGATGTATTTTATTCTATGGAACTACAGAAAAGAGAAAATAGGAAACTATTTTCCTATTTTCTAGCAAACGGGCAAACTAGCACAGCAGACAGCAGATTTTTTCAGAAAGATTGATCTGAGAGCTTCACTCTTCATCTTTTCCTTTCTGTGATGGGAAAATGGGGTTGGAAGAAGATAGACAAAGACGAGAGAAGAAATGTGAGATTTGGTGAGTGCAGTTTATTTCCTGCACCTGTAAATTTGATCTGAAGAACTGCAGCCTCCTTGATTGTTTGTACTGATATGTAATGTAGTGATGTGATATTTAATAGTGTTGTAATGTAAGTGGTTTAGGAACTGTAAGTATCAAACTGTGGCACTAAACATAAAAATAAATTGCAGATATTTCACCCTTAAATAGGTTCTCACTGACCTTTGAGCCCACATCACGGCTCTTGGCACGCAGCTTGTTGACCTGTGACTCGGCGATGTCGGCCCTCTCCTCCGCCTCATCCAGCTCATGCTGCAGCTTGCGGAACTTGCCAAGATTAGAGTTGGCCTGTTCCTCCTGTGCCACACAAACACACAACAAATCATTAAAGCCTGGCCTAACAAACACAGCTTTGCACTGTAGGTGATAATATACAGTTACCAGGTACAAAACTACATCAATGTAATGAATGCAGGTTGATACTCACAGCCTCTTCTGCAGTTCTCTTGTAAGACTTGACCTTCAGCTGCAGCTTATCCACCAGGTCCTGCAGACGGGCCAAATTCTTGCAGTCCTCTTCTGTCTGCAAATACACAATGTCACACATATGCTTGACTGTAGTGTTCATTTTGATGTACATTGTCTGTGATATTGAACAATATAATGCCATACAAAGGAAAATATCAAGTAACCTGGTAGGTGAGCTCCTTGATGCGTCTCTCATATTTACGGATTCCCTTCACAGAATCACTACTCTTCTTCTGCTCCATTTCCACCTCATTTTCCAGTTCCCTAACCTACAACAGAATTTCAGCAAAGATTGCAAGATTAAACAATTCACATTCTTCTGATCAACTGAATTATGTGTTATTTATATGTGAAATAGTTCAGCAATCTAGGAGTCATTTATTCAAATATGCAAAAAAAAGTTCGTTGAGATTGCACATATTTAAAAAAAACAAATCAGACACTCACCCTGGCTTCCAGTTTCTGCACCTGCTTCTTGCCTCCCTTCATAGCAATTTGCTCTGCTTCATCCAGGCGATGCTGAAGGTCCTTGATGGTCTGATCCATGTTCTTCTTCATGCGTTCCAGGTGAGCGCTGGTGTCCTGCTCCTTCTTTAGCTCTTCTGCCATCATGGCAGCATCAGTGATGGCCTTCTTGGCTTTTTCCTCAGCATTCCTGCACTCCTGCACAGCCTCCTCCACCTCAGTTTGAAGCTGGGCTGTGTCACCCTCCAGCTTTTTCTTCTGGTTGAGCAGGCTGGTGTTCTATACAGATAAATATATGGTAGACAGTGGATATCCCCTGATCCACATAGTGCTATATGATCTGTAGAAAAGTGAAGGGTTGCTACCTTACCTGGGAGTGCAGAAGTTGGACTCTCTCACTGACATCCAACAGCTCTTGCTCAGCCAGTTTGCGGCCTCTTTCTGTCTGCTCCACCAAGGCCCTCAGCTCCTCCAGCTCTGCCTGCATCAGAATATTGCGTCTCTCTACAATGGCAATGTTCTCTTTGAGGTCATCATTGCCACGGAGGGCATCATCCAGCTGCAGTTGAGTGTCCTGCATCAGTTGGGAATAAACATAATAAAGTGTTTGGTTAGTGTTCGGGTTTCATTTCTTCTAAAGTTCATGCAAAAATAATAAATACATTAATAAAATGTAAAAATTTTATTTACCTTCAGGTGTGAATGGAGGCCTTTGAGCTGCTTTTGAGCCTCAGATGCCTGTCTGTTGGCCTGGCTGAGTTGGATCTCCATCTCATTGAGGTCTCCCTCCATCTTCTTCTTCAGCCTGAGGGCCTCATTCCTACTGCGGGTCTCTGACTCCAGAGAGGTCTGCAGAGTATCCACCATTCTTTGCTGGTTCCTCTTAGCCTGCTCCATCTCCTCATCCTTTTCAGCGAGCTTGCGCTCAATATCAGCTTTCACCTGGCTAAACTCCAGCTGGGCTCTTAGGAGCTTGCCTTCCTGATGCTCTAGAGTGCCCTATAGGAAACCAAAGTTCTGAATGAGTGTAATGATTTTGGCTACATTGACTTGAATCTACACTGAACTTTGCCAACATGGACTTGGCTTTCCATACAGTAGTATACTAACCTCAGCTTCCTCCAGAGCTGACTGGATCTCTGCCTTCTCCTGTTCCAGCTGCTTACGGATCTTCTCCAGCTCATGGATGCTCTTTCCTCCCTCACCAAGTTGCTCAGTGAGGTCAGAGATTTCCTCTGAGGAAAAAATATGTTGAAATTTTAGCAAAGGTGCCATTAAATCAGTTCATTAATAATTTCATTAGTCATTTACTTAAAACTGCATATGATAATAGTGGAGGGCAGACCTTGCAGATTCTTATTCTCTCTCTTCATTGTCTCCAGGTGATCCAAAGACTCCTCATAGGAGTTCTTCAGCTTGAAGAGCTCAGTGCTCAGAGACCTGGCCTCCTTCTGGGAGCTCTCCAGCTCAGACTGAGACTCCTCATACTTCTGCTTCCACTCAGACAGGACCTGAAAGGATCATAAAAGTAAACCTGTTTGCCTGTAGTTGATCATAAATCTAAAGGCACAGTAAAGAAATGTAAGTCAAGATGTCTCATTACCTTGTCAAAGTTTCTTTGCTTCTTGTCCAGAACGGCAGCAGCTGCATTGGATCTCTCCACATCCACCATGAGATCTTCAATCTCGTTTTGCAGCCTGTGTTTGGTTTTCTCCAGGGAGGAACATTTAGCATTTACAGCTTCCACAGCTTCTTCTGCATCCTGAAGTCTCAGTGCCAATTTCTTCCTAGGATGAAGAGAGGGAGAATTCAGCGTGGTTAATACGATTGGTATACTTCAGCAGTACTATGCTACAATGACATAGTAGCGTCATATTTTTCAATGAATAAACATTTTATTTATTCTGCATTGTAGCGGAAATATGACAAAAAAAGTATGTTCTATGTCAGGTGAATAATCTGTAGAACATTTTAGTTGCAAATAAAGAGGAAAGGTTAGGGATGTTGCTATTTTTCAATCGTCATTCCTTACTTTGCTTCCTCCAGTTCCTCAGTCCTCTGGATGGCATCAGTCTCATATTTAGTTCTCCACTGAGCCACCTCAGTGTTTGCCTTGGAGAGACTGCGCTGCAGCTCGGCCTTGGCCTCCTGCTCCTCCTCATACTGCTCCCTCAGCAGGTCTGAGTCATGACGAGCGGACTGCACTGCATGGGCCAGTGCATTTTTTGCCTGAGAAAGACAGAGATGGAGCATGCAACAGAAATCATTATTGACAAACTATCAGAATTCTCATCTTGCACTTATTATAAAGTGTGTTCTGTTGTCAATAAAACTTACCTTGACTTCTTCCTCTAGTTGTCGTTTGAGGTCCTCAACCTGCTGGGTGTAGGACTGCTTTCCTCTGGTCAGTTGAGAAACTAGAGAGTCCTTCTCCTCCAGGAGCCTCGCAAGCTCACCTAGAATGTCACAGAACATAAAATAGTATTAATAAGGTATAATAAGGTCAATTTGCCATAAAGAAAGGTTTCCCCTTTGTGATTCTGAATCTGATTGACCCTTGTGAAAGTTCAACAAAGTTTGTAGTTTTCATTATGGTAGATTTCATTCAATCATTTATCCTGTAAATATAATGTAAATAAATATAACGTTTTTTAAACCTTTTTTTAATTTTTTTAATTGTTTCCTGTTTTTCTCCCAATTTAGTAGCCAATTATACCTTCTATTTATTTAGACTGGCCCTCCCCCATGAACTCACCGCACGTCCTCCGGGTCAAGCCAATTCCCTGAGGCCAGCGAAGATTCTGCCTCCTCCGAGACGGAACTCACCCACCTACTTCTGGAGACAACCTTCGCACTTCTTGGTGAGTTCATGCCGGCTCACCCTCCCCGGTCCCCCTGGGGTGGACAGCCAAATGCTGCCTCCGATCGCAGCTCCCGGCCAGGGCCGGTCTGGCACAGTAGGGTTTCGAACCGCAACCGCAATAGGCAGCTCACACTCACAAAGCACCAGTCAATGCGAGTTAGACTATGCTATCCAAGGCCCTAAACCTTTTATTTTTACTCATTAAGTATCATTACATCCAGAAGGAGGTTCTCTGGATACTTATAGTATTAAAAATGGCTATGCGTACCATTTTCAGTCTGAAGCTTAGCCTTCTGCAAGGTCAAGTCATTGATGGTGCGCTGGCCCTCCTCTGCCTTCATCCTGTATTCACTCATATGGTCCTCCAGAGTTCGGCACATCTTTTCTAAATTAGTCTGTAATACAGATTTAAATTTGACAGGCATACTATACAACATCAATGTTTTTTCAATATACAAATATGAGTGTAATTTATGACTATTAACTGCAAGTCTGAACAGTGTTAAATATAATTTTGTGCGACATAACACAAGAAGTCAAAAAGAACATGCTCATAACTGGTACTTCTGTATACCTTGGACTTGACAATCTGCTCCATGTTGGAGACCACATCATCCAGCTCCAGTCTGAGCTCACTCTTCTCCTTCTCCAGCTTCTGCTTCACTCTCTGCAGGTTGTCAATCTGCTCCCCAAGGTCAGCCACACTATCAGCTTGTTTCTTCCTCAGTGTGGCAGCTGTGGCCTCATGTTGCAGAGTGGACTCTTCCAGGTCTCTGCGTAATTTTTGGAACTCAGCCTCCCTCTTCTTGTTCATTTCAATCTGAGCAGAAGTGGCCCCACCTGCCTCCTCCAGTCTCTCACTGATCTCCTCCAGCTCTCTGGCCAAGTCTGCCCTCTGTTTCTCCACTTTGGCACGGGCAGCTCTCTCAGCCTCCAGCTCCTCCTCAAGCTCCTCAATGCGGGCCTAGCACAGGGAGATATTTGAATCATAGATCATTATAAATTAAGTACAAGTAAAAAAAGTATTTACATCCTATTCATATTACAATGTCTTGTAGGTTTAGCAAATAAGTTGATTTATTGATGGGAATTAATAAACAGATCTCATAGTCCCTTCCACTTTTGAGTGATGGGAAGACAGCAGTTGTATGTTTTAGGACATGGTGTGATTTTGTTTTTCTTTATTGAGACATTTCCCAGATAACCCACACCAGATTGAGCATAATGTCTGAATTGTTGATTGTTGGTCATACTGAATCTTAAAGACACAAGCTATGGCAATGTGAGGAAGATTATTTTTTAAGTTTCAATACCTGTAACTCCTTCAGTTTCTTCTGGAGTTGAGCACCCATTGTCTGTTCATCTTCAATTTTGCTGTTTAGCTGGTTGATCTCAAAATCCTTCCTGTGGAAGAGAATGTCTGTTTAACTAATCCTTCAGAGAACAAAGAATATATTTATAGTTTGTTAGTTAGGATCTTACTTCTTCAACTTCTCCTCCAGCTGCTGCTTGTCATTCTCCAGGTCCATTACATTCTCCTGGGTCAACTTCAGGTCTCCCTCCAGCTTCCTCTTGGCTCTCTCGAGATCCATTCGAACCTTCTTCTCTTGTTCCAGAGATCCTTCAAGCTGGAAATTGGATACTTTTTGAGATTTTTCTACAACTGGGTATAAGGACTGTTCTGAGACACCTTGCACATCTCTTTTTAGGCAAGCCATTATCTTTTCCTCCATGAAATGTAATAATTATATCTTGGTTACTCACATCAACTTTTTGCTCATGTGCCTGTGTGTGTTCCTCTGAAAATAGGCATCAAGTACAGTATATAACCATTTTCAACATAGTCATTGAGAATAGGCTGCATGGAATGAAATACACATATCAAGAAAAGGTCATAGACAGACAGCTGCATACAGGTCATTGCCAAAATAAAGGAAACACCAACATAAAGTGTCTTAATAGGGCTGCAACCCAACCATAGTATCCCTCTCTGTGAAGTTCTTGATGGACTGTTCTTGAAGAAACTGCTTGTTCATGTCCTAGATTTATATTTGCAGTCAACTGAGTCAATTGAGTTGTCAACTGAGTTGCTTGTCTGTTTTGCCTTGTATCTTGAACCACTGCACAGACATCACAGTTGAGGAATATTCGCTTTCAACCACAGTTGCCCCTAGTTGATGTCTTTCCCTCAGATTTCCATTCTAACATCACCTTAGTCACTGTTCCTCACGAAACATCAGCAAGCTGAGCAGTCTTTGTCACTGAAGCTCCTGCCAAACATACCCCAACAATCACTCCTCTTTCAGTTACTTAGATCTCTACCACTAGCCATGGTAGCCAAAATAATGGGAAACTGGGCCTGCCCAGCATTTTTATAAATGATCCTAAGCATAATGGGATGTAAATTGCTTAATCAACTCTGGAACCACACCTGCTTTGAATATACTTTGTATACCTAACTTACGCAAGTGTTTCTTTTATTTTGTCAGTTACCTGTATCTTTGACAGCATCTTTTACTAATTTCAGGCATTTATTATTTAATTGTCCAAGGAAAGTAAGGCTTGAGACAATAGTTTTTTCTGGAAAACTCAATCTCTACCTAAATACATGAATATTGTCTTGGTTACTCACATCATCAACCTGCTGCTCCAGCTTAGCTTTGGCCTTTGTCAGAGTGTTGACTTTGTCTTCCTCACTCTGCAGGTCATCCAGGGTTTGCTGGTGTGCCTCCTGTAGAGCCTTCTTCTCCTTGGTCAGCTTGGCGATGATTTCGTCCAGAGCCGCCATTTCCTCAGTCATGTTCTTCACCTGTAAACACAGAGGGAGTCAGTAGACTGTCATACAAACACAGTGTTTGTGAGTGTTAAAGAATGGAAGGCAGGCAAACACTGACCTTGTTCTCAGTGGCATGTTTCTCCTTCTCCACTTTGGCCAGAGTGAGCTCTAGATCATCAATGTCTTTCTTGAGCTCAGAACACTCATCCTCCAGCTTCCTCTTCTTAGAAGTCAGTTCTGCATTCATCTCCTCCTCATCCTCCAGTCTCTCTGTTAGCTCTTTGGCTTTGGCCTCCATCTGAATCTTGTTCTTGATCAGTCCTTCACATCTCTCCTCAGCATCTGAGAGATTGTCTTGCTCCTGTTAAGAAGACACATTCGGTAAAACAAATGCAATGATTTGCAGTCTGGAAGACATCCTTTAGTTTTGTAAATATAAATCAATATTATCATAGACCCTATGAAGGCATAAAATGTCAACAGATATTTAACTGCAAACGTACAGTCTGACATTGAAGCTGCAGGTCATTCTTCTCTTGGAGAAGAGTGACCATCTTCTCTTCCAGCTCCTTCCTCCGTGCCTCAGACTTGGCGTAGGCTTCTTTCAGCTTCAGGAACTCCTCTTTCATGGTGGCCATCTCCTTCTCTGTCTCTGCACTCTTCAGTAGAGGCTTGATCTTGAAGTAGAGCTTCATCCAGGGCCAGTTCTTCACACCCATGAAGGCACGCACGTTCCATTGGATCACAAGCAAGGAGTCTCTGTCATTGCACATTAAAGGAATTAAGTTTGCAGTTTGTTATTCCACCATACTTTTGATATAAATATTTAGCTATCAATATTCAGACCTGCGCTCCACAATCTTCTGAAACTCAATTCTTGCCAGAATTCCACGGGATCTGGCCTGGATAGCTGTGATGATGAGAGCCAATCTCTCATCTCTCATCTCCTCCAGTGTACCCAGGAGACCAGCCTTGAAGAACACCTGACAGAGATGGACAGTGTTGATTATTTTTTCCGTGTTTAAACTCACTTAATAAACAGTATTTTATATTTATTCTGTGTTCCAACCTTAGTGTGTCCCAATCTATACTGGGTGTGGTCGATCTCTAGAGACCCCAAAAGTTTCTCTCCTGACTTTTTACTGTCTATGAACTGGCCCTCTGGGATAGCATTAGGATTCAGGATGCGGTATCTGTAGAGGGAACACATTAATGGAAACCGTTAATTACACCACTTTGTGTCACTTTGTTTTGTTCATCCATGTAAATTCTGCCACAGAATTATAAAAAGTCAATTTAACAAGCAGAGAGATCACATCTTTTCTTATTTAAAAATGTGTTTTGTTGTAAATGAGTTTTTTCAAAACTGTCAAAGAGTTGGTGTCAATCATTTGCATAGGCAGTTTTGTATCCATTTTATGTTTATGGTTCTCAGATAATTGTCAACATTGTATCATTGGATTAATTATCGTTCGTAGGTAGATGTATGTGAATGTTCCCCCAGGGGAAAATGCATTTGTTATTCCTTGCCTCTGTTTGAAATCCCCATACAGGATCCTGTTGGGGAATCCCTTTCTGCAGATCCTGATGCCTTCCAGCACACCATTACAGCGCAGCTGGTGCATGACCAGGGGATTCTCCATGACCCCAGGAGTCTTTGTCTCGTTGGGGATGATGCAGCGCACAAAGTGAGGGTGAGTGGATCTCAAGTTGGTCATCAGCTTATTCAGGTTTTCCTGTTTGTAGAATTATATTTTTAGATTAAATTAGTTTACTATTCATTTACATGTCTTCAGCTTAATATACAATATTTAAGCAAGGTTCTGCCACATGCTCTGCCACATATGATGTATTCAGTCTGATCTGAGTTTGATCATTTTGAAGTCAGGGGTTAATTAGTATTTTTTTGCTAATAGCTGGATGGGCTTGTAGATACTGGATGCCTACTAGACCAGCTGAAATACTAGTCTCCCAGAGTACCTTGCCAGGCCAAATGCAAATGTTTGCAGATGTACAGTGGTTGGATATGCAGGATTATACTATATAAAGCATGCGGGATTATACTATATAAAGCATTTTCGCATTTTCACATTTTCACAGTTTTTTATAGCTATTAGACTGACCAGACATGTGTTGTCTCAAAAAAAACCTACAAATGGCTGATCATTATTTTGGCTGATCACTATTTTCTCCATAAACAATTGGTCTTAGACTCACCCTGTGGAGAGCAGACACTGTCTGGAAGGAGGAGCCCTTCTTCTTTCCTCCCTTTCCTTTTTCTTGTGCTGAATAATTCATTTTTAAACAGTGTTAATGATATTCAAAACACAGATTGACTAACATCAACAAAGCACTGATAATATCCCTTCAAGAAATTAGCTGGGCTCTTTTCAATGGTGAAATATGGGCAATATGTATTACATTTTGGGATGTCACATTACACTGGTTTGACGGTATATTACGGTGTTAGAATGGATGGTTATCATACCATAAACATTTTCCCCCACTGTGATGATGGAGTTGGTGGTATATCATGGTATTTGATAGAAAATAATTACACTGGTTAAATACGTGTTGGACTAAATGTTGCATAAGCACTCTCCAAGGTTTTACTACCATGCCTTTGTGTTACGAGGTTGCTACGGCAGCACAGCGTGTGTCTAGCTTGAGATTCAGCAGCTCACTATAGCACTTCATGCATTCTATTTCGTGAAGATCTGTTTCTATTTTGCGGGGTTCAAGGCAATGGTTGTCATTGGAAGAAAGCTCAGACAGTGCAGGGTGGTGCTCTCTGAGGTGGGTGAACAGGTTGGACTTAATCCATATCAATAGTTGATTAACTAACAATCTTATGTTTGAAAATGTACTTCAATAGAACACAATGTTACTCTAGAATTCTACTCTTCAGCTTTTCTCAGAAAGATATTCTTTTTTCGCTGATATGTATCAGCAAGCCAGGTAACGGCGTAGTCAAGCTGCTTATATTACATAGGTAGCTAGCTAGCTAGCTTGCTAACGTTGGATTGTAAACAGCTAACATTAGTTACGTACAAAAAGTTAGTTAGCTAGCTAGGCAATTAATTTCAACCTCAATGGACATCGACATACCAATGAGGCAGATAACTAACTAGCAAACTAAAACAGTACGTGAACGAAACAGGTTTTTACTTGTTTGTTTGATTTTATAATCTAAAGAAATCTGACTTCACTTTTTCAGTGAAGTCCTTGAAGGCTGAAGAGCTAACATTCATGTATTGAATAATAATCAGTAAACATTGGAGCACGTGAATGCAGGAGTGGATGTACAGTATATATACATTATAATATTGGGTAATCTAATTAATTTATATCTGTGAATGTATTAATCGTTGATACCATGATTACGATTGTATTTTTTAGGATGGTAATCATACCCTCACTAACTCATACCATGACATCCCTAACTATATATATTTTTTTTTAAGTGGGGGGAATTTACTGACCACGTTACCTACTATACAGTGGGGAAAATAAGTATTTCACCCCCTGCTGATTTTGTGAGTTTGCCCCCTTACAAAGAAAGGAACGGTCTATAATTTTCATGGTAGGTTCACCTTAACAGTGAGAGACAGAATATTTAAAAAAATCCCAGAAAATTACATTATATGAATTTTAAACATTTATTTGTGTTTTATTGAGGAAAATAAGTATTTCACCCCCTAGCAAAACATGACTCAGTACTTGGTGGAGAAACCCTTGTTGGCAAGCACAGCAGTCAGACGTTTCTTGTAGTTGGTCACCAAGTTTGCGCAGATCCCAGGAGGGATTTTGGCCCACTCCTCTTTGCAGATCCTCTCCAAATCCTTAGAAATCCATTTTCAGTGTCCTGGCTGAGGGAAGGAGGTTCTCACCCAAGATTTCCCGGTACATGGCCCCATTCATCCTCCCCTCGATCCGGTGAAGTCGTCCTGTGCCCTTAGTAGAGAAACAGCCCCAAAGCATAATGTTTCCACCGCCATGCTTGACGGTGGGGATGGTGTTCTTGGGGTCCAAGGCAGATTTTTTCTTCCTCCAAACACGGCGAGTCGAGTTGATGCCAAAGAGCTCGATTTTAGTCTCATCTGACCACAGCACTTTCTCCCAAGCCTCCTCTGAATCATCCAGGTGCTCATTGGCAAACTTCAGACGGGCCTGTACATGCGCCTTCTTGAGCAGGGGGACCTTGCGGGCACTACAGGATTTCAATCCATTACGGCGTAGTGTGTTACCAATGGTCATCTTGGTGACTGTGGTCCCAGCTGCCTTGAGATCATCAACAAGCTCCAGCAGTGTAGTTCTGGGTTGTTCCCTCACCTTTCTCATGATCAGGTTCACTCCACGAGGTGAGATCTTGCGTGGAGCCCCAGACCGAGGGAGATTGATGGTCAATTGGTGTTTCTTCCATTTTCTAATTATCGCACCAACAGTTGACTCCTTCTCACCAAGCTGCTTGCCAATGGTCTTGTAGCCCATTCCAGTCTTGTACAGGTCTATGTCCTTAGACAATTATTTGGTCTTGCTCATTGTGGAGAGGTTGGAATCTGATTCATTGATTGATTCTGTGGACAGTTGTCTTTTATACAGGTAACGAGTACTTAATTAGGAGTACTAATTAAGTAAGAGGACTAATCTGTGTGCCTCCTGGTCACATAACCGGTCTGTGGGAGCCAGAATTCTTGCTGTTTTGCTAGGGGGTGAAATACTTATTTTCCTCAATAAAACACAAATAAATGTTTAAAATTCATATAATGTGATTTTCTGGGATTTAAAAAAATATTCTGTCTCTCACTGTTAAGATGAACCTACCATGAAATTTATAGACCGACCGTTCCATTCCTTTCTTTGTAAGGGGGCAAACTCACAAAATCAGCAGGGGGTGAAATACTTATTTTCCCCACTGTATCAGTACAATGTAGCTATTAATTGGCACACTTAAAGTATGAACTCTTTATATGTTGCATTTGTTAGTGATATTTCATTAATATCTTAAACATTATTAGCAACAAACTGTGTACTTAAAAGTGGTCAATCGAGAAAGTTATTACCTGAGTCAGCACCAGCATAGTTTGCAAACAACATTGACAGTAACTTCAGATTAGACTTCTGGAACAGCCCAACAACAGTCTCGTTCAGAGGGTCCTTGTTCTTCACCAGCCAGTTACCGATGTTGTAGTCCACAGTACCAGCATAGTGAACCAGGGAGAAATGGGCCTCTGGTCTCCCCTTGAAAATCCTGGGCTTTTGGAAATTGTTGGATTTTCCCAGATGGTTGTCATACAGCTTGGCTTTGAAGGTTGCATCACTGGCCTTAGGGAACATGCACTCCTCTTCAAGGATGGACATGATGCCCATGGGCTACAGAAAATAAAGCATGGAAATCACTTGACCCCAGTACATATGTTACATACCAAGTGAAATATTTGTTTATATCCTACATGACTGTACTTATTTAGGCATGGTAGTGAAACAATGAAAAAGATATACATCATATTAGTCGTGTTATACCATTCTGAGTAGGGCTTTGTATTAATAGTATATTGTTAATATAGATACTTATACTCCACTTTGTTATAGAAAAATATTACAGCAGCAAAGACCAGTAACTGAAAATGTCTCCGATCTTGTTGTGTTTTGCATTTGATGGTACTTCACACCCTGCACCGCCTCTAACTAAATTAGATGCTTTTATTCAGAATCCTAGAATCATAGCATAAATACTGCTGTGCTCAATGATTTGATCAGCATGCCACTGACATATGTCATAGCCTTCTCAGTCACCAGATCTGGAATGATGCCTGCCTTTTCCACTTCCATCAACTAAACCTGAGTTGATTGACTTTCTTGTGGAAGAGTGGTGTGGTATTCCTTCTGCAAAATTCCAGATGCTGGTAGACTACCTCAGCAGATACAGTATGTACTGGCCAAATGTGATGGCCTAACACCCAATGACTTTGCATTGTTGTTTCCAGCTGTTTACTACCTGTATGTCATACATTAGCTGAGGGGGGTACTCCTTGGTCTTAAGAATAGACCTATATGAAGACTTCACATCCACTTTTTACAGCTTTTGAGTTCCTGGAAAACAGGAATATGCTCCTTCCAAACACTGATGCCTTATTTTTAAATATGAATGCAAGCGATGACTATAACTTAATTGTAAGCGTTCATGTGTCACTACAAAAGATCCCTTTTGCTGTTTCGTAAACAACTGACTCACCTTCTCAATGAGGTCAATGCAGGCCTGCAAGTCCATGCCAAAGTCAATGAACTCCCACTCAATTCCCTCTTTCTTGTACTCTTCCTGCTCCAGCACGAACATGTGGTGGTTGAAAAACTGTTGCAGTTTCTCATTGGTGAAGTTGATGCACAGTTGCTCAAAGGTGTTGAACTTCAACAGAGAAAGATGTTTTGGATTAACACACTCATAAGAACCTCTCCTAGAGGTGTTTTCCAAATAAATTATCTAAAAAAACTGCATTCACAAATCAAAGAAACTCACATCAAAGATCTCAAAACCAGCAATGTCCAGCACACCGATGAAGTACTGGCGAGGCTGCTTGGTGTCCAGGGATTGGTTGATTCTCACCACCATCCAGAGAAACATTTTTTCATACACTGACTTTGACAGAGCACCAATGGAGTAGTACACCTGTGGCAATAAAGATGAGCACCATTTTATGATGGACTTAAAAAAAGTCTGATAATGGAAACCCCATTAGGATTTTTTTTTGCATAATGGTAGAAATGCCCATAGAAATTAAATATGGTGTACACCATAACATGGAAATTACCACCTGCTTATCTCACCTGCTGGACATTTTGTCCCTTGGTGACCCACTCATTCCCTACTTTGACCCTTGGATGACAGAGACCCTTGATGAGGTCAGCAGAGTTCAGACCCATCAGATAAGCAACTTTGTCAGCATCTGGGACAGTAAAACAAAACTCCTGTCAAAAGAGTGACTCAGGCCTCCCGGGTGGTCTAGCGGTTACAACGTTCGACACTGGCCACTGTGACCGTTGTTTGATTCCACCGGCCGTGCCAGTGTCAACTCTGGCCGGGAGTGCCACTAGGGGGTGGCAATTGGTTGTCCGCCCCTTGGAGTTTGCTGCGTATAGGAGTGGCTCTGGAGTACCGGAGTTACGGTTGAGGGCTTGGCAAGTGCCAGCTCGGAGGAGACGGTGCTTCGCCTTTGTCACTGCCGGTCTCAGGGCTACGGCAGCGAACTCACAAAACGAGGGGGGGATTGACATGAAAAAGAAAGGGAGTAATTGGCTACAAAAAAAAATAATTAAAGAGTGACTCAGAGCCCTTATGCAGGAATGCTAAGGGCATCCAGGCAGATCCACATTAGTTTTAACTGTATACTCTGCGTTCAGCATGGATCAGGAGGTCCAGCCATGAGACTCACCTTCAGTACCATCAGCTTCTGCCTGCTCCTCCCGCTGCTTCTGTTTGAACCTCATGTTACCGTAGTGCATGACGGCACCAATCAACTTGTAAATGCCATTCTTTTCCTCCTGTGTGAAGCCTAGCACATCAAAAGCCTCCTGCAGCAGAGAGGTAAAGGAGATGATGTGAGATTTACAAGGTGCAATTCTAGTATCATCTATCGCTGAAAACATATAGGATGAAATCTTTGTCTAGATATACCGTCTTTCCTCTAAAGTTAAACCACTATACTTCACTCACGTCAGTGGCCATCAGCTCTTCAGCATCATCAATAGAAGCTACCGTTGTCTCTCCTTGGGAGATGAAGGCGTAGTCGTAGGGGTTGTTGGTGATGAGTAGCATTTCTAATGAAGAATAAATATAGTTGTCAATATTATTATTAGTAAGATACGTCCAGTACAGCACAGTGCTCACCAGACCTGGTTAAAATAATTATTTGAATATAGTATTTTCACCTTTTATATTATTGTCAATTTCAGAAGAATCATCAATTGTTTTATTTTTTTAAAAGCTTTTTAATGCCTTTACTCCTTTTCTCCCAATTGTTTTCAAATTTAACCGGCATATAAAGACTTACAGTATTCCAAATAATTATATGACCGAGGTCTGGTACTTACCCAGCAGCTCTGGTTTCTTCTGGGAAAGAATCTGGTAGAAGATGTGGTAGTCTCTCTCAGCCTTGAGCTGGAAGGTTACACGTGACTTCTCCAGGAGGTCTAGAGTCCAGAACAAATGATGATAATCATAATCACAATAAACTTTAATATAAATATGTAAACTTCTTAATAAAAAAGGTTTTCTTACAGGTCTCGATATCAGCAGAAGCTAGTTTCCCACTGGCTGCAAAATGAATTCGAATGAACTTGCCCTGATAAACAAGTGAAATATA
The DNA here is from genome assembly GCA_029706075.1 of Aldrovandia affinis. Taxonomy (NCBI): domain Eukaryota; kingdom Metazoa; phylum Chordata; class Actinopteri; order Notacanthiformes; family Halosauridae; genus Aldrovandia; species Aldrovandia affinis. The sequence continues at coordinate 4,524,212 of JAINUG010000041.1, forward strand.
AAGTAAGATAATATCTGTATATGAAGTAAGATAGTCACATCAGGGTATTAGTGTTGTTTAAGTTTACTGTAGCCTCTCATGGCAGCAGAGAGATACTTACAAATCTTGAGGAGTTGTCATTTCTGATGGTTTTTGCATTACCAAAGGCCTCCAGAGCTGGGTTGGCCTGGATGATTTGATCCTCCAGGGTCCCCTAAGGGTACAAATAATACAATACAAATACAACCTCAGTGTCATCCATAAAAAATTAAGAGGACATATAATATTGTTGATTCTCTTAGCAATTATGCAAACCCTTGGCAGAAGTCTTGGCAAAAATTAATTATGTACAGTTTACCAATTTAGCTGTCTTGTGTTGCTGGTGTGAATAGCCCCTGGGCTTTCATTGCACAGTTGCAGAAGTTGGCCGGGCTTGACGTGTCAAGGCATCCTTTACACAGCCAGAGTCTGTCTGGTCTCACATAGCATGACACTAATCCATTGCTCGGAGGACAAAAGACCTTGGGAAAAGGACTTAACAGGTCGAATCCAACCGCTTCTAACCCCTATAAAGGTTAAGTTGGGCACAGGGCTAGCAACCCTGTCTTGTTAAAAACCCTATGTTATGGAAGCAGCAACAAAAGAAAAATCCCAATGTCTGACTTGCATGACCACCAACAGTGAAAGCTTACCTGTTCGTGTAACGATAAGAGCCCTGGGCCGGTATTCACAAAGCATTTTAAGGGTAAAAGTTGGTCCTAACTCCGCAATTTAGGAGCAACTCCGAAAAATAATGGGCCTGTCACTCATAAATTTAGGACTCCTAAATTTTGGGGATAAGAGTATTTCACAAAGGGTTTGAGAGCTAAAAACAGCTCCTAAGTCCAGGAGAAGTTAGAAGCAGTCAAGAGGACTTCTAAGTCGCTAAAGACCTACTCACAGCGATTCGAAAATCTGCTGCTGCCGGCAATCGTCGCAATCGCGTCAACACTGGAGATATTGAATGATACAGAGCTCATAAAACGGTACCGCCTCAATCACGAGGGTATTATATATATTATATATAGATACCTGCTGATTGTTTACGAGATGCAGACATGTAACCAATTGACTAGTCAGTATTCTTGGTTTCATGTTAAATCAGTGACACGTAGCCTACATTTGTATTTTAGAATCTTTATTAGAATATAATAGGGGTGCATCGGATCATTTTTCGGATCAGCAAAAAAAAAAAAATAACGGGGGCCAAAGGCGCGTTTCCACCAAAAATTACCAGGAACTATTCTCAAGGAATTGAATGAATGATCATTTCAGTTTTTCAATTTAAGTTATTTCACTAAATCTTTATTCGAAAATTTCACAAAATACATTTTTAGATTCAGTACACCTTAGACGATTTAACTAGGGTGGTCTTATGCCTGAATTAATTTAATAAAAAATTACAAGATCGCTAATTATTCAATTTTATTTAATTCGGTCGCATTTCTAAAAACCTGCCTCCCAGAAAGGCATTTAGTATGAAAAACAAAGCAAACCAAAACATACATGGTTGTCCATCTCTTCACTGTAACTCTGCATCGAGATTTAGGGAATTGTTACTTTAAAACGTAACAGCGGCAGAAAAACTGTATTCCTCTATGATGGTTCAATTTAGCTATTAATCCGCGGATCATATGCATGCCGAACCGTGGGGGTTGATCCGTACGGATCACGGATCAACTGCGATCCGTTACACCACTAGAATATAACAGGAACAGGTAGGCCTACGTACACTTTTACAGTAGCATATAATTTATTTTCTAGGTTAAAATCGCGGGCAGAGACCCATCCCCTATATCAGCCAATCGCTGTGGTCATTCTGAGTAAGCTCGTTCATGAGAAACAACGTCATCCATAGCAACGACGTAAACCCCGCCCTCACTCTTAGCTTGAAAATTCTAGGACTTCCTTAGTATGAGTTTGTCTTTGCAGCTTTGTGAATAGGTTTTAAGGTGGGACTCCTACTAAAAGGTTTTAGGAGTACTCCTAGTGGTAAGATAAAATTGTTTGTAAATACGGCCCCTGAACAGCAAGACAAAACTACGCCTTGGTTTCTGGAATGTCTGAACGATGTTTGAAACCAGAAAGTTAGCACAAGTTGCGAATGAAGTGAGACAGTATAAGCTACATACTGTATCTTGCATGTAAGTGAAGCGGACAACACACTCATCTGACTGTGATATTGTGTAATGCTCCCACAATGATGCCGAGGATGAAGGAAAAGAAAACTTCTATAATATCCTACAGACAGAGGTGGAGAAAACCCTTACCCACCCAAGACTTGCTTCTTGTCAGTGGAGACAGTCAGACTGACCTTTTTTTCAGAAGCTGCGTCCTTCTTCCCTGACACAGCAGCAATGCTGGCAAAGTACTGGATAACTCTCTTGGTGTTCACAGTTTTCCCAGCACCGGATTCTCCACTAATGATAGAATTGCATTTGGAAAACCACACATTACTTATAATAAATATTAAATATGTTTTGATCCTATATACATTTTATATTGGAGTTAAGATAAACGTACGTGATCAGGATTGACTGGTTTTCTCTGTCTGCAAGTAAAATACAAATAGTTAAAAAATTTGCAGCAAAAATATAGTTCAAATGTACAATGCACATCATCTTTATATAAATATTTAAATCTGTAATGTAATTTTAAATTGGTCAATAAAATATTTTACAGCAGATTTGTTTTTACCTGACAACATGTACTGATAGGCATTGTCAGAGATAGAGAAGATATGAGGAGGAGCTTCAGTCCTCTTCTTTCCTCTGTAAGCATTGACAACAGACTGATCGTACACCGGCAGCCACTTGTAGGGGTTGACAGTGACACAGAACAGCCCTGAGTAGGTCTGAAAGAGAGAAGCATAGGTCATATGTAGTCACTCCATTCTAGTGTAAGTGAATGGGGAGTGCTGCAGTTCTGTACTCACATAGATCATCCAGACTGCATAACGCTCTTTGAGGTTAAACAGCACAGCGGGCTCGTGCAGGAAGGTGAACATCGCCATGTCCTCAATTTTATCAAACTTGGGTGGGTTCTGAGGGTGAACATCAACTTCTTTCACAGTAACGGTCTATAAAAATAAAATAATTGAAGAAAAGCCTTTAATATTCATGGTTGAGGAAAAAAGCATATAATTCAAAACAACTTTGCAATTTGATTGATGTTCGGGAAATATTTTGTTATTTGCATGAACCAGTACATTCTTCAATTGACTTGTGTGGGATTGGAACCTACAGAGACACTTTACCTGGACTAATATACCTAGAATTACTAGATTCTACATTAAGACTTGAGAGAATTAGCCCATTCATAAAGCAAGGTTATACAAACTGATTCTATTAAGATTCATCAAGATTCTGAATACTACTGCTGGTTCTGTATCTTTTCATCTTGAGTGCAATTTTCTTTATATTTGTAATTTTTAATGTAAGAATATTTTATACAGGTTCATGATGTTTGCTGCTGGATTGTACAGAAATATCTACATTCACACCTTCCCAAACTCTGTGTTGGCGGTGGCTTTGTCTCCATCTCGGCTGGTGACAGTCGCTTTGACATACTCCACCTCAGGGTCAGGCACAAAGCATTCCCTCTTCATGTCGAAGGGGCGAGTCTGCGCTTCCAGACGCTCCTTGTCTGATTTGCGCAGGAATGAGGCTGCAGGCCCAAACTCTTCCATAAGTAGATCACCCATACTTAAATCTGTCAAACATACAATGAAACAACAGTTGGCAACAGAACATAAGGATTTGTCTATACTTTTTTTCATTACACCCTAGCATTTGATGGTAATGTTGATACATCCTAACACAAACCTCATAATATATATTTTTTATAGACATACATATGTGACATTAATACAATATATGCAACTGCTATCCTGAGTTACAATGCTGTTTTTTACTTGTCTCGAATTACATTGAAGTGCTGACCCACAGATTATTGCCAGTAATTCTCTGGTTCTAGCACTATTTTAATTTTATATTATGACAAAATATAATGTGGTTTAATCCACAGTTACTATTATTTATTTGTTTTACCAAGTGAATCAACATTTTGCATGTTCTTGCTCCTACTTGTTGTAATGTTGTAAGTCATGTTTGAAAAAAAATATCACAAAAAAGAACACAATCCCTAATAACATGGTTGTCTGTCCTGGATGAGTCAACCAAATAGCAGTACAGCATACTTCTGTGGATTGAGCAAATAAATGTGGCAGAAAAAGAAACGTTCATAGTTCATTAACATTCTAACTGAGTGGTGACAGTATCAGTCCTTGAACTTGAAGTACTCTGATGACAAGTTAGACATGAGACTTACCAGGTGTTTCACAGCTCTAAAGAATAGATCAGCATGCACTGGCCCTGTGAATCAACCAGAAACACAAAGACAGAGTGTAACTATTGTAACGTCCACATTAGTGTCAAGATCTGATTTCAGCTATCTCTTTTCAACATGAGTAGTGGTTGGATAAAGTTACTGATGATAGTAATTAATACAGTGGGTATCCAAAATGTTGAATGTTTTATGACTAGTTCAGTTTTAAGTGTTTGCTCTTTTATAAATGGAAGGACAAGTAAATAATATAATAAATTGCTATAATATTCTGCTTTCCAGCCCTTACCTTTGGTGATATGAGAGACCTGTCTTGCCTGGGCTTTATCCCTTAACAAAGGAAACCAAGACAGCCAAACATGGTGATGGGCTGGTATTGAGGGCATGAGCATCATTTGGTGGGAGGGGTAAGTGATTATTTGTTGCATTGGGCTTATGACAAAGAGAATAAGAGGGACAATAGGCTGTTAGGGATAGAAAGGTTAAACGCCTATGTAACCTTTAGTCCTTATTAGGAAATCCCTTAAATAAGGTCACTTCAGATAGACAGTGATTAAAAAAAAAGTTCCTAAAGTCTATTTTAGTTCATCCAAACAGTAGATGACCCCATTATCATCTTTCAAATGTAAATTCTGGTATGGATCTTATAGTGTCATATTACTCTGGATGTTGAAATTCTACAAAGACATATGATCTCAATAGATGTGAGAAACAGGACCACATGCTAAGGATGTGCCATTGTAACATATACCAAGAAATATTGACTGTATTGTATTTGACTTCTGATCTTTAAACCCCTTTTAAAAGTACTTATTGGTCTTATAAACCAGCAACCGTTTAGTTTTGTATTACCATGATATGAGTAATATATTTTTTGTGAAACTGTTACAGACTTGAGGATTCCTCTTGTGTTTAAACACCAAACAACACTAGGCAAATGTCTGGTGGAATTTGTCTGGTGATGACACACCAGTATGGCTAATAACTTGATGACTTTCTTTCTTAAAGTAAATACACTGTACTAATATAATGGGAAATCTTTGACTGGGGCTCATGAAATTGATTGATATCAAATATTTACACATTTTGACATAGCAGTTATATTATTATATTCACTCGTGTTTTCTCAACTTCCATTCAATTAAATGTACAGAATCTAATTGTATGTGCCTTTTGTACTAAACTACATTCACAATATATTCATTATTATTATGTTTATTTTCTCCAATTGAAAGGCAACTAACCTTGGACTCTGGTCAATTAAAACTCAAGGAAAATACTTGATTGGACATAACATGTATTTATATATCACCCTGCAAAAGCAATTGACTTGGTGATATTTTTCATTACTTTATTATTGGCTTTTTCCTTGAAGCGTAGAACTCATTTTTAGGTTAATTTAGATATACATGCTAAATAATTATTCACTTCTAGGTTAACTTCTCAACCAACTTTCAGACAATTGCTCTTAGTGCCCTTTAAAGGCAACACAGTTTTAATGGGATGGAGGTTAACGCTTGTGTCACAAGTGTCAAAAACAGACTTGACGCCTTCTGGAGGTGACGGGGTGTGAGACAACTGTAAGAAAAAACATTGACGAAATTGCACCTGTCCCCCATTGTGGACCAAGTCATGTCCAAGGTCACTGCTGGCCTGTTCTCCATTAGCATCTGCTGTACTGTTTCAGCGAGTGAAAACTTTATCCTTGGCTCTCTCTTGTTGACATGGCATTGTTTCCTTCCTTTTATCCTTGAGGACAAAGATAACCCTGCGAAATTCTTGCTGAGTGCCTTTCACTGATTGAGTATAGCTTGCGAGGTACTTTAAGGTCAGATCCTTGGTCTTCGCATTTGTGAAGGATGAACTGGAGCAGGTGACGTTCTGGGCACACACAAATAAAGCCACTGATGTGGTAACCCAGCCTTCCCATTGATATTTTAGTGTCTATAACTCAATGCTCTTTGCTTGAACCACTTTATTTTCTTCTGAGATCACAATGAGATATCCCTGACTTATACAAAGATGTATAACATGTAGCTCAGATTGATGCCTTCGATGGGACTTCCTACTAAGGTAAAGATTGTTTCAATTAAGATTATGTTCTCATGCATTAGGGTAGCTAAGATGTTTGCTATCAGGAGAGAATGTGAAGTGGATGGCTAGCTAGCTTTCAAAAACATAACCTTAAGGCTTACCTACATTATCCTGCCAGCTACATGTAACTCTAACTGTAAGTCAGAAGTTGGTAGCAACTGAAACTAGCTAGCTAGTGCATTTGGTTAATACATTTTAACAAATAATTTTCCCTTCAAGTTCCTTGTCAATGTGGCAGAGCTCCAAGAGACGTGAGTTAAGCATGTGAGCGTCTGCTGCAGAATGTGACGTCACTCATTAAAAAGCAATAAGAGTATGATTAGTTCCCTTGGCTGGGGACTCGGGTCTTTAGCTCAGCGGCCTAATCGTGTCTCATGTTGTGTGGAGCCAGTGTGGCCCTTCAGGGCCTCGTTTCGAAACTCCTCAGTGGCATACCTACGTTGTTACATCAACATGTAGGTTGAAGCAACTAGCCATGGTACTGTATTTCAAATATCCAGTAGTAGCTATGCTATGCAGCTATTTTAAAAACAATTTCCACTTTTCTATGTTCCAGTTTCCTGTTTTTCTTCTCCCCTTTCCTTAGCTAATAGTAACTATTTTGTGATGCGTTTTACATTTGTATGTCCACCTATCTCTCGATTTATCCAAGAGAGGGTTACAGACTGATGGCACTCGTCAGAATGAACTGCCAGTACGGTTGCTAGGAAGATGAATGCTGAGAATTACAATAATGCTTTTAAATGGGGAAATTATATTTTTTTTTCATTCTCTAATAAATCCAAAAGTATGTTGGGAGAACGTCCAGTATGTTGACTCCCATCACCTCCATACATATACAAAATGATCTGTGAAAGTTGTGAAAGAAGGAGACAGTGCTGAGCCACAGGGCAACAGGTCACACTGCAGCAAGTGTCTGTGTTGGAAGTCAAGGTAGTTGTCAGGATAGCAGCTTTCATTATAAGAAGTGTGAAGTTGTCTATGATGTGACAACGTGATTAGATGAAGCAGTAGAGGTCTTCCCTCCCTTCAAGATCGTTGCCACTGTTTCTATGTCCTGCCCTCACCACCTCACACCTACTCTCTCACCTCTGAGCTCCTTAATTAGCTACACTTGGAACATTCCGTAACCCTTAGTTCCTCAATGAGTTCCATTCACAGCTGTCCAGACCCCTCCTGCTACCAGCATTGCTCAAGGGTCCCTGACTGCTGCTTGTGAAACAGACACACTAACTCAACTCCCCAATTGTCTTAACATGGGCCTATTATTAGAATGATTTTTGTGTCTTGATTGAAACAGCATATGGAGTCTCCTCTGCTCACCTCTGGTGCTTAATGTCTGCCAGGTGTCCCTGCTGCTCAGGCTTGAGTGAGTGGACTGCATTCTGACAGGAGAAGAGTGGAGAAATGTGACAGTATAAACACGGGGGATAAGACATTTTTCTGGAGAAACCTGTTCATGGATTTTTTTCCAACTTGAAATGGGTTTTACATTACATTACATTTGACATTTTAAGCATTTAAGCATTTTAAGCTCTTATCCAGAGCAACTTACAAGATGTGCATTAATACATGGTAGGAACAATCATAGTTTGCGCAAGAGATCAGTGCAGTAATACAGTGATAGACATTGTTGTAGGCAGCTGCATATCATACCTGTAACATTGGGAAGGAAAAGGTTCGTAATTTTTTATTTATTTTTTTTAAAGGAGTAAGCAGGGATACATATACAAGAAGTATTGAGCAAGTAGGCAGTAGTGATGGCAATTGGGTAGATTCACTGGTAGTGGAGTCTGAAAGTCTTGAGTCTTGAGTCTCTTGCGGAAGATCGCAAGTGATTCCGCGGTCCTGACCGATTTCGAAAGGTCGTTCCACTACCGAGGGGTCAGGACAGAGAAGAGGCGAGACCGTGAGGAGCAGCTGCTGGGCGCCCAGAGGAATGGGACAGTCAGTTTGCCAGAGGAGGCGGAGCAGAGTGGTCTGGCTGGTTTTAATGGTGATTTGGGAAGTTGGTGAAATCCTTGGTTGTTGGATTTGTGAATAATTGCGCATTTTGATCTATTGAATTGGATGGATTGTTGTTTGATACTACCCTTTCATATTGACGTATTAGTGCTGCATAATACGCATCCTTTAAAACTGCACAACATTTGTCTGTTTGTTTTCTCAGGGGGTTCTATCATTTCTGGTAGCAGCAAGTCTGCTAAGCCAGTGCATGGTGCCCTGTGGCGTTGAACACCTGTCTCTGGAGAGTCCAGGATGAGGACCTGTGTAATGTGAGAAGTAACTGAGCTGTGTGAAGATTCAGACTGAGGGACAGTGAATCCCTGATTGGTATCCAGAATTTCAACCCCCTCCACCCTGTGGCTCCTGCTGGAACACACAGGCTCTGCCTCCTGAAGGAAGACGCCCTGAAATCGACTTGCTCTGTGAGATGACTGCAGGAGATTGGGAGGTAAGGACTCACTCAGTATGTGTTGTCTCTGTGAACTCTTAATATTTAAGTGGAAGTCATTGGAATTGTATAAAAAACTTTAAAAATATTTTTTACTGGAACCAGAAATATGATTCCTACCATATCAGGCAAGTTGAGGTAACTGTTTCACACTTTCTCACATTCTGTTCTATTTTGTTATAACGTTTTATGTTTCTTGTTGTATCGCAATATAATCAATTTATGACATATTGATGTGCATTGCAATACTTACCTATTAAGCTAAGTATTGCAAGTATTGTACCTACCCATTTTATTAAGAAGGGTCACATGTTCTGTTCACAGAACTGGAATCAATAAAAAACACATTGTTCCCTGTACTGTAAAGAATATACTGAGTAGCGCACAGTCAATGTATTTTCTTTTAAAAACACACTACGAATTTAATGTAGTGCCAAATAAATTATATCCATCTGTGTGCAGTGAATAAGGTGGATATTGTTGCACTATATACTGTGTGTTATTTTATGTCATCACCATGTTTCACTTTATTGGCACTCCCCTTTAACTGCAACATTATATTGATTCTGGCTGACAGGCTTTTTTTGTGTTTTACCATTCAATTCTAAAAAGATGGTTGCAGTTGAGACATTACATGTCCTGGCAATACCATTACTGAATGTGTGTGCCCTACCTGCATCAACCAGCAGCATGGTTAGACATTTTCAGTTGGCATTTATCAAATCTAATGAAATATATTCCTTTAATATTTGAAACACTAATTGCTTTTAAATAACATCTGACATTATCTCAGTGAGTTTAAAATGACAGTGTTTAGTTATATTTATAGTGTGAACATGTTTTTTCCAGTATGGCTGAGTTGGTTCCTTTTAAGTAGTCTATCAGTGTGTATATATACAGTACATCCACATTTTCTTGCAATACTCCTACTGAATTAGTAAAGTTGGTAAAGGTTGCACAAGCGTAGTCCTACATCCAGTGTACGACACAGATCTCAAAATGCTGTGGGGAACATGAGGGAGTTCAATTATTCATCAATTATTATGATTTAGGAATTGAGAAGCTGTTTGATATGTAATTTAAATGAATTATTATGAGCAAATATATTGAGCAAATATATTTATTTTATACTGTTTCTGCATAAGTATTGTATTGTTACATAATTATTTATTTGAGCACACATACACTGGGCATACAGTAGCTACCAAGCTTAGATTGGGGTTGTGCAAATGGAGGAAAACAGACAAGATTTCCAGTTGTATGAACTTCAGATTCAACACTGACTTAACTATTTTTACAGCCATTTAGTGCAGTTGGTTTTTGGATAAAAGAAAGCAATAGGTCCACTCAATTATTATTTATGTATTATTGGCAGTCAAAGCAAAGTGTTACAGCACAAGATTCTATTGAGATGTTGATAAAGCAGCAGGGACACCTGGCAGTTCTTCAGTAAGAACTAAGCACAGCATACAGGAGAAAGTTTTTCTCAGAAAGGGCTCTTCATTGTGCCCTTTCTGTGGTGGGAAACAGGGAAAATGGAATAAGGAAGACAGAAAGGGGGAGAAGGAACAAAAGAAAATATTTGGTGTGTGATGCTCTACACTTGTTGTACAGCATCTTCAAACATCTCAGATCACCTGGAAGAAGCTCATTTCATTGAGCCATTCAATTATTGATCCACCAAAAATCTGCCCTACCATTAATTGTACAATAGGTGGAGTTGTGGCACAGATAAGCCACACAATGAACCATTGTGAAATCTTCTGAGAAAAATCTCTCTGAAAATATCGCTCCCTAGTGTTCGTCGTGCTAAATACTCCTATTGTGTACATAGTCGCTGACAAAGTGCTTTATACACGATTTGATGTCATTATTACCAGAGTGCACTTTCAAAGATGTCGGCATCTTGTGGTTTTAGAATGTTACCTTATTACAACAGCGAACAATGGCTTTAAGATTTATATTTAAATGTGTTTAAATATTCCAAGAATATCTCTGAAATAAGCATCTTGCTCTGAAAAATAGTGAAAGCATGTAGTGCCGCAATTAGTTGACAATGCATTCAATCAAAATGTAAAATATATTTTGAATTAAAAATATTTTAATCATTTTGATGTTGGCTGCAAATAACAATAATTTTTAAAACATCTAGAATATAATATTCAGTAAATTGTCAAATTGAAAAGACATTTTAAGAATTTATTTAACTTCAGACACTCACCATATTTTAAACATTTTTGTATGATTTAGTTCACTGGGAAGCACCAAATAAGTAAGTGGAAGTAGGGTGTATGAAGGCTCAGTGGGGTAGTGCTTACAGTATGGTGCTCAAAACACTCCTCTTTGTGAACACTTCATTATTGTCCGTAACACATAACCTTGCCCATCAAATGTATTTTTTTGTCAAAGCTTTCTATATTTCATAAATTGAAGTTTCAGTAAACAGAAATCTTGATATTTATTATTAAAATAGATACATTTTACCAGGTCAGCTTGACCTTTTTCTCAGAAGCTATATCCTTCTTCCCTGACACAGCAGCAATGCTGGCAAAGTACTGGATGATGGTGGCTGGTCCCGCAGCTGCTGATGGCAGGTTCATGGGGGGGGGGGGATAGCTAAATCAATAGAGGGTACATTTGGCCACCAAATTGGGATAAAAACGGGGTGAAAATAACTAAATATAAAAAAGAAATATGTGATTGCAGCCATTGCAGAGAAGCGCTGACTTTGGCATACCTTACAAAATGTACTGATACACACTTTCATTGTCCTCTTCTTTCCTCTGTAAGCATTGACTACATCAGGATTGCACACTGGCAGCCACTTGTAGGGGTTGACAGTGACAGAGAACAGCCCTGAGTATGTCTGAAAGAGAGAAGCATAGATCATAATTTGGGCCTGGAGAAAATCTCGAGCACATGACCATCTGGGCTGTCAAGCTATATATCAGTAGTTACCCTCCAGTTGTCTTTTTAGGTACCCTGAGTTCAGCAATCATTTGGCAATCAGCACAGGCACTGCCAAAGTGATAGGTCGGCATGATTTAATTTATGATTTAACAGAGGCACTGTAGCAAAGTTGCCCTTTGTTGATGATGGCTTTCATCAGTAAGTTGAGCTGTCATCATCACTGAAGCTCCTGCCAGACGTGCCCCAATAATGACCACTCTTTCAAAGTCACCAAGGTTTTGTCTTCTAGCCATGCTAACCATAATTATAGGCAACCAGGCCTGCCCAGAGTTTTTGTGCATGACCCTGAGCATGCTGGGATGCTTAAGTAACTCTTAACAACACATATACTTTCAATATACTTTTGTGTCCCTCATTTACCCAAGTGTTTCCACCTTTTTGGCCACTACCTGTACATTCAAGATAACAACCCAAGATATCTTTGGGCCCTAATCATAATGTATCCTCACTCCATTCTAGTGTAAGTGAATGGGGAGTGCTGCAGTTCTGTACTCACATAGATCATCCTCTTTGAGATTAAACAGCACAGCGTGCTTGTGCACGAATGTGAACATCGCCATGCTCTCAATTTTATGCCACTCAAACTTGGGTGGGTTCTGAGAGTGGATGTCAGCCTCCTTCACTGTTATAGTCTGTGAAGAAAAAGCAGTGGTTGAGGTACAGAGAAATAAAAGTTATCCCCAGTTATCCTGAGTTTAGTGTCTGTGAACCCAACAGATGCACAACTATGCCCCCTAGGCACCTTGTAACTCCTGCATTCATAAATGCTCAGATATATTAAGGCAATGGAAGTAAATTAAGCCTTGCAAGTTGATGCAAACAATTCCTACAGGTGTCCCAATTTTTTTGATTACTTACAAACCCTCTGTCTGTATAAAAGCAGTGTTGGAACAGACTGTATTACTACACCCTCTGACAATATTGCACTTCAGGAAGTAGTATATTGCTATCATAATGGCGAGAAAAAGGCAATTAACAAAGGAAGAAAGACAGACCATTATAACCCTTAAAAGTGTAGGTCTTTCCTTTAGAGAAATTGCAAAGAAGGCCAAGGTGTCAGTGAGTACAGTTTCCTACACCATCAAAGGGTACTTGGAAATTGGATGAAACTCTGACAGGAAGAGGTCTGGCAGACCCAAAGCCACAAATAAATCAGAAGACAAGTTTCTGAGAGTCAACAGCTTGCGTGATAGGCAGCTCATGGGACAACAGCTTCAAGCACAGCTTAACATTAGTCGAAGTAAGGAAGTCTCAGTTTCAGCTGTGAAGAGAAGACTTCGAGCTGCAGGTTTGACAGGTCGAGTGGCAGTAAGAAAGCCATTGCTAAGATGGCAAAATAATAAAAAGAGGCTTGCCTGGGCCATGAAGCACCAACAGTGGACTACTGAAGACTGGAAGAAGGTCTTATGGACCGATTAATTAAAATTTGAAATCTTCGGTTCATCACGCAGGGTTTTTGTACGCCATCGAGTAGGCGAAAGGATGGTTCCTCGGTGTGTGACACCAACTGTCAAACATGGAGGAGGAAGCGTGATGGTCTGGGGCTTGTTTGCTGGATCCAGAGTCGGCGACTTGCACAAAGTGACTGGTACCCTGAACTAAAAGGGCTACCACAGCATTTTGCAGCGCCATGCAATACCCTCTGGCCTACGCCTAGTTGGTCAGGGGTTCATCCTACAGCAAGATAATGACCCAAAACATACCTCCAGGCTATGTCAGAACTATCTTAGAAGAAAAGAACAAGACGGTAGGCTTCAAATCATGGAATGGCCAGCACAGTCTCCAGATTTAAACCCCATCGAGCTGGTTTGGGATTAACTGGATTTGTGGGAGCTTCTGCAACAGTGTTAGGAAGAACTTTCCGAACAATATTTGATTTCCATTGTAGAAAGAATGGGGTGGGGTATGAGTGTGTTATATCGGCTGTTATATCTGCAAAAGGTGGCTACTTTGATGAGTCAAAAATTTTAATTCCATGATTTCTTTTTTATCTCCAATTGTTTATTTGTTCCATGCTTTAATTTCAGAGTACATTGAAACATTAAACTGCGTTAACTTCAATAAAAACTGGAAAAATTGAGGTGTTCTAAAACTTTTTACCGGTAGTGTATATATATGTGTGTGTGTGTGTGTGTGTGTGTACTATCGGAAATTCTAGAGCTGTAAATAATTTAGGACATACTCGGACATTCAATTCCACAAGATATTAAGAGGTACTCTATTTTTAACGCTGTTTTGTATTTGTAACTCAACCTCGCTGAATCTTGAAACAAGTGCTCACAGTTTTCAACCCAGTGCCCCTCTTACCTTCCCTTCTTCGGTACCGACGGTGGACTGTCCATATCGGCTGGTGACAGAAACTTTGACATACTCCACCTCAGGGTCAGGCACAAAGCATTCCTTCTTCACGTTGAAGGGGCGCTTCCAGACGCTCCTTGTCTGAGTTACACTGCACCTGTCTCTGTATTGAGTTGATACTGTCCTATACTGCACATGAACCATCATACATCTCTCAGTAAGGCCTATTGGATGTGTGAGGAAAGTCACTGCCACTGTGGCGAAACTGGCAGAAATATTTCAGGAAAAATTACAATACCTCTCTCAGGCTGTAACTCGTACATTCATATTAAAACATTTATATCACTTTCAAAACTTAGAAGGCGGCCTTGTAGGAAACATTATGTTAGAAGCAAATGTACACAATGCACACAATAGACATAATATTGTATAACATATTTGTGTACACAGGGTTTAGACCAATCAAAATCAAATTGTAAAATCAATATTGGGCAGATATTGAATATATTCTTAATTAGCATTTGTATTGTTTCTCTTATGGAGTGATACAATGATACTATTAAATCTCATTGACCCTTCATGAACATATTCTGATTAGCATTTGTATTGTTTCTCTTGTGGAATATACAATGGATCTATTCAATCTCAGTGGCCCTCCATGAACATAAATGGATTAGAACAATGGATTTTTTTACAATCAATTAATCTGTCCATGTAGATTATATATATTTGTATGTAATACAGTAACTGTAATTATTTGTACTGCCCAGTGGAGAGGATTTGCTTTACCTCTTGACACACAGGACATTAAAACATTGACAATAAAGTTAGAGACAATAAAGGTAATTAGTGTATTTAGCAGAATAAAAATGTAAATGCACAGTTGTTTCAACTGTATTTATGTTTTGTGTTCTTATTTTAGTTTTGAAAAATGTTACGGTACATGGCTATTGAGGGAAGATTTTGGTTGACATAATTTATCAAATAATGTACAAATTGTGTGTATATAATGTACACAAAATGTTTCTTGTATTGCTCCTGAACTTTTTGTATTTGAGTGTTGTCTCAAAAATGGAATACCATTTAATACATTTTATCTTCCCTCAAGAGCATATTTTGTGTTTATGATTTAAGTCATAAGAAGAAGAATAAGAAGAAGAATAACCAGAGCCAGCACATCATATATGGAGAAACTACCACTTCAGGCAGGCAATGAAATTTGAAAAATTTGTATTTTAGTCAAAGGCAATGAGAACAAAATGTGGAATTCACTATTGACTGTTTAAGACACAGTAAATAAACATTGAACAGTATTAACTTCGACTTCATTCATTCAAAATAAATAAAAGTTTGATGCATGAAAAAAAAGCTTGCATCGTCAGTTGTGTCCTGTCAATGTTTCATGGCTCTGTGACTAACAAGGTCTTTCAAAGTATTAAAAACACCATGACTAAAAATGACATTTCCTGAAAAGTTGTCTTTTTGGAGATAAAATTCTTTACGACCCTCAAGATATATTGTGGTATACATATATGGTATACATAAAATATAATTTTTTTTAAATGTATTGTTTCGTGTATCAATGGTCAACAAGGTAAACACAGGTACAAAATAAATCATGAATTCATAGAAATGGTCCAAAGTAATAAAAAAAGTTGTTCTTTTTATTGCTGAATACCTTATGTTTTAAACTAGTATTGAAAGAAGTTTTAGAAATACAAACAGGGCAAATGTTATACTCACTGAAAGACTAATATGGCAATGGAGGAAAGTAGCTGCCCACCACTATACACCAAGGCAAGCCCAAGGTCACTGTCAGTCTTTTCTCCATTATAACCTGCTGTATGTTCCAGTCAGTGAAAACGTTCCCCATAGCGCCATCTTGTTGCCATGACATTGTTTCCTTCCCTGTATCCTTGAGGACAAAGATAACCCTGTGAAATTCTTGCAGAGTGCCTCTCACTCCTGATTGAGGAGGACAGCTTTTGAGGCACTATGACTCCAGTCATTTCATTTGTAAAGGATCACTACATCAGGTTTGTTTTAGCACCTTGCTGTTTAAGCACTTATATTACATAGCCACTTTAGATAAATGATTCAGTCCCCAGGTTATAGTTTTGTTGTTGTCTTTAAAATTATGTAATTGCACTGGAGTTGGCAAAAGACTGACCAATGGAAAATACAAGGGAGTATAATTTAAAGTGCATACATTCCTAGGATTTTATAATTATATACTTTATAATTAAATAATATGATTAAACTAGGGCATCTATTTGTGCCCTCTTTTACTATATTGGGCATTTATGTACACCCAAGGTTGGTAAAATGATCTTGTAATTATCAGAACTTGACTTCATTATGAAATTGAAACCAGTTTTTGCGTAAACCCCATATTCACCCAAACAGTTTATCAGATAACACCTATGGGTGCCCTTGACAGGATGTACAATTAGATTTAAATTTAAAAATCATAACACAAAGTTTTTTTTAAAGCATCTTTGTACAGGTCAGTTGACAAAGTTTTTAAATAGTTAATCAAACTAAAACAAAGTGGTCTCATATCGGATAGTATTACTATTATATTTATACATATATTTTGTATATGATGACATATATATTGCTGTTTGCTTAAGACCAACATTGGTCTCAGGAATAGTGAAACAGTTTATCTGTGATAATGTCTAAAGGTACAAATAGAGTTCACGCGGCAGTTTCTTTGTATTAATGAGCAGTTGAACATGAAATGGGACTGCTAAGAACTGTTGAGACAAAGGGCAACAGGTCACATGTATTACCTCTAATAATGGTAGACGATGCCTTTATTTGAGCTCAAGAAAGCTGCAAGATTTCTGTCAGTTTAACAGCATGTCATCTTGTCAGAGTAGTGTAAAGCTGTCTACAGATTGAGCTCTGTAGTTGATAAGACCTTAAGTTGCTTCTTGAAGCCATCAAACCCTCTTTTGAGATTCTTAATTAGATATGGCTTTTGAATATTCCCATTCCAAACTGTGTAGGTTCCTCCAGCACTTTGCTGCCGGGAAATCTGTCAGCTTGATGCAAGGGTGCCTGACTATATACGTGGCACATGCTAAAACCCGACCCGGCTCTGTCTTTTGTCTATTATTAGGTATTTAGTTGATCAAAGGGCACAACGTGTTTCACACCTCTGTTTTTATACCCCTTGTCTGATGTCTGTCCAAATTGCACTTAGTCCTTCCACACATGTTGCCTCTCACTCATTGAAAAGACACTGTAGCTAATCAACAATTGAGTAAGCCAGCAATTCTGAAAATGGTGGTCCCCACCTTAACATTTGTCTCTTAATCTCAGCAGATTGCTTCAGAAGAAGCAACAGGCATTCCATTTAGCAGACAGAGTTCATGCACCCTTGTGATGATGAACACCTGTTACTTTGGAGAGTCCAGGATGAGGGCCTGCGTAATGTGAGAAGTAACTGAGCTGTGTGAAGATTTAGACTGAAGGACAGTGAATCCCTGATTAGTATCCAGCATCTCTCCTCCACCCCCTCTACCCCTCCACCTCGTGGCTCCTGCTGGAACACACAGGCTCTGCCTCTTGCAGGAAGATGCCCTGAGGCCTGAAGGTGACCTGTTCTGGGGGACAGCGCTGACCTCTGGAGCATTGTTCAGGAGATACTCAGAGGTAATGCCCAACTTAGAATGCTCTCTGAGCATGGCCTGTTTTTGTATTATAAAACAAGTAATCTTTTATTGCATAGAGGGGTGTGTGTAACGCAAACAGTAATAATAACAGTAAATGTTCTACCTTTGTTTTCCACTTTAGAATCAGATTTTATGTAAAAATTACAGAAATTCTCATTAACATTATTTTGTTGAGTGAAACTTTTTTGGGACCAATACTTAAAATATATATATTTTCTGAAAACGTATGTGTGATTGGCACCCCTAAATTATTTTAAATAAAACCAAACAAAGTTACATCTGCAATGAAATTCTACGTATTTAAGTTAATCTCAGCCTTAAGGAACTGTATTGTGGTGTTTCACTCGGGTATAAAAATGAGGTAACACGCATTAAAATCCCTTTGTCAGTCATCACCATGGGGAAAGCCAAATAACTGTAAAATCAAAAGAGACAAATGGTCCTACACAAGTTGGAGTCAAGAGTCAGAGTTTCACAATATATATACACTACCGGTCAAAGGTTTTAGAACACCCCCATTTTCCAGTTTTTACTGAAATTTAAGCAGTTCAAATCCAGTGAATAACCTGAAATGGTACTTCTGAAAAGCTAATGGGGTCACAAAGTCTTAAGATTAACCATAAGACGCGCTCAGCTGGCTTGAATGACCAATTATCTCTTCCCTATAAATACTGCACCTAACCGTTCGGGGCGAGATTAAATAAGCCATCTTTACGATTTTTAGCCGGTAAGGTAAGAATGTCTTTTTCAAGACGTTCACAAAGACTACACAAAGACTTTTCTTTAGAAACGACCATCTCCATTTCTATCCCTTTTAAAAAACGCAAGAACTTAGTTAGTTGTACCTTTTAAGGAAAACCATTCTCTCTAAATGGGGGTTTCGGTGGGTTTTCGTTCGTCAGTCTGTTCGACTGCTTTGGGGTTCTAACTTGTTCTTTTGGCTCTTCTAGCCGTTTACGTTTTGGGAAAAACGCAAGAACTTAGTTAGTTGTACCTTTTAAGGAAACCATTCTCTCTATATGGGGTTTTCGGTTGGTTTTCGTTTGTCAGTCTGTTCGACTGCTTTGGGGTTCTAACTTGTTCTTTTGGCTCTTCTAGCCGTTTACGTTTTTGGGGAGTACTCTGGTCCTAACGAAATAACTTATTTAGTTTCCTGCTTTTAGAAACCTTGTCCGAAACCGCTCACTCGTTCTCTATTCCCTATTCCCTATATAGTATATACTATATAGTGTACTATTTAGAGAACGAAAATAGTGTTTTCGGAGACTACAACTGAACGTCATTTGCGTCAAAAAAAAAAGTGCAGGATATTCAGGTGACGCAAGTGGATGTGCTCAGTATCATAAACAAACCGAGCACTCATGGCGGCAGGTTTAAATGTGCTAAAGTTTTGATTTTCAAAGGCGGGCAAAATTTTTGTAAATGTAAATAAATGTAAGTCATTCATTAGCTACCTTTTCTGTATTTAACCGTTAATAGCCTGGCTTTTGTATCTCAGGTGTAGCCTGGCTTTTGTACAAAAGCCAGGCTGTAACGTGTTAAATAGGTGGGTGCTGCACGTTTACATTTTACACAAAGGTGTAGACATTCCGGTCATTTCTGTCGCCGTCGCTGTATTTCTTTCTGTCGCCATTCTTTCCCTTCTCTCCTTCGGTATGACACGACCGCATTGCATTGTGGTAGACGGGATCAATTCTAGGGTAAAGTAGGGTACAGTCGATGTACACTACAAATCACGGTGAATTGTGGGTATTTTTCGTTCCTATTTAGTGTACGAAATTCATATTTTAGAAAAATTCGCACTCTACAAAAATGGCGTCCACACAAAATAGTGTACAGTGGTTTCGGACCACGGCCCTTGTCGCTAAAAATGCGCTTTTCTTTTGGTTTCGTTTTATACGGTTCGACTGGTTCGTGGGTTACTACTGGTTCTTTTGGCTAACTGCCTTTCACGTTTTGGACATAAAGAGTTATAACCATTTGATTGTACCCACATTTGAAACTCTCTCGGGTAAATTGTAATTAAACATTTGAAACCTCTGGCTCGTGTGTAGGAAGCGATTGGTTAAGTTTCTTTTGTTGGGTCGCTGAGACTGTTTTTCGGGTTCCAATATTGTTCTGGCGGCTTTACTAGCCTCCTGTTTTCACACGCTCAGACCTTTCGTAACCAGTTTCTTGTCACTTACAAATAGAAACCTAAAGACGCTATTATGCGCTTTTCTTTTGGTTTCGTTTTATCCAGCCGGTTCGACTGGTTCAGAGGTTACTACTGGTTCTTTTGGCTAACTGCCTTTCACGTTTTGGACATAAAGAGTTTTGGGTTAAGGTCGGTTCATAACCATTTTGATTGTACCCACATTTGAAACTTCTTCGTGTGTAAATTGTACCCACATTTGAAACTTCAAACCGTGTGTAGGAGCGATTGGTTAAGTTTCTTTTGTTGGGTCGCTGAGGCTGTTTTCGGGTTTCAATATTGTTCTGGCGGCTTTACTAGCCTCCTGCGTTTTCATACGCTCAGACCTTTTAAGTAACCATTTCCTTGTCACTTACAAATAGAAACCTTGTTCGCTATTGCTTTTCATTTGGTTTCATTTTGTTCAGCAGATCTCCTGGTATAGGTTTTACTCTGTGGTTCTGTCGGTCCCCTTAACCGTTTCTGAGAAGAAGGACGTCAGATGTGGTCTTGTTGTGCCCTGCTGTCACCGATCCCCCTAACTGTCTCAAGTTTTTGCGGATGCCAGATGTGGGTCAACTTGTGGGCCCTGCTGTCTGACGAGGATGTCGGATGTGGGTCCAGTCGCCCTGCTCTTCTGCCGGTCCCCTAACCGTTCAAAGTTTTGGACGTCCAGAACTAGTGGGTCAGGTTTTACCATGTTATCTTGTGGGCTCTTCCTAGCTCTTCCGCGTTTCCGGACGCTCAGAATTTTTGGTTATGTCCAGTCATAATAAATTATTTACTTGTGTCTTACAAAAAAACCCTTTGCTCGCTATTAAGCGTTTTCATTTGGTTTTCGTGGGTTCAGTCGTTTAGACTGGTTTCAGGTGATAACCTGGTTTTGTGGGCTCCCCTAGCCTTTCACATTTTGGGATGTTCAGAATTATTGGTTCGGTATTTACATAATACTTATTTAAATTGTACCCTTATTAGAAACCTTGCTCATTTGTTATGGGCTTTTGTTGGGTTTCGTTTGTTCAGTCACTTCGACTGTTTCGGGTTGCAATGTGGTTCTGTGGCTCTCCTGGCTTTCGCGTTCTCGGACGCTCGGAACTTTTAGGTATTATGCAAACTGGTTAACATGTTTATTGTACCCACTATAAAAACCCTGCTCGCTATTAAGCGCTTTTCGTTCGGGTTCTGGTTGTTCAGCCTGTTGGGCTGTTTCTGGGTTTCAATCATGTTCTCTCGCTCTCTCCTAGCCTTTATTGTTTTGGGATACTCGTGTCGTTATTTTACGAACTTATTTAGTTGTAACTTTTATAAAGAACCTTGCCCGCTAGTCGGTGCTTTGATTCAGGTTGCTTTTGTTCAGTTCGGTTGGACTGGTTCTGGTTACTAACTTGTTCGGTCCTTTACGTTTTCAGACACTTGGAGTTACCACCCGGTGGGTGTTATTTTGCGTTCATCCCTAATTATTATCTTCCCTATTTCTCTGTTTTGCAGAGCTAGTGGTTAGACTGGTTCAGTCTAACTTTTTGATCCCCTAGGATTCTGCGAGTGGCGCCTATCACCACCAACCCTTACACCAACAGGATATTTTGAAGGGTTGGATGAAGAAAGCCCTTACTGAGAGCAACCAACAAATTCAAGAGTCTGGAGTTTGCCAAACGTCATTGAAACTATGACTGGAAACGGGTGCTATGGTCAGATGAGACCAAAATAGAACCTTTTGGCCATGCACGCTATCGGCATGTTTAGCATCAAAAGAGGGATGCAAGGGGCTGGTGGATAGCGTCTAACGCACCCATATTTGGCTGGTGCTGTATGAGTGTGAGCTGCCTATCAGGGGTGCGGTTCAAAACCCATCTCTGCCAGACCGGCCCTGGCCATTAGCCCCGATTGGGGGCAGCATTTGGCTGCTCCTGAGGGAGGGGGGAGGGTGGTCGGCACGAACTCGCTGTGAAGCACACAAGGGTGTCTCCAGAAAGGGGGTCGGTGAGTTCCTTTTCGAAGGAAGCGGATCATTGCCGGCCTCGGACAGTAGCTTGCCCCATAGAGATGGGCGGCGAGTTCGTGGGGGAGGGTTAATCATAATAAATAGAGGGTATAAATGGCTTCCAAAGATGCATACAAGGAAAAGTACCTCATACCTACCGTAAAATATGATGATGATCATTGATGCTTTGAGCCTGTTTTGCTGTTAGTGGTCAAGGGGCTCCTGTTAATATCAATGGCATAATGAATTCTAGCATGTACCAGGATATTTTAGCAAAAAACCTGGTTGTCTCTGCTAGGAAGCTGAGACTTGGCCATAGGTGGACCTTCCAACCTAGGATATCAAGGATCTTGAAAGGTTCTGCATGGCGGAATGGTCCAAGGTCCCGCCTAATGTGTTCTCCAACCTTATTAAGTTATGCTTGGCTTTCAGATCTTATTCTGATCAAAAAGAAAACTGCCATGTCACTCCATGTCACTCTTTGTTCCGCCAGTGATACATCAGAAGGTGGAAGGATCGCAAATGAATGGCAAATATAAATGTGCCCTAAAAGCATATCTATGCAGAGGGAGGCAGGAATACCACACTGTTAAATAGGACAAACGGCACAGAAGGATTAATTTGGCATTTCATTTTATTCTACAGACTGTGTGGGAAAAGGAAAGAGAAAGCAGAGGGAAAACTAAAACACAGCAGAGAAGAGGTTTTGAGAAAGGTCCGTCTGAGAGCTTCACTCTTCATCATGCCCTTTCTGTGATGCAAGAGATGACAGAAAAAGGGGGGGAAAACAAACAAATTAAGGAGAAAATGGTGTGAGCGCTTTAGATTGTATATATTTGTTATTTTCAGATGATGTACAGTTAAAAAGCTGCACATGGATTGGAGTGGCCTCCACATCAAACTTAGTTAGTTTACAGGGGTGCAAGAATGCTTTATGTTAAGGGGACTATGTTAAGGTTAGCTACGTTAGAGTGTTACTTGATGTGTTTTGTTGAAGTGAAGTGCAGATACTGTGTCTGGGTGTATGTGTGTGTCATAAGAAGGATTGAGCAAGACTTGAATATGAGATACCGAATGTTGTTTTTAGCTGGTGGATATTTTTCATTCACCAATATTGGCTGCTGCTGTGAAAAGTTAACTTCAGGCCTTCATACAGGAGGAATAATGTGATCAAATAAAACTTCATCTTCATGATTGCCATGAGCATCACAGACCAAACACAAAAGGAACAAATTTAACTACAGTAAGTATAACCGAGAAAATGTTTTTTGAATAGTAATCACATTGCTAATTTAATGAATAAAACTTGATTCAATACAATGTACAAAATGGTGTCCTTTTTCAGGGTTCAAAGACCTGTATGCACTTATAATTGTCTATAATGTTAATGGTTTAATAGTTTTTTTAAAAAGGGCCTCCCACGTGGTCCAGTGGTTACAACGTCTGACGCTGGCCACGGAGACCGGGGTTCAATTCCCCATCTCGCCAGAGTCGGCTATGGCCGGGAGTGCCACTAGGGGCGGTGATTGGCTGTCCGCCCCAGGGAGGGGGGAGGGAAGCCGACATGACGTTCGCTGCGCATAAGAGTGGCCCTGTAGTACCGGGTTACGGTCGACGGCTTGGCGAGTGCCATCTCGGAAGAGGCGTTACTTCGCCTTCGTCACTACCGGTCGCAGGACTACAGCAGCAAACTCACATTACTAGGGGGGGATTTACATAAAATAGCAGGTGAAAATGGGAGAAAATAAAAAATAAAACGTTTTTAAAAAGCCTGTTGTCAAGCCTACAGTCAAGGCAAAGCTGATCATGTTCACCATATTCTTCATTAGCACGTGCTTACAGGTATCTGAAATAAATCAATAATGATAAATTCCTGGTAATATACCCTTTGCCTAATGCTGAGCCTAATTTATTACTTAATAAATCAATGAACCGATGGTACTGATACACCTGCTGTGAGCAAAGAAGTGTGGCCTCTATTGTTTTTACTACCCCAAATCATTTTGACTTGATGTTAAGTATTTAAACTATGCCTGTTGTTCTTAAAATAACCTGAATTAATTGATGAGATTTACAAATCTAAAAAATGCAAATCAACAAATTTTATAGCATACATTTATTTTTCAAAACAGCAGGATGTGTAGCTAGTTACTGATTAAAAGTTGACGGGGACAAGTATAAACCTTCAGGGTAATCATTCAGGATAGTAATTAAGCAGTTGTATGCTAAAATTCAGTTTATAGTTGTCCAATGTATTACAACTATTTTATAATATTATTTATATAATTTGTTTTCAAATAGGTAAAAGGTGCTTTGTAATGTGTATTGAAATAGTTATTTAAAGGAATATCCTTCTGGGATCAGTTTTTAAATATTTTCTTACAAATGGTATTTACTTTGAATAATAGTTACAGGGATTAGACAACAGAATGGAAACACCAATTGAGAAAGGACTAAGTAACTAAATGACAATTAAAAAGGAGTGTAGTGGAAGAAATGAATAATGGTCTATAATAATGGTTCATCATTTACTCTTTTTCCTATATCTGGACAGGTTTATGTTTGGATAAATCCAAAGGAAGCCTTCAACCCACATTTCCTGTTCCTCACTGTTGATTCCCCACAAAGATTGTTTCCTCAAGAAGTTCCCATATTCCAAGACAATAACACCCCCATGCACACTGCTAAATGGATTCAAGAGTGGATTCATGAACACCATACTGAAGTCAAACACCTTCCATGGCCTCCCCAGTCACCAGATACAAACATCATTGAACCTGCGATGTAGAGTGTGGAGTAGATTTCTGCTTCTAGATTTCTCTCAAAGGAGGCTTTCCTTGTTGAAAAATGGCCCAATATCCCACTAGGAACAGTTCAAAACTTGTACAACAGAATTCTGAGAAGGATTGAAGCTGTTCTGAAGGCAAAGGGTGGCCAAACTCCTTATTAGCTTATAAATAATCATATATTGTTTGGTGTTTTCATTATTTTGTCTGCCCTGTACTTTCGGATATATGTATTTAATTATTTTCACAAAGCATATTAGAAACTATGATTATCCCAGGTCTGCTAATAAGATGGGAGATGTGACGAGAGATTACTGGACCCGTCTGCCAAGATTCTACATAGAAAATACTGTTCTCATCAGGAATTCCTTAGCCAGTCTGAGATATGAAGGACAGTTGTGGTTCCAATGATAGTGTGTATATTGTGACCAGATTTTCAAATGACTATAATTCCTATGCAATTAAACAAAAACTCATAAAACTGCCTTTTTATAGAACACAAAGGCAAGTCACCTCAGTATTAAGATTTTGAAGATAGGTTACATGGTCTTGCCACCATATCACATTTGGTGCCCAATTTTCATTGTGCTCTTGTTCAAAACAAGTTGTAAAGACTTGAGTACCTGTGTCTCTTCAACAACTACACTACTACTTAAAAAGATATGGCGTAGTCTACATGTTCTGATGGAGTTATTAAAACAAAATTGTATTTTATGTGTTGAAAAGGTAGTCACGCATAAAAGGAACACGCACACTATTGATGGGTGTTGGCCCTCTTTCCACTAGATGAGAGAATAAGCAGTATTATTGGAGAGTCATCAATATCTAGTATTATCTGACCGTGGTATTGGTCATTGCTCCTATTACAGGAGTTTTACATGTGCATTCTTAATGATTTGTTTTCCATAATACTTTTTTCAGACTTCAGATTGTGTTACTTGTGTTCTTCTTAGCAGAAAGGAGCCAGTAACACATGTCATGTTGTGAGATATTTAGCTACTTAATGCATGTGCTTAGTAATATGTGACAGTATTATGTAAAGTATGGCACATATAAATCAAGGAAATCTACCATACTGCAGAGTTCACTGACCTTTGAGCCCACATCACGGCTCTTGGCACGCAGCTTGTTGACCTGTGACTCGGCGATGTCGGCCCTCTCCTCCGCCTCATCCAGCTCATGCTGCAGCTTGCGGAACTTGCCAAGATTAGAGTTGGCCTGTTCCTCCTGTGCCACACAAACACACAGCAAATCATGAAAGAAAAAGAAAAGCTTTAGATGACAATAAACCCAACAAACAGTACATTATTAGGCCTTAGTGTTGCGCCACAAGTAATTGAATTGTTATTTGATAGGAGCGCTGTGTTGTGGCCTAAGGCAGGATGCTCCAAATCAGTTGTGATCCATATTTCTACTAACTAGACCACTAGCTAGCAAAAACCATGAAGTAGATAGCTTGCTGTGTAGTTTTGTAAATGGGTCAATGACGTGACGCAAATTTTTTTGTGTCCATATGATTTAGTTACATTTAAAAGAGTTAAAATTTGTAAATAAACTTACAAATTACTTGCATACATTCTTTTTTTGAGGACCTAGTCTAACATTTCTGGTTTTAATCAATTATGAGAGAATATTTGAGGGATGATGGCAAAAATGTAAATGTGGTGTAACCGTAAAAACTTTGTACCAAATAATTTAACTTGCTTAAAAAAAGTGAAATTCTCAATAAAACACCCTATTAACTAGTTTGGCATACTCTTACATTAGAACTATTTAATAGTAAATAAAAGTAATGTAACACCATTGTTCTGAATATTATAATTAAACTGGGGAATCATGTCAGTCAAGTCAACTTCCTGACATGTCAAGGTGGTGTAACCACCATTCAAGGGGCCATTTTGTTAATATTGTGCAAGAAGACCATGTGACAGGAACTGATATCACAAAGAAGGACCCCTGATGACTCTAACTGCTGCATGACAATGTTAGTAGCTCTCTTTAAAATATGAGATAATTAGACATTTTTAGGGTATGGTCAGGTATGAGGTATGGCTTAGGTTTACATGTCAAATGGTATGACCCCAGGAAAACAGATCACTCATCATAATTATAAAAATGTGTATTTACTTCAAAAATTCTGTTTGGAATATTCACACCAAGGCCATGTGCTTACATAGGTGGCCATGATAATGCCTGTCAAGTTTGATTTTAAACTGAAATGTCAAATGGTGTAACCGGTTACACCATTTTACTCCTATTACAAGCCTTTCTGTTAGAGGCCAATTTTGACAAATATCAGTAGTTTATGATGCTGATTAAAGATGTTAAATAAACTAACTTACTATGTGGAACTATTTTCAACGAGATCGAGTTTGAAGGACCTCTGGAGGCAACTGTTCTAACATGGCAGCAGTGGTCCAGGGTAGTCACATCTGAAGAAGCGAAAACCTTTGCTAACTTTGTAAAAGTCACACAAAGCGGAAAGTGTGATGATCTGTTGGCTTTGCTTAATAAGAAGCTGGACTCTCTAACTAAGCACCAATTCAATTGGCTCCACCAAGCCAAAACACTCAGAGAGCTGAAAGAAACACTATGTGAGGATGAAGTCTGCATTCATGTTGACTTCTCTGAGAACTATGGCTGTAAGCTCAACAGTGAAATTCAGGCTTTCCACTTCGGTGGCAGCCGCAAGCAGGTTACAATCCACACCTGTGTGGCATATACGGCCTCATCATCCTTCTCCTATGCCACTCTCTCTGCCTCTCCCCGCCATGATGAATGCTGTATGGGCTCACATGGAGCCTGTATTGAAGGATGCCATAGGCAAATGTAACACATCGCCTTGTACTCTACATATCATCAGTGATGGAACAGTGACCCAATACAGAAACAAGAAAAACTTTTATCTACTCAGCACAGTGCCTTTTCTGTGTGGCTTCCAAAGGGTCACTTGGAACTTCAGTGAGAAATCGCATGGGAAAGGAGCTCCTGATGGAGTGGGTGGGGCTGTAAAGCGTACTGCGGATACAGCAGTCCAAAGAGGCACTGACTTGCAAACAGCTGAGGAACTTTACCACTTCCTGAAGGATCAACCCTCTAGCATTGAATACTATTGGATATCCGAAGAAGCCATTGCAAAGTACGATGAATCAGTACCAAAAAATGTTCCTGCCGTGAAAGGTACACTGAAAATTCACCAAGTGACCTCTGAAGAGCCAGCTGCAATTCAGTGGAGGGAAATTTCATGCTTCTGTGCAAGACCTGGAATCTGCAAGTGCTACAATCCATCTGCAGTAGATTTCCGCAACCTACCAGGAAACCTCCCCTCAACATCTACCGACTGTCAGCAGGATCTGAAAGGCAAGTTCATTCTGGTCAGATATGAAAGTAAGCCTTTTGTGGGACAGGTCCTCCAGGTGGTGGGTGAAGAAGTGGAAGTGAGCTGCATGCAACAGCTGGGTGGGAAGAATGTCTTCACCTGGCCTCATCCACCAGACCTCCTATTCTATTATGACTCTGATGTGCTGCACATAATCTCTGAGCCTGAACCTTTGAACTTGTGTCATTCAAAACTCATGGCGGAGGACTGGAAACATTTCCAAGCACACACAGCCTGAATATTCAGATGTTCTGTCACACTGACACACACTTTTCTGGAATAGGACTTCACTGGAAACATTGCAAGGCGCACACACAGCCCTAAACACACAATCACCGCCCCTGTCCCCCACTCACACACACACACAATTTTTGAAGACATGTTTTTACCCTGATTCGTTGTCTAACATTTTTTAACTGAAATCACAATATAAGACATGAGTTCACCCTGATGACTCTTGTCATCAAATGTTTTTCTACATTGAAATAAAATAAAACATCAAGTTCTTTCTTTCTCTCTCTCTCTCTCACACACACACACACACACACACACACACAATTTCTGAAGACGTTTTTACCAATTTGTTGTCAGATTTTTTCTTAACTGAAATCACAATAGAAGACATGAGTTCACCATGATGATTCTTGTTATCAAATGTTTTTTCTACAATGAAATAAAATAAAACACAAGTTCAGTTGACCTTGTTGCTTGATTTTCAGTGTCAATTTCTTCAACAAACCTTTCTTCAAAGGCCTTTGACTCTAGAAACAACATGGTCAGGTGGTGTAACTGGTTTGAGTCAATTAGCGTAACCAGTATTTTTCATAAAAATATGATAATATACAGGAAAATTAATGTGGAATAAAATGTAATCCTCAATTGCAGTTTAAATACATGTTTTTAACAATTTTTACATAATTTGTCAAAGATTATTTAGAAAACAAAGGGTGTTTTCAGCATATGTCCCGCTCAATATTGCAACAACAAAGAAAATTTAAATGTAGAGATAATCCTAGTAAAATATATTTTCATGTGATATTTTAAAATAAAGTAATTATTTTTATGAGTACAATTACATACACTCTAGGTGGATAAAATATGTAATATTTGTTATTCTTTTGTGGTTACACCATTTGACATTTTCAGGTGCATTCAGTCTTAATCTTTGTAAAAAATGGTGCAAATGTAATTTCAAATAACATGAAACCAACAGAAACACAAAATGTACATTTTAACAAACTTGTTGCATGCTTTTAAAACAAGTTTTTAAAAGGTTTCTGAATTGCTCGTCTTGCCAACCCTTATTTGTCACTGACCCAAATGCAGCCATGCTACCAAATCTTCCAAATTTTGATTAATGTGATCTCAAACACCCAAAAATGTAACCCCTCACTACAAACAATGTGCATGTTTTAGTGGCCATGTTAATGTAGCTTATGGGTACCTCAGGAGTAGAGAGTGCAAGTTGGTACTCACAGCCTCCTCTGCAGCTCTCTTGTAGGCTTTCACTTTCAGCTGCAGCTTATCCACCAGGTCCTGCAGACGGGCCATATTCTTACGGTCCTCTTCAGTCTGTAAATACCCAAGTCACACCATCTCACACAAAATATATAGATTGATAATGTTTTTCTGTTTGCTTATTTGTGACCAGTACAAGATCTCAAAATAAATACATAATCTGATATAACCTGGTAGGTGAGCTCTTTGATGCGCCTCTCGTATTTACGAATTCCCTTCACAGCATCAACACCCTTCTTCTGCTCAGCCTCAACTTCATTTTCTAGTTCCTTCACCTGTTGATTTCTCAAAATGATTAAGTTTTCCTTGACAACATCAATTAAAGCTTTTGCATTGATGTACTAAATGAGATATAGTACCACATTAGACACTCACACGAGCTTCCAGCTTCTGGAGCTGCTTCTTGCCTCCCTTCATGGCGATTTGCTCTGCTTCATCCAGACGATGCTGCAGGTCCTTGATAGTCTGATCCATGTTCTTCTTCATGCGTTCCAGGTGAGCGCTGGTGTCCTGCTCCTTCTTTAGCTCTTCTGCCATCATGGCAGCATCAGTGATGGCCTTCTTGGCTTTTTCCTCAGCATTCCTGCTCTCCTGTATAGCGTCCTCCACCTCAGATTGAAGCTGGGCTGTGTCACCCTCCAACTTCTTCTTCTGGTTGAGCAGGCTGGTGTTCTATACAGATAAGTATATGGTAGACAGTGGATATCCCCTGATCCACATAGTGCTATAGGACCTGTAGAAAAGTGACAGTTTGCTACCTTACCTGGGTGTGCAGAAGCTGCACCCTCTCACTGACATCCAGCAGCTCTTGCTCAGCCAGTTTGCGGCCTCTTTCTGTCTGCTCCACCAGGGCCCTCAGCTCCTCCAGCTCTGCCTGCATCAGAATGTTGTGTCTCTCTACAATGGCAATGTTCTCTTTGAGGTCATCATTGCCACGGAGGGCGTCATCCAGCTGCAGTTGAGCGTCCTGCAGGAGTTGGGATTATCAACAGATTTCATGTATTATTTCACTATCAACTGAAGATCACTTAGGTGAATATCCTCATAAATATATTGTACTTCAGTAAAGCATACAAGTATTCACACTTTTACTCTTTTTAACTGTAATGACACATGAAAAAATAAATCATGTCATGAATGTGAAATGAATGCTAATGTGGCATGAATATATGAAATGTTATTGATTTACCTTCAGGTGTGCATGGAGGGCTTTGAGCTGCTTTTGTGCCTCAGATGCCTGTCTGTTGGCCTGGCAGAGTTGGATCTCCATCTCATTGAGGTCTCCCTCCATCTTCTTCTTCAGCCTGAGGGCCTCATTCCTACTGCGGGTCTCTGACTCCAGAGAGGTCTGCAGAGTATCCACCATTCTTTGCTGGTTCCTCTTAGCCTGCTCCATCTCCTCATCCTTTTCAGCGAGCTTGCGCTCAATATCAGCTTTCACCTGGTTAAACTCCAGCTGGGCTCTCAAGATCTTGCCTTCCTCATGCTCAAGAGATGCCTGTAAAAAAATATAAGGTTTAATCTCCCACATCAAGCATGCTTAGTATCAAAGTGAAGGTTTACCACTATTAGCATGGTGTCATGTTTTCAAACCCATTTAATACTGAAATTAGATCCTCACCTCTGCCTCTTCGAGAGCAGATTGGATCTCACTTTTCTCCTGTTCCAACTGTTTCCTTATTTTCTCCAGCTCATGGACACTCTTTCCTCCCTCGCCAAGTTGCTCCGTGAGATCAGAGATTTCCTCTGGGTGGTAGAGAGTATATATCATGCATTCATATTTTTATCATTACAGATAGGTGTGCAAAACAAATCATGGCAACAATTACAGTCTGATTTTCTAACCTTGAAGGTTCTTGTTTTCCCGTTTCAATGTCTCCAGGTGATCCAAAGACTCCTCATAGGAGTTCTTCAGCTTGAAGAGCTCAGTGCTCAGAGACCTGGCCTCCTTCTGGGAGCTCTCCAGTTCACACTGAGACTCCTCATACTTCTGCTTCCACTCAGACAGTACCTAGTTGGGTCATATGATTTACATGAGATGGAGTTGGAGTAGTCAAATATGTCAAAAGAAGAGGATGAAGAAGAAGGTAGGAAGGAAATAGGCAAGACTTACAAAGGTTCAGTCAAGATGGTGGCTGTACATCCAAAAATAGTTGTCCATTTAACACCCAGTTATTGATTTGGCTGTCTCTCCAAAACCCTGGAGTCAGCCACAGCTAGTAAATGTATTCCTGGACCATGCTTTTTAATTTGTGTATATGTCCTTTTCATTTTGTTTAGCTTAAAACTGCAGGTGAGGGACATAAAACAATTACTGACTATTGTACTGTTGTTTTGTTTTTGTGATCTTATTTGATCACCACCTCTGCATGGTGGCTGCATATGATAGTGTGCCACAATACCATATTATCAAAATGGGGTGAAGAGAGAAATGAGTACTTCATCTGCACAAGAATGATAGGATGACCTGCAGAGTGGGTGATAACAAGCGTACCTAAAACAGAACCTTGAGGTACTCCAGAAGTGAGGATAATGAGAGGAAACAGAACTTTCCATGAAAGTGGAGAAATAAATAAATAAATCTGAGCAGTACTAGGACATACCCTGATCAGTAGAAAGAAGTGAATGATCTATGAGTCAAGTTGCAGAGTGATAAAACAAGAAAATTAAGCTGTTCATGCATATAATAGAGTCAGTTGCAGGTAGAAGATCTAGCCACATTTTCTGTTGAGCGAAAGTGTCATCGTTTATCATTACCTTGTCAAAGTTTCTCTGCTTCTTGTCCAGAACGGCAGCAGCTGCATTGGATCTCTCCACATCCACCATGAGATCTTCAATCTCATTTTGCAGTCTGTGTTTGGTTTTCTCCAGGGAGGAACATTTAGCATTTACAGCTTCCACAGCCTCTTCTGCGTCTTGAAGTCGCAGAGCCAATTTCTTCCTGGAATTAAGTTACAGAGAAAGAGAGAGAGAGAGGATTCGACATGGCTGATGTGATTGGTGTACTAGCAGACCAGCACACCACAATGACATAGTACCTCGCTATTTTAATAGGTGCATGGTCTGCTAACAGACAAACTTTTTGTTCGTCTTACATTTTAGTGGAAACATAACACAAACAAAAAGCTTATCCGTCAGAAGAGATAGTCCCTTTCATACTTAGTAATGCCAATATGGTCCATTCAGAATTATTTGAAGTACAGGTATGCTGTTGCTTCTTACTTTGCATCCTCCAGTTCCTCAGTCCTCTGGATGGCATCAGTCTCATATTTAGTTCTCCACTGAGCCACCTCAGCATTGGCCTTGGAGAGACTGCGTTGCAGCTCCGCCTTGGCTTCCTGCTCCTCCTCATACTGCTCCCTCAGCAGGTCTGAGTCATGGCGAGCAGACTGCACTGCATGGGCCAGTGCATTTTTTGCCTGAGAAGCATGCAACAGAAATCATTATGGACAAACAGCCTCAAAAATCATAATCTTCAACTTACTATAAAGAGTGTTGCCTTGTCAGTTACCTTGACTTCTTCCTCTAGTTGTCTTTTGAGATCCTCAATCTGCTGGGTGTAGGACAGCTTGCCTCTGGTCAGTTGACAGACAAGAGAGTCCCTCTCTTCCATTTGCCTGGAAAGTTCCCCTTTGGTAGATACAAGAAGAGTTATGAGTATTTTAATTAACAGATGCATTGTTTTTGTAAACTAGCACGGAATATACATACCATTCTCAGTTTGTAGCTTAGCTCTGTGCATGGTGAAGTCATTTATACTGCGCTGGCCTTCCTCAAATTTGGCTCTGTATTCACTCATCTGATCCTCCAGTGTCCTGCACATCTTCTCTAAGTTTCCCTTGAAAAGTTATTTTTCAGATAAAAATGCTTAGGTGTGTAATATCGTACAATCATATCCTATCCTATTTGTAATTTAAATATGGAAAGTGACAGGGTAGTTGCATATTTACCTTAGACTTGACAATGTGCTCCATGTTGGAGACCACATCACCCAGCTCCAGTCTGAGCTCACTCTTCTCCTTCTCCAGCTTCTGCTTCACTCTCTGCAGGTTGTCAATCTGCTCCCCAAGTTCAGCCACACTATCAGCTTGTTTCTTCCTCAGTGTGGCAGCTGTGGCCTCATGTTGCAGTGTGGCCTCTTCGAGGTCTCTGCGTAATTTCAGGAACTCTGCCTCCCTCTTCTTGTTCATTTCAATCTGGGCAGAAGTGGCCCCACCTGCCTCCTCCAGTCTCTCACTGATCTCCTCCAGCTCTCTGGCCAAGTCTGCCCTCTGTTTCTCCACTTTGGCACGGGCAGCTCTCTCAGCCTCCAGCTCCTCCTCTAGCTCTTCAATGCGAGCCTAGCATAGTCAGGTACAAGAAATTGGAAGGTTTCCCATTAAGTTGAAGGAATAACTTAGTTTAAGTACCAATTTAGGTTAATTTAGCCAAAAACAAATACCTGTAGCTCCTTAAGTTTCTTCTGAAGCTGAATGCTCACTGCCTGTTCATCTTCAATCTTACTACTGAGCTGGTTTATCTCAAAATCCTTCCTGTGATTGAAAGGTATGTTAAGATTACATTATAATTGTAATGAGTTCTATATTCTTAAATTATGGGGGAGAGTTAATTTACTTCTTCAGCCTCTCCTCCAGCTGCTGCTTGTCATTCTCCAGGTCCATTACATTCTCCTGGGTCAACTTCAGGTCTCCCTCCAGCTTCCTCTTGGCTCTCTCAAGGTCCATTCGAACCTTCTTCTCTTGTTCCAGCGATCCTTCAAGCTGGAAAATGAAATATTGAAAACATTTTCATAATTAATATGATATAAGTGTATTTTCCTTGCCTGGGACTAGACAGATGTTGGTAGCATTCTGCAACTGCATCTTTATAGTCTGGTGTTAGTTAGTCAATCTACCTGACCATTACGCAGTAGTTGTCTTTTTTATGACATGAAGCCACAGCTTATTTTCACTCTTCAGTCCACTAGTTAGCTTGCACAGACATTGATTTAGAGGAGAACACTTTATGTGTAACTTGTTCAGTCAGGCTATGGGTGCCAAATTGACCAGAGGGGGTCAACCAGAGGATCACAATGAAACACAGACATCCCGCTGACTGAGATCCCTCCCTCCCTTGGCTCCACTACAGAAAATGATGTACCACACTGCTGGGTTGTTGGTCACAGCCGGCACTGACACATTTCTTATCTGATACCAGACCATGGGGCCATTCCACACACTAGAAGAGTGCCTTAACAGGATAAGCCACCCAGCTCCCCCCAGGTTTTCTACCTTGGTAAAAAGTTATTCTTCCAACAAAAATTCAATTTTCTTACATCATCAACCTGCTGCTCCAGCTTAATTTTGGCCTTTGTCAGAGTGTTGACTTTGTCTTCCTCACTCTGCAGGTCATCCAGGGTTTGCTGGTGTGCCTCCTGTAGAGCCTTCTTCTCCTTGGTCAGCTTGGCGATGATTTCATCCAGAGCCGCCATTTCCTCAGTCATGTTCTTCACCTGTAAACACAGAGGGAGTCAGTAGACTGCTATACAAACCCAGTGTTTGTGAGTGTTAAAGAATGGAAGGCAGGCGAACACTGACCTTGTTCTCAGTGGCATGTTTCTCCTTCTCCACTTTTGCCAGAGTGAGCTCTAGATCATCAATGTCTTTCTTGAGCTCAGAACACTCATCCTCCAGCTTCCTCTTCTTAGCAGTCAGTTCTGCATTCATCTCCTCCTCATCCTCCAGTCTCTCTGTCAGCTCTTTGCCTTTGGCCTCCATTTGGATTTTGGTCTTGATAAGTTGGTCACATCTTTCTTCAGCGTCACAAAGATTGTCTTGCTCCTATGGTGATATGTGTATAAACATAAGCTGAATGTTACAAATAAATAATAAAATCTTATTGTTATTAATCAATGCTATTCTTATAGATCAGCTAAACATGATTTAAGAGACATATAACTGGGAACCCACAGCCTGGACTTGAAGCTGCAGGTCATTCTTCTCTTGGAGAAGAGAGACCATCTTCTCTTCCAGTTCCTTCTTGCGAGCCTCAGACTTGGCGTAGGCTTCTTTCAGCTTCAGGAACTCCTCTTTCATGTTGGCCATCTCCTTCTCAGCTTCAGCAGATTTCAACAAAGGCTTGATCTTAAAGAAGAGCTTCATCCAGGGCCAATTTTTCACTCCCATGAAGGCACGCACATTCCATTGGATCACAAGCAACGCATCCCTGTGGTTCATAATAAAGACAATTTAGCAGCTCACTTTTGTTGTGTAGGGACTGAAGCACGACAGGGTGATGTGATGCTGTCCTGAGGCAAAGCTGAGGTCACAGCCCATCATGGTTTAATCTGCTTATACCAGATACTTACAAAGTAAGTTTTTCAACACTCAAATTAAATGTTAAAAAATTCTAGTTTGAAAGACACATATTATAGTTCATTATATAAACATAATCTGAAATAGCTAGTCCTTTGCTGGCAAATTTTAGCTAATTTTAGCTACACAGTGTCAAATATAATTTTTAAATGTGGCCTACTGATTTGAAAGAACACATTTCACTACAGTATATAAACATCCATTGAAATAGCTAGCCCATTTCATTGCTGTTATTTTCAGCTGTAAATAGAATCTTCAGTAATGTTGAATGAGCTTGTGTATTAATTTGAAACGGTGATAAGGTCACTTTTGCTGAAACTATTTCATAGCCGTGCAACATGCTGTTTATCCGTGCAGGTTATAAGAAAGTATTCAATACCCTCTTGACCAATCAGAAACTACAGTCTTGAGTTCTAAATCTGTCACATTGCACCTCTGGATTCCAAGTCGAGGTTGGTGCCAGTCTATTTAATGAATAAATCATAAATAAAGACCCATTTTACAGACCTCTGCTCAACCATCTTCTGGTACTCAATTCTTGCAAGAAGACCACGGGACTTTGCTTGGATTCCAGTGATAATAAGAGACAAACGGTCATCTCGCATCTCCTCCAGCTGACCCAGTAGACCAGCCTTGAAGAACACCTTAGAGAGATTCAAAGGGCACCAAAACACATCAACAGTCGGTTATTTTTAAACCATATTTTATATATATATATATATATATATATATATATACACTACCGTTCAAAAGTTTGGGGTCACCTGCTGGAAACTATTTTTATCTCATAATTGACAATGCTTTACACCGTATACATTTCTGTAAATACTTTAAAATGACAAAAAACACATGTAACAATGAACAAAATGAACATCAAATAAATGTTCAAGAAAATTATATTGAAAATTGAATCTTGGATTCCTCAAAATAGTCACCCTTTGGCGTGAGAATAGCCTCACAAACAGTGGCTATTCGGTTAATAAGTTTTAGCAGGAAATCACCCGACATGTTTTCCCAGCTATCCTGCAGCAATTCCCAGAGAAACTTGTGGGTTGCTTTGCTTTGACTCTTCCTTTCCAGTTTGTCCCATACAAGTTCTATGGAATTGAGGTCTGGACACTGGGCAGGCCAGGTCTTTAGTTTGAGTTGTTGTTCACATTCCTCCTTCACCAGATAGTTCTTGCACAACTTCAAGGTGTGTTTCGGGTCGTTATCTTGCTGAAGAATGAAGGAGTGCCCGATTAGCCATAGTCCAGATGGAAGGTGACCCCAAACTTTTGAACGGTAGTGTATATATATATAATTTATATATATATAATTTTATATATATATATATATATATATATATATATATATATATATATATATATATATATATATATATATACACTCAGTAGTCACTTTATTAGGTATACCTTTTTAGTACTGGGTAGGACCCCCCTTTGCCCCCAGAACAGCCTGAATTCTTTGTGACATAGATTCAACAAGGTGCTGGAAAAAATCCTCAGAGATTCTGGTCCATGTTGGCATGACAGCATTCGCATCAATTCATGTTGCGAATCTCCTGTTCCACCACATCCCAAAGGTGCTCTATTGGACTGAGATCTGGTGACTATAGAGGCCATTGGAGTACACTGAACTCATTGTTATGTTTGTGGAACCAGCTTGAGATGATGTGTGCTTTGTGACATGGTGCATTATCCTGCTGGAAGTAGCCATTAGAAGATGGGTAGACTGTGGCCATGAAGGGATGCACATGGTCAGCAACAAGACTCAGGTAGGCTGTGGCATTTAAACAATGCTCATTTGGTATTAAGGGGCCTAATGTGTGCCAAGAAAGCATTCCCCACACCATTACACCACCACCACCAGCCTGAACCGTTGACACAAGGCAGGATGGATGCATGGATTGATGTTGTTTATGTCACGGTTTTACCTCGTTCGGCCTCTGGAGAGCGCGTGGTCATGTGATGGTCTTTTTCTCTTTCTGCTGAGAGGAATCATTGTCATTCTGCGCCCTTATATGGTCTTGTGTCAGTGGGTGCTCTGATCGCTTCCAGCTGAGAGCAATCAGTATTAATCCCGTCTCCTACTTAAGGTCTCTTTTTCCCTCATGCAAACGCTTCTGTGTAAGCTAATTATTACTCTCTAGCCGGTATTCTGAACTAAGGTTTAGTTTGACCACCCTGTGGTTTTCTCTTAGTTAAAAAGAGAAGGAACTAATTTATTCATCTCAAAATAAAGGTTTAGCGTCACCACTCTGTGGTAGCCTTTTAGGGAGATTAATCATCTCCAAACGAAGGGTTTTAAGCTTTTAGATACTCGTGAGATCTGCGTGTGGCTCTTCCACCTTCGATCCAGTTTATGCCAAATTCTGACCCTACCATCTGCATGTCACAGCAGAAATCGAGATTCGTCAGACCAGGCGACATTTTTCAACTGTCCAGTTTTGGTGAGCCTGTGCCCACTGTAGCCTCACTTTCCTGTTCTTAGCTGACAGGAGTGGAACCCGGTGTCGTCTTCTGCTGCTGTAGCCCATCCACTTCAAGGTTTGACGTGTTGCGTGTTCAGAGATGCTCTTCTGCATACCACTGTTGTAGTGCGTGGTTATTTGAGTTACTGTTGCCTTCCTGTCAGCTTGAACCAGTCTGGCCATTCTCCTCTGACCACTCTCATTAACAAGGCGTTTTTGCCTACAGAACTGCCGCTTACTGGATGTTTTTAGTTTTTTGCACTATTCTCTGTAAACACAGCAGTTTCACTGTGCAGTCCACCAATGAACTTCTCGGGAAGTACACTTCATGCACAGTTGGCACACGCACACTGCAGGCACCCAGTTGACCAGGTTCAATTTGGTTAGACTTTTGCCATAATCTTTAGTGCACAAATTCAGTCCCAAATAATATGTAGAATTCTTGTTTACCTTGGTGTGTCCAAATCTGTACTGCTTGTGGTCAATGTCCAATGATCCCAGTAGTTTCTCTGATCCTTTCTTGCTGTCTATGAACTGTCCCTCTGGTATAGCAGCAGGATTTAAAATGCGGTATCTGTAAAGGACAGTGGATTCTGAAGCTACTAGTTGGCATGCAGTAATCACATACGGCTTATATTAATGTATGCATTTTTAGTGTGGACAAATCCCTGTAGAGGGGGGTGTGTCACAACAGAAGTAATGAATCATTATTGAGTACAGGTTTAAAGAACTCCCCCATGCCTTACCAGTAGGAGTATGTATTTATCTGTAAGCGAGGAACTAATGGTCTCATACCTCTGTTTGAAGTCCCCATACAGGATCCTGTTGGGGAATCCCTTCCTGCAGATCCTGATGCCTTCCAGCACACCATTACAGCGCAGCTGGTGCATGACCAGGGGATTGTTCATGGCCCCAGGAGTCTTAGTCTCGTTGGGGATGATGCAGCGCACAAAGTGAGGGTGAGTGGATCTCAAATTGGTCATCAGCTTATTCAGGTTCTCCTGTGACAAGCAGATGAAATTACAGATAGATCATTATTGTTGTGACAGTGTTGTTTGTTTTTTTCCTTCAGATTTGGCGGTATCAAATTTGGTGTAGTTATCAGCAATTTTCTATTTACTGAGTGTCACGTCTCGTGTTCGTGTTTCCCCTAACTAAGCATCTGTAGTTTGTTCCATGTTTTCCTAGTTGTCTGGTCCGTGTTTTTACTTTCGCTTACCTGTTCCAGTCTCGTCAGTGTATTATCTGTTTCACCTGTTTCTCGCTATGTCTGATGTGGTTAGCTGTTCGTTTCCCATGTTCATTTCCTGATTGTCTCGTTATTGTATTATCGTTTCCACTTAATTCCTCATGTGTCTGATTGCAGTCAGCTGCATTCATGTTTATCCCTGATTGTTTCTTGTTAGGTCTAAATGTATTTAAGCTGTGTGTTTTCCCATGTTCGTTGCCAGATTGTCTTGTGCTTTGCGTATGCTTACACTACTCTCCAGCGTTATCGCTGTTTCCCAGCGTTTTGTTTCATCGTGTTTGTGCTCCAGTGTTCGTCTTTATCCCCGTCTCGTTCCCGCTCCTCCCTGTGTTCCCTGGATTGCTTTCTCGTTTTCGACCTTCGCCTGCCCACTGACTATGCCTTGCCTGCCCCTGATACCCCTGAAGCCCGGAACGAACTCTGCCTGTCCCCGACCATTCTTTGGATCCCTGCATTGCCCTGATTACTCCTGCCTGACCATTGCCTGTTTTCAAAATAAAATAAGTTTTTGCATTTCTGGGTCCGCACCTGGTTTTCTGGTACCAGTCGTGACACTGAGTTAGACATTCTTTCACAGGAATGTTTCCCCCACCATACCCTATTTTTCTGTAATAAAAATGATATACCAGAGCTGTACGGACTCACCCTGTGGAGAGCAGACACTGTCTGGAAGGAGGAGCCCTTCTTCTTTCCACCCCCCTTTCCCTTTTCCACTGTTGAATTATGAATGTTTAAACAGTGTTAATGATATTCAATACACAGATTCACTAACATCAACAAAGCACTGATAATATCCTACAGGAAATGAGCTTTTCAGTGGTCAAATATGAGCAGTATTGACTTTAAATGTAAAAAAAACATTCTTGACCATGTTAGCTATTATTTCAGTATAGTGTAGCTATTAGTTAGCACAGTTAACCTATAACAGGTGCACAAGTGGTGCGCCAGTATGCAGTTCATGTCCTCAAACGTTAATCACGTCCTCAAACGTTAATTGTGTACCAAGCAAGACGACAAACTTTTGAAACGTACGCAACTTTAAGTTTGATCAGTCCATCACTGGTAAGTTAACTAACTAAGTTAATTACCTTACCAGTAATGGACTGATAGTCACGTATGTTTCAAAAGTCCTCAAACGTTAATTGCGTACCAAGCAAGACGACAAACTTTTGAAACATATGTGACTTTAAGTTTGATCAGTCCATCACTGGCAAGTTAACTTCGTTTTTAGATGACAAAAGTTTGTCGTCTTGCCTTTACGCAATTAACGTTTGAGGACGCAAACTGCGTACTGGCGTACCACTTATGTGCACCCCTGCCTATAAACTCTTTGTATTTGTCAGTGATAATTCATTGATATCTTTTTATTTGCAACAAATGATGTACTTAAAAGTGGTCAATCAGGAAAGCTGTTACCTGAGTCAGCCCCAGCATAGTTTGCAAACAACGCTGCCAGTAACTTGAGATTAGACTTCTGGAACAGCCCAACAACAGTCTCGTTCAGAGGGTCCTTGTTCTTCACCAGCCAGTTACCGATGTTGTAGTCCACAGTACCAGCATAGTGAACCAGGGAGAAATGGGCCTCTGGTCTCCCCTTGACAATCCTGGGCTTTTGAAAATTATTGGATTTTCCCAGATGATTGTCATACAGCTTGGCTTTGAAGGTTGCATCACTGGCCTTAGGGAACATGCATTCCTCTTCAAGGATGGACATGATACCCATAGGCTACAGAAAATAAAGCATGGAATCAAAATTATACCAATTAAAAAGTACCAAATATGGAAAAATGATACAAATGGGTGAATGATTCCACATATTCAAGCAGACAATACATATTATATTACATATTTGTCTGAGGGTATCTCAACAGTATATTTGCTATTGAGATATTGATATCCTATATCTGTGATAAATAATTGACATGTTTGACATCATGAAGGTACATTGGATGTCAGTGCATACACGCCCCTCTTAGGAGCATTTCCTGTAAACGTTCTTGAATACAAAAAGAAGAAGACTTAGTCCAATTGTGGACTAAGCTCAAGACGAAGTCAATCAAATGGCTGCAACACTTTTCATTTCACCCACCTTCTCAATGAGATCAATGCAAGCCTGCAAGTCCATGCCGAAGTCAATGAATTCCCACTCAATCCCTTCTTTCTTGTACTCCTCCTGCTCCAGCACGAACATGTGGTGGTTGAAAAACTGTTGCAGTTTCTCATTGGTGAAGTTGATGCACAGTTGCTCAAAGGTGTTGAACTGTAATGAAGATATGAAATTAATCAATAAGAAATCCACAAGTGCTACTTAATTTAGACAATGCAAAATATGCATTCATATAGTATCCCATAAATATCAACACAGCATTCAAGATAGACTCACATCGAAGATTTCAAAGCCTGCAATGTCCAGTACACCAATAAAGTACTGACGAGGCTGCTTGGTCTCCAGGGATTGGTTGATTCTCACCACCATCCAGAAAAACATTTTTTCATACACTGACTTGGACAGTGCCCCAATAGCATAGTTCACCTGTGTTGACAGATAAATAATGAAATGTAAATTTTTTCACAAGCCATGAAATATTTCTGTTTTTATTCCTTTGTTTATTGGTTGTTTATACTTGGGATTCCACGATATACTGCTTTCACTCTTAAGTTGTGAACCTAGTTTGCTAGGCTATGAAGTTAGGGTAGCATATACAGTCAACAGTTAATTTAAAAAATATTCACACCCTTGATGAAGATGCACAAAAATGTTATTTATATTATTTTATACTAATACAATTGTTCAGAGAAGTTATTTCTTTCTAACAAGTAATGTTAGTAATGGGTTTTTTTCCAAAAGATGTGTCACAATTATTCACAGCCATAATCATTATTTGAAATAAATTATTTAAAATAAATCTGCATTAACATGTTGTCTTCCAGTTATATTGGAATATCATTTGGTAATTTGTACATACAAAAGCATACAATATAGCATTACAATTGTTTAGTTTATATTTTTGCTCATCTTTATCACGGGTGTGAATAATTTTGGAGTTCTGGACTGTGCGCTCTAGTTTTGTTGTCAAAGTATAGCACTAATCCAAGAATGTCCTTGTCCATTCCTTTAATTAATTCATTAATTATATATTATCATTAATTTTGCCTGTGTAAAAGTATATTTTCTTTAATGGACAAAGGTATACTGCTGTTTCTTCTACAGAAATGTGTAAAATAATGCAGTTTAAGAATTGCATAATATCATGTGCTGTTTTTTGGGATGATTACCATACCATCCAAATCTTAGCCTATACCATGATATCTCTAGTTGATAACTAATGTTCATGTCTCACCTGCTGGACATTTTGTCCCTTGGTGACCCACTCGTTTCCTACTTTGACTCTTGGATGACAGAGACCCTTGATGAGGTCAGCACAGTTTAGGCCCATCAGATAAGCAACTTTGTCACTATCTGGGAGAGTAAAACAAGATTTCTGTCAAAAGAGTGACTCAGAGCCCTTATGAAGGAATGCTAAGGGCATCCAGGCAGATTCCATATTAGTTTGAATTGTATACCCTGCAATCAGCATGGATCAGGAGGACTATCCATGAGACTCACCTTCAGTACCATCAGCTTCTGCCTGTTCCTCACGCTGCTTCTGTTTGAACCTCATGTTACCGTAGTGCATGATGGCACCAGTCAGCTTGTAAATGCCATTCTTCTCCTCCTGGGTGAAGCCCAACACATCAAAGGCCTCCTACAGGCGAGAGAAAGTAGATAATAGCCTGGATTCAATCAAAATGTATCCTTAACTTTGAGTCACAATTAAATGCAAGTGTTGATTGAATCCAGGCATGTTTCCTTGGTATTGATGTGTTTTGGTGTAATGTTTGGGATAGGGTGAAGTCTTTGTCGAGATAAAGTAATTTTTTTCATTATTCCTTTAAAGTTAAATCACTATTCTTCACTCACGTCAGTAGCCATCAGCTCTTCAGCATCATCAATAGAAGCTACCGTTGTCTCTCCTTGGGAGATGAAGGCGTAGTCGTAGGGGTTGTTGGTGATGAGCAGCATTTCTAATGGAGAGTAAATATAGTTGTCAGTTATTTCTGTTGACTAATATAACTTTTAGAGATAATGTAAAGATACATTCAGTATAGTGGAGACATCAGTACTCACCCAGCAGCTCTGGTTTCTTCTGGGAAAGAATCTGGTAGAAGATGTGATAGTCTCTCTCAGCCTTGAGCTGGAAAGTCACGCGAGACTTCTCCAGAAGGTCTGCAAAAGTCACAGTGAAAATCTTAAAGTCTGGAACTATCTCAAACTAGCCATACAAGATTAAATGCATATATGTTTATATTTACTTACAGGTCTCAATATCAGCAGAAGCTAGTTTCCCACTGGCCCCAAAATGAATCCGAATGAACTTGCCCTGATAAATAACATGAAGAAACATAGAAATATGAAGTAAGACAGGCGCATCCTGTAAAGGTATTTTTTGTTGTTTAAGTTTTTCCAGTCATAGCGGCAGAGGGATACTCACAAATCTTGACGAGTTGTCATTTCTGATGGTCTTGGCATTACCAAATGCCTCCAGAGCTGGGTTGGCCTGGATGATTTGATCCTCCAGGGTCCCCTAAGGATTACCAGTGAATATACAGTAAAGATACGTGCGTCAG
This sequence comes from Aldrovandia affinis, assembly GCA_029706075.1. Lineage (NCBI taxonomy): Eukaryota > Metazoa > Chordata > Actinopteri > Notacanthiformes > Halosauridae > Aldrovandia > Aldrovandia affinis. The sequence continues at coordinate 4,568,654 of JAINUG010000041.1, forward strand.
CCTTGGACAAGACTTAAGAGAAATACTTTTTTTACCTCTGTTTTTAATAGATAATTTAAGAATGAGGACAGACCCACCTTCTTGTCAGAAGCTCCATCTTTCTTCCCTCCTGCAGCAGCAATGCTGGCAAAGTACTGGATAACTCTCTTGGTGTTCACAGTCTTCCCAGCACCGGATTCTCCACTGGGGACAGAGGTGCAAGTTATGTAATGTTATGTAATGTGTTCTTGAGAACCATGTTTTGAAATGAAGATTTAAACAATCAGGACCAAGCTTTGTCAAGCCTTACAACAGAACTGTAACATGGACTAATCATTCAAATGAAACAAAATGCATTCAGACAAAGCAAATGCACTACAATATTGTCTCCACAACTTAACACACTTAAGGTATGTTGGTTCTGGGACTTAATTTATAATGGAGGCAAGTCAGGCACAAATATGTTTAATTTAAGTCAAATTGATAAAATACATGGACTGCTTTCTTGCAATATTTGAGAGGTCTAAGAAGATGCCCAAAGGCAATTAGGATGTCCACCCTGAAAAAGGCAACAAAAAGTCATATTTTCTAGTCATATCATTGCAAAATGTCAGGCAGCACGCAGTGCTAGAAAAACAATTCTTACTGGACCAAATCAATGTTACTTAATGCACAATCTTTATTACACAAAACCCCTGACAACATTTTGAGTTGAAGCCAGAGGCACGGACAAAAAAAGATGTAACAAAAAGAGCATAAAGGAGTGAGATAATTCATTGGTCAGACAAGCAATGTGGAATTTCCATGTAGTGACTGTGGCTCCATCAGACAATAAATTAGACCATATATGTGATACATTTTTTAACACTATTGTCTGGTTGGATAATGCAATTGCAGGGGAGCATTGTGTGATGCAGATATTTATGTAATTTAAATTGGGGGTATGTACTGTAAAAAAAGTAACACTTGTACAAGTAACACAAAAGTTAGTTGTAACACAAAGTATAGTAATACTCTTTGTCAAATTGAATGACAAATGTTGATTGAATCCAGACATAAGTGGGGCTTATTACAAGAGGGGTGGAGAAACAACAACCAATACATGTGCGAGTGCCAGTAGGGGGCACTACATTTCTTAATCACTTTTCCACATTACTTCTCTGTACAACATTGTTACCAGGATTTATCTTTATTTATTGGATTGAGTGTGGGATATTATGTTTATGGTATAGGAATAACTCTTTACCCACTATGCATGTTTCTGCAATGTTATCCAAGTGTTTACTAATGATCCTTGTCGCTATTTTAAGAATAGAATATAAAATCCGCCTGACTGGAGTGCAATCTCAAAAGATAAAGTGAGAAACTCATGTGCTGCCATCAATTTTTATAATAATCGGATATAAGAAAGCCAAAAAAAACTATAATATATATAAATGAAGTATATATAAATAAATAAAATGCAGAATTTTTCATTATTACTGTTATTGCTGTCTCTAGTGTGTCCAACACCATTCATAAGCTAGAGCATGACCCATATTGAATACTGTCAAAGAAAGCTGTATTTATGTGCCTTTGATATACAAGGTCAAGATTAGAAAGCATGATAAATGTACCACTCAAGTACATGCAAGAACAATGTTAGCTGCTTAATATGTAAAGTTTTAATTTCTGCTTAGCATAAATATTCAGCCATAAATGCTCTTAGCCAACTGCCAACCTCTGAAGGATTTACTGTAGCACCTTGTGAGCATGTTAGACCGTCAATAGCAGTCTGGGACATATTAAAGTAGCCTCATCTAATGCCAACATGCACAAGACTGTTCACCATTAATCTGCCCTCAGCCCCAAACGAGCCTTCAACGTTTGTAACTGTTCCTCCTCGTTGTCAGGAATCACCAGCTGCCACTGAATAGCTCCAAAAAACCAGACGTCAGAATGCACTGTTAATCAGATTCATAAAAGTACTGCAATTAAGTAAAATCACATAGAGTAGAAAATGACAAAAGTTGCTTCTGCTCACCAAATTAGTTAGTTGGATTCAAATTACTTTAAATAGGAATTCCTAACCTTTACTGTAAATACAATGGTATCCATTTTCTCATGGATCATTTTATTTCATAAATTTAATTTAGTCTGTAACTAAAGAGGAAAAGAGGAAAGAATCTCCAAAAGGGGGGATAGACTTACGTGATCAGAATTGACTGGTTTTCTCTGTCTGAAAGAGAAAATGGATTCACAGTGCACTTTCAGATAATGTTACAACATCATGTGAATTTGCATTGTAGTTAATGTCACATCACTATCGCAAATTGTTTCACATTACTGAAATAATTACTCAAAAAGTCTAGGAATGAATGCTTTTCCGTTCACAGCTGACTACCAACAAATAATTTGCCATTGAACACCCCTTTCTTCTTCCAAGAAACGTGAAAAAAAGGTTTTACCTGTCAGCATGTACTGATAGGCGTTGTCAGAGATAGAGAAGATATGAGGAGGAGCTTCACTCCTCTTCTTTCCTCTGTAAGCATTGACTACAACGGGATCGTACACTGGCAGCCACTTGTAGGGGTTGACAGTGACACAGAACAGCCCTGAGTAGGTCTGAAAGAGAGAAGCATAGGTCATATGTAGCCTCACTCCATTCTAGTGTAAGTGAATGGGGAGTGCTGCAGTTCTGTACTCACATAGATCATCCAGGCTGCATAACGCTCTTTGAGGTTAAACAGCACAGCGGGCTCGTGCAGGAAGGTGAACATCGCCATGTCCTCAATTTTATCAAACTTGGGTGGGTTCTGAGGATGGATGTCAGCCTCCTTCACTGTTACAGTCTGTGAAAAGAAATATTAAGAGCAACATGATCCTGAAATCATTCGACCACATCCAAAACTGTATCAGTCCACAAATAATTTCTGTATATTCAGTACTGTGATTACAGTATATTCCTTCAGCTTAAAAATTGTTGTCAGTGCAGCAATACATAATTAATGTCGCTGTATGCAGTAACAATGATTCATATAATGGAGGTTGAAGAGTTCTAGTAAAGTACAGTTTTTGTCTTTGGCGTTATGAAAGTCTGCTAATCCTTTCTCAAGGAAAATGCCATTGTTCAGTATTCCACCTCACTACACAGTGTTTCATAACTGTATAACATAACTAAACTGTTTCATAACTTTACCCTGTATAAGGAGCAGGGTTGTTTGTGGATAGCTGATCTGTTCATTTGAACACACCGTAAGAGGCTTTCAGTCTGATCATTATAGTGAGTTGTCTTAATTTTTGAGCAATCCATTTATACAATGCATGTTATACATTTTTGATCCTCCTGTGCAAAGCCCCATAGTAAAAAGAAACAGGTAACAGCTCTCACCTTGCCTTTCTCAGTATCAGCAGTGACTTTGTCTCCTTCGCGGCTTACGATGGAGGCCTTAACGAACTCCTCTTCGGAGTCAGGCACGAAGCATTCCTTCTTCATGTCAAAGATGCGAGTCTGAGCCTCCAGACGCTCTCTCTCCGACTTCCGCAGGAATGGAGCTGCAGCCCCGAACTCTGACAAGTCGCCCATTTTCTAACTGCGATAAGAAAAAAATGCTCATAAAACTCTCACAAGGATTGAAATTGCAAAATGCACAAATACATATATTTAAGGAACTTTTCACATTTCATTTGCTTATGTGAGCGGAGCTTCTTTTAAAATTATGATTAAGCTATGACCTTAAGACAATAAACCAAATTGGTAGGTTGTAGGTGCTTATTGAGGTATTGAGATATTATGGGAATTATTTGAAAGCTAGTGAGTTCAATTCTCTTACCTTGTTATGAACCTGTGAACAGAAGATCAGTGGAATGCCAGGCCTGTAGTGAATAAAAGAACCAAAAGACGGTAAGCCTTGGGCTCTTCACCTCTCACTATTTTCCCAGCACTTTCCCAGAACTTTCCCGGCGCTTTGCTTCAACAGCCTCTGCAGCAGATGGCAGCAAAGGAGAATAGACGCAGTTCCGAACCCAGCTGGTTTTGAGGGGGTGGGACCTGGGGCCAACAACTGACTCCCTTTAGACAAGGTAGCTGTTGTTATGGAACCTGTGTTGTTATTAAAAAAATACTATTTTACTAATTGCTATTTATTAACAGAACAACAAAGTTTTGAGGTACAGGTGTGTGATGAAGTCATTTCTTTCCCATAAAGTAAGCAAAGCACCTCCTGTCACAGCTTACCGTCAGATAATCCAATGGGCTGTCCAGGTCCAGAACTCTCACCCCTCTTTTTAAAGGAGGCTACTCTCCCAAATTTGGAATTGGCATCTCTGGAAGCCAGAAAGTTATTGTGTCTTTGTTCAGTTGATGAGCGGGGGGGGGGAAGGGGCGCTTTTTTGTTGTCGTATGCAACATGTATAAGAGAGGGGCCTATGGGAGGTGGGGGTGGGGGATGTCATATAGAAGTGTAGAGAGGAGTCTTATCAGTTATAGAGTTTCTGTCTAGCCCATATTAGGTACTCTTTGTAATGTGGTGGTGTCAGAGAGACATCTGGACCACAATGCTAGAAAATAAAATACAGCCTTACTGCAGGACATAGTAATTTAAAGCCTAAATATCATCAATGTGAAGCTAAAGTCAAATAAATTAAATACCAGCCTGTATTGTAAAATGTTAGAAAATTGTATTTAACAGTACATGTTTCTCTATAAATCAGATGATTACTAAGTATCCTCAATTACTAAGTAAATCTACAACCAAAATTTTATTAACATGCCTCTAACAGTGTAAATAATTAAACTATTGAAAAACAAATCAAATGGAGATAAGCATTCCCTGCTAATGCACATATGCAGTCACTGAACCAGTTGATTGGTGCACCTGGTGAAGGCAGAACGCAAACCCCCGATTGCCCAAAGGTGTCATTATTGCACAATGAGGTGGGGAATACCCTGTCGACTGAAACCTTCCCTTTCTGCATGATGCTATGGCCAATTGTGCATCACCCCACAGGATTTCCGGACTTCCACATTTAACATTCAATCCTTCCATCAGACTGAAGTAGCAAGCAACACGTGATACACTGTTTTACGGATTGTACAGTCATACAAATGAATAATGATTTCTTTATGTCTATGCAACATTTTCTTTGTGTCATACACCAATCAAAATAATCGACACAATGCACAGAGAATGCTAGATTTAACATGTCACTGATGTAGTCCTGAGTGTACATGGCAAGGTAATGGGTTTCAGTAAGGTGATACTCATAGTGTAGAAAAACATAATGTGGGGTTTCAGTGTCTCAGGGGGCTCAGAAGAAGTTAATGTGCCAGATATGTAATGTATAGCCTTTTGCTATCCTTGCCCCGACTTCACAGCGGTGTAAACATCAATAAAGATGCCAAAGGGTCTAAATAAAGAGTATACAGACAGTGGGATTAACCAGGCGGCAAGAGTGAAACAGCACAGACAGAGGTCTGTCACAGGTGACATACCTTAGACCAACAGGGAGACAGTAATAATGAAGCAGTGAAGGACAGCAGCTGTCGCAAACAGCGGACCAAGGTGAGGCCAAAGTCACTGTTGGCCCACTCTCCATTATCACCTACCAGCCAGAGAAATCTTTACCCTTAGCCCTATCATGTCGACAGGGCATTGTTTCTTTGAGGACAAAGATAACCCTGTGAAATTCCTCCCGAGTGCCTCTCACTGATTGAGAAGAACAGCTTGTGAGGCACTTTGAGATTTATACCCCAGTAGACCCCTGGTCACTGCCTTTGTACTTCATTAATTAACGCAAGTGACTCCCTCTTAAAGGTTTCATTCCACATAAATAAACATGTAATGACAGACATAGACCACTACATCTGTGTTTTATGTGGGGTGTAACGTTCTGTGTTTAAAAAAATAGGAGGGTGCAGGATTGGCAGCAACAGTAGTGTTAAATTGTTTACACATTGTGGCTGTCCCACACTGTGGGTTGGGTGGAAAGTTATTTCACTGTAGGTTTGAGCCACACAGTATCAAATAACTGATGATAACTGTTTGCACATTATTTGCTTGTGCTTGGTTGTTAATTATTCATTTCTGAAGGGCTAAACTGAGCTCTATCCAATGGGTGCCTGCTAAATAACAAAACACTAAGGGGGACTTTCAGTTGAACCACCATGGGTCTTTTATTTTTTAAATAATTCTTACATGTTGCTGTAAGTCACAGATATTAAGAAAAACATTTTATTATTTTAATTAATTATTCAAATGTAAGGATGAAATTGCATTACATTGGTTACACATGGTTATATTACATGCTCACAGTCACAACTCCATGCATATTTTAGAGCAGTAAAATCGTTTCAAATCTAGGAAAGCTGAAGCTTTGATTCATTAAGCAATAAATCAAAGATTTTAGAAGAAGATTTTAATTCTGTCACTCTGTTCCTTCCTTCCTCATTTTCTTTACATTATGTACTAGGCAAGATTATAAGCAAAAAATAGTATGATATGCATGATCAAATGCACATAATGCTAGAATGTTATGCGCATACTGTGTTTAGTGAGGGCCACATAGCAAGGAAGCCAATTTGCACTCATAGATGCAATCACAGATACATGTGCCACATACAATGGGGGAAATAAGTATTGAACACATCAACATTTTGTCCAGTAAATGTATTTCCAATGAGCCTATTCAAGTGAAATTTGCACCAGACTTTGGTATTAACTCAAAACACCCAGACAAAAAATCTAAACATTAAAGTCCATATGTAATAAAGTGGAATGAAACAGGAAAAAAGTATTGAACACACTAAGAAAAAGCAGTACACCACAGCAAGGAAAGGCAAGGGACCAGCTGAAAACCATAACTAATTAGGAGGCAACTCTACCTCCAATTTGTGCTAATTAATGTCAGCTGGGTTAGAATACATTGATGGGCTATAAAAGGTTTTTGTTTTGTTACCAAGGTGCCACACAAGAAACATCTAATGATGGGTAAAAGCAAAGAGCTCTCTCAAGACCTTCGCAACCAGATTGTTGCAAAACATGAAAATGGAATTGGCTACAGACATATTTCACAACTTCTGAATCTTCCAGTAAGCACCATTGGGGGTATTATCCGTAAGTGGAAGCAACATCACTCCACCATCAACCGGCCACGCACAGGAGCTCCTCGCAAGATTAGAAGAGTAGCCAAAGAGCCAAGGACCACTAGGAAAGAGCTCCAGAAAGACTTGGAGGCAGCAGGTACAACTGTGACAGAAAGGACAGTAGGCAATGCACTCTACCGCCATGGCCTCTGTGCAGGCTCAGCCCGCAAGGCTCCACTACTGAAAAAAGACATGTTGAAGCTCGTTTAAAGTTTGCCAAACAACATTTGGACAAGCCAGTGAACTACTGGGAGCATGTACTCTGGTCAGATGAGACCAAAATTGAACTTTTTGGCTGTCACACAACACACCATGTTTGGAGGAGAAATGGCACTGCACATCACCCGAATAACACTATACCAACAGTGAAGTTTGGAGGTGGAAGTATCATGATGTGGGGCTGTTTCTCCTCTCGTGGTACTGGCAGACTTCATATCATTGAAGGAACAATGAATGGAGCCATGTACAGAGAGATTCTTGAGATGAACCTGCTGCCATCCACCAGGATGCTGAGGATGAGATGTGGGTGGACCTTCCAGCAGGACAACGATCCAAAGCATACAGCAAAGGAAACTTGCAATTGGTTTCAGAGAAAGAAAATCAACTTGTTGGAATGGCCCAGTCAATCACCTGACTTAAACCAAATTGAACATTTGTGGAAGCATCTGAAGATCCAGATTCACAAATTCACAATCTGTGTAGAGGAATGGGCCAAAACCACACCTGAATACTGCGGGCGATTAGTTACTTCACACAGAAAGCGCCTTGAAGCTGTCATTACAAACAAAGGCTTCTCCACTAAGTATTGAATTAATTTCAGTGTGTTCAATACTTTTTTCCTATGTCATTCCACTTTATTACACATAACTTTATTTACATATGGACTTTAATGTTTAGATTTTTTGTCTGGATTTCTTGAGTTAATACCAAAGTCTGGTGCAAATTTCACATGAATGGCCTCATTGGAAATACATTTACTGGGAAAAATGTTGATGTGTTCAATACTTATTTCCCCCATTGTAGATATAAACTGTTGAAGAGCTTTAAAGGGTAGCACATTTCAGTACATTTTAAATACTTGCTTTTTAAAATATGCTTTAACAATTTTATGGTTCTCTCAAATGAAGTAATGAAGTAATCCTAGCAACAGAGAAACAATTCGATTTGTTGTTCAAATATTAATATGACTATTATATTTATAGGTATTTAAAGTATCCAAATTACGTACATATTTTTTTATATTTAGTATTTGATTGCTATTTCCAGGAACTTTTCATGTTCATCCTTTTTGTTGGTTGGGTATGACACATTACTGCCAAAATAAAGGAAACACCAACATAAAGTGTCTTAATTCATTCATCTTTATTTCACCAGGAATCTATTTTACAAGGGAGCCCTGGCCAAGACTGCAGTTCTAATAGGGCATTGAACAGCTTCAATGCACCTTGGTATAGATTCTACAAGTGTCTGGAACTCTGTTGGAGGAATGCAACACTATTCTTCCTTGAGAAATTCCATCATTTTGTAGATGGTGGTGGAAAACACTGTGTCGGGCGCCACTCCAAAATAACAGAATGTCCCATAAGTGTTCAGTTGGGTGACTGAGATGGTTGGCATATGGTTTATATAATTTTCATGCTCATCAAACCATTCAGTGACCAATCATGCCCTGTGGGTGAGGGTATTGTCATCCTGGAAGACACCACTCCCATAATGATAGAAATGCTTCAGCATAGGACAAAGGTGATCAGAATGACTTTGTATTTATTGGCGTTTACCTTGCCCTCTAAGAGGTTGAATGGACCTAAACCATGCCAGGAAAATGCACCCCACCTCAAAACAGCTGCCAGAACCCTTCATTCCCTCAAGTGCTTCCTGTATTTTGGCAGTTACCTGTATGTACTTGTTCTATTTGTTGATATTATTGTATTAATATAAACTCTTTTTAGTTTTATCCCAATTTGGTGGCCAATTGTACCCTCTATTTCCCTAGTTAACCCTCCCCCACAAGCCCACCGCCCGCAACTGCAGGACCAGCCACTATCCTGGGGCCAGCAATGAACCGCTTCCTTTCTAGAGGGAACTCGCCTATTCGTTTTGCCCACAGGGAAGCTTTTTGTGCTCGCAGTGAGCTCATGCCGACTTGCCCAACCCCCGTCCCCCTTCCCCTGGGGTGGACAACCAATCGCCACACCCAAACGGGACTCCCGGCCAGAGCCGGGCTGGGGCAACCGGGTAATCGAACCGCGGCCGCAGTGGGCAACCTGCTCTCCGGGCGAGCGCCTTTACCGGTTGTGCCACCGAGCCCTTAATATTAACTATCGGTTATGGGTATAAACATGGGTTGGGTGGGTAACACTAATGATGTGTTTCGACCAATTACACAATATTTATTGTTTATTCCATGGAGTATTCCATGGAGCTACAATGTTCACATAGGATTCTCCAGCCCTATTGAAGCAAGGTTGCCATTCCACCATACATCACCGTTTCAAGTAGGACCTGACAACAGCACAACGTAGAGCAAGACACAGTTCCAAATAAAGACAGAGTAGCAAAGGTCAACAGATAAAACAAAGAGGCAAGTGTCCGTGACGAGTGCTAAGATAGTTTTCATTCAGACAGCCTCCCACAGCCTTCTAATGAGGACCAGAGTCACAGTGGTGAAGGGAAGTGAAAAATGCCTAGCTGCAATTAATGACCCCATTGAGATAATGCGACAATGTCTAAAGGCAAGTTAACAGTACCAACGGAGAGTGACCAGAGGAATTCCAATCAGCGACCAAGCATCTTAACAGATCTGCAATAACATAACTGGAGAAGAACCTCTTTCTGGATTGAATAAATGGTACATGACAAAGTCAGATTGTATGCTTGGTTGTATACAGTATAACCTCCTTCACTCCCAACTCTCACACACAAACACATGTACACACACGTGCATACACTCTGCATACTGAACTCCTTAATTAGCTCAGTCACTTGGACATTCCATCCTCAGCTCCTCATTGACTTTGTTAAAAGACCCCTTCCCAGCTGTCCTGGCCCTTCCTGTAATCAGCACTATGGCACCAGCCAGAGCACACTATTTCCAGTTTGACACATGGCAGCGCTGCCACCAGATTGTCACAATCTGTAACCTAACCCCCTTGTTTTTTTTTTTAAGGGTGCCTCTTGTTAGAGCACAATCTTCTATTATTGTTCAAAAGGATACGGTAGCCACGAGGGCATCTCCACTCCTTTGTTGGAGGTGTGGGCCAATCACGGTGTAGCACAGTAACGTTTTTGTAATGATTAATCACCACAAGCAGAGCATAGGCTGCCAAACTTTAAGCAGCTTATCCAAATATCTGTTTCTGATATTGTTTTAGGTGCTAAGGCCTACATGGACAAGTACAAAGAGCAGCTCCAAACATTGACAAAATATATATTTTTATTATAAAATGTTTTTATTTATTGTTCAGTTTCCTTTCAAATGATCTCCAGTATTGCAGCATATATTAACATTGGTCTCCATACTATACAGAGAGAATTTGTCCAGCACTTACTACATTTCCTTTTACAGTATTAACTGGTATTACAGTATTACAACACCTGATTGTTGATTTAGTACTCAAAGTAAAATCATTTTTAGCCACTGCTGTCTCCCGATTAAGGAGACAATGACGTGCTAAGCCAGTGCATGGTGCCCTGTGGTGATGAACACCTGTCTGTCTGGAGGGTCCAGGATGAGGACCTGTGTAATGTGAGAAGTAACTGAGCTGTGTGAAGATTCAGACTGAAGGACAGTGAATCCCTGATTAGTATCCAGCATCTCTCCCCCTCCACCCTGTGGCTCTTGCTGGCATAGACAGGCTCTGCCTCCTGTAGCAAGACGCCCTGAGGCCTGAAGGTGACCTGCTCTGGGGGACAGCGCTGAGCTCTGGAGCATTGTTCAGGAGAAACTGGGAGGTAAGGACTCACTTCGCATGCTTCTGCTCAAAAGATCCTATTGCAATAGCACTATGTACATATATATATATATGAGCAACCACTTATTAATTGCTTTTTGGCATTTTATTTTCCACTGGGGTCAGCAGAAGACTCCCAGTGGTTTTATCGAAACTGAAAGAATGCAGTGACCTACATAGATGATAATACTTGCTTCAAAAACATTTGTAGTCACAGGCAAAACACTTAAAAGCTTATCCTCATTTCTCCTTAGATATAATGTTGGAAGGCTATGTTTCCTCAATATGTGCTCACTGTGCCATCCAGAGCACCTCCTTTGAGGAAATAGGTAAGAGGTGCATGCCTTATTGACTTATGGGCGCTCTTTAAAGATAGCTAATCAGGTGGATGTATGTATGCTTCTCTTGACTGTAGAATACAAGTGTACCTAACGTGTTTTTTTATTTTCTTAACATAAGAACACTTTTTGACATCATTTATATGTTGTATATGTAGCCCCTTGAACAAAAAACAAAATATCATGATCCAAGTAAATTGTAAAGTAAAATCTTAAAAATAAGATATTATTATTAGTATATTATTTGCCCTAGGTTTAAGTTAGGCGATAGGGGGTGTACCAGCAGAATTGAAGTACTATGGATACATCATGGCTACATGTGGTTAGTCTCTTAGCAATGAAAAATGCCTCATGCAGGATGCCTTTTTTGGTATATGACTAGTGCTATGTGTGCTTTGAAAAGTAAGCTTATTCAAACTATTCGTTACCATGCTAAAGTTTCATTTGTAACACAGCTCAATCAAACTGACACTGATAAAATCAATCTTTAGCACTGCCCTTAACAGTGAAAGTGGTTTTCTGCACGTTTAAGTGACAGAGGGACTTATCTTTGCCAGCTGTCAGTGACTGCATGTCACAATGTGAGTTAGTATCTGGCTAGCCATAGCTGTTCAGAGCATGACCTTGAGATTTGGCTCCTTCCCCTTCCTGGCTTCTCTACACGTCACTATTTTGTTACTTCCCACCCACAAGGTCACATGCACTTTCACTCAACCCCATGTCTCACTTTCCATACTCAGAAAGCACAGAGAGGTTAATGAAGTGGGAGGCAAAAAGGTCAGTGAAATGTGCTCCTGGTGGCAGGGCTCTCCACCTTTCCCATTGGTTTATGCTAAATGCTAAATGCTTAAAATATAAATGTTTACACTATGCCTGTCAAACCGTAGGTACAAATGGGCTTGTTTTTGAATGCATCAACTTTCCCTTCATGATTTACATTGAGTATATAAAGGTCTTGCATACCAAGTTTCATGATCAATATGAGCTAGACCTCAAGATAATTCAAGTACAGTATTATTTTTCAACATAAAAAATAATTTTCAATCACTTGTGGCATTCATGTATTTTATTGGATCATGTTCAAACTTGGAAGAGTATGAATTTATGGACCAATAAATGCGCACACTAATTTTGGGCCATGACGGCTTAAAAGCTTGATTTTAAGCATTGTTTGAATGATCTACTATGAGTGGTGACCTCCTAGTGTATTTACACTCACCTCTGGCATATCAGAATGTGGCTAAAAATATGTCTGTTTACATATAGTTGCTTAATGAACACTTGCTGTGGCCCAACTGTACGCCACGGAAATATAAGCTTTTTATCTGTCTTTTGTGATAACCCCACAAACCTTTGGTCAGTGTACATGTTTTGACACCCCTAAATCCCTTGTTTCTCTATTTGTCATACATAGTGTCCCTAGCTTTCTAAAATAATTTAGTAGTTGTAGCTGTGCAATTGTGCTGTGTATAATGGAGTTGAACCACTTATTCATGACATTTCTTATAAATTAATCCAAATTAGTTACTTAATTAACTAGTTAGCTATTGTATTAGCTAAGAACTATTAAGAGAACACATGCAATACAGACAGTGCATCTACTCATTTGATTCTGGTCTTAGAGAACTTCCCATCCCATATAGTACCAGAATATATCTAAGCACAACAACCAGACATATACCATATTTATCTATTTGTTTGTTTGTTTATTAGCATGCCAGCACTTTGTTACGATTAAGTTTTCATGCATTTAAAACAAGGGTGGGCAATTCCAGTCCTGGAGAGCCACTGTGTATGCAAGTTTTTGTTTCCACTAATTACCCAGGCTCAATTAGCTAATTAGCTGTATACACCAACCCCGGTTCACTCATAGATTAAACCAGAGTAATATAGGGACACAATAACAGTATTCAGCTAGCATTCATGAGCTTATCAATAAATGTAACGAAAATGTCAGTTTAAAAATAATTGGGCTCAGTAAATAATTAAGAGCAGAATTCAGCATGAAATCCAGAAATAGATACAGCCCTCCTTGCCCACCCCTGATTTGAAGTGTTTGTTTTTAATAAAAGAAAACTAGTAGGTACCTTACTCAACTGTGCTTTTATCATACACAAAATTACAGTTGGCTATTAATTAATTATTTATTAATTATTAATTTTGTGACAGCATTTTGAATCGATTAAGCAATATTGTTCCTGTGTATAGATTATGTTCTGAAATTAACTTGCTTGGTAGGTGACGATAAAATGTAAACTGAAATACAGGCCTCTATCCTTATACCATCTTATACCAATGGCTGGGCTGGATCGAATCACATATGGAAGTGCATGGCTAATGGAAACAAGGGAATTGACAATTTTAGTGAGTTGCTGAAACAGGTTTTATTCCACACAATTACAGGAAGAGGACAGTGATCGTAGAGGGGAGGCTACAGTGCAGCAGATAAGAGCTGTTCAGAAAGGTCCGTCTGAGAGCTTCACTCTTCATCAAACCCTTTCTGTGATGACAGAGAAGAGAGAAAAGAGAGACAGTGAGGGGCAGGTGCAAGCTCTACACTTCAGAATTAGGCAATTTGCGTGATTTTATGAAGTAAGTATACTCTTTATTTCAGGAAATTTGGGTTTCATGAAATTCATTATTTATTAGCTGTTGTGTGTGGAATGTTTTATGGTATCTATGGAATGTGATTTATTTGTAATTAAGAATACTTGATTTATAGTTGTTTTATTAACATACTTAATTGGGGTTAAGTATATTAAATTCGTATTTTAAATAAAAGTTGACTTTAATATTTTTATATTGGTTATTTATTGGCAGCAATATTGCTGTTGATGTATCTTAGCAATGACTCTCATGCAGTTATAATGAAAAGCTTATGTTTTACAAACATTAGTATGTTATTATATGCATATCTTATCTGGCCTATAGGGATCATCAGTAACAGAACTGTCAGTTACATAGTCAGTGTGCACTCGGGGGCAGTAGAGAGCTGTTAGGAAAAGACAGCCAATGGAAAGGCAGCTTGCGCCAGACAGAGCTGAGTTCACTGACCTTTGAGCCCACATCACGGCTCTTGGCACGCAGCTTGTTGACCTGTGACTCGGCGATGTCGGCCCTCTCTTCCGCCTCATCCAGCTCATGCTGCAGCTTGCGGAACTTGCCAAGATTAGAGTTGGCCTGTTCCTCCTGTGCCACACAGACACACAGCAAATCATTAAAGCCTGGCCTAACAAACACAGCTTTGCACTGTAGGTGATAATATACAGTTACCAGGTACAAAACTACATCAATGTAATGAATGCAGGTTGATACTCACAGCCTCTTCTGCAGTTCTCTTGTAAGACTTGACCTTCAGCTGCAGCTTATCCACCAGGTCCTGCAGACGGGCCAAATTCTTGCGGTCCTCTTCAGTCTGCAAGTTAAGTGAGATAATCACTAGTTCAAACATCTCATTTTTATAAGTCTCTTTGGATTGTGAACAATTCAGAAAGACAAGTTTATAGAGTTCATGAAAAATCACAAGATACCTGGTAGGTGAGCTCTTTGATGCGTCTCTCATATTTGCGTATGCCCTTCACAGATTCAGTGTTCTTCTTCTGCTCTGCCTCGACCTCATTCTCTAGCTCCCTTACCTGAAGAGATATTTTTTTTAATGAATTGTGTTGTTAAACCATAGTGTTTTCTCACATTGTCTTTAACTATTGTCATAGTCTATTTTTTCTACAGATTATTGTTTTATGTTATCAATATTTGTAAGTTTTGCCTTTTGTCACAACAAAAGTACAATCAAATACTCACCCTGGCTTCCAGTTTCTGCACCTGCTTCTTGCCTCCCTTCATAGCGATTTGCTCTGCTTCATCCAGACGTTGCTGCAGGTCCTTGACGGTCTGATCCATGTTCTTCTTCATGCGTTCCAGGTGAGCGCTGGTGTCCTGCTCCTTCTTTAGCTCTTCTGCCATCATGGCAGCATCAGTGATGGCCTTTTTGGCTTTTTCCTCAGCATTCCTACACTCCTGCACAGCCTCCTCCACCTCAGTTTGAAGCTGGGATGTGTCAGCTTCAAGTTTCTTCTTCTGGTTGAGCAGGCTGGTGTTCTATACAGATAACGAGATTAGAGATAGTGGAGATCCCCAGAAATGTCACATCTTGTCACAAGAAACACAAAGAGAAGTGGTACTTTGCCACCTTACCTGGGAGTGCAGAAGCTGCACCCTCTCACTGACATCCAGCAGCTCTTGCTCAGCCAGTTTGCGGCCTCTTTCTGTCTGCTCCACCAGGGCCCTCAGCTCCTCCAGCTCTGCCTGCATCAGAATATTGCGTCTCTCTACAATGGCAATGTTCTCTTTGAGGTCATCATTGGAACGGAGGGCATCATCCAGCTGCAGTTGAGCGTCCTAGATGAGAAAAGACATAATGAAGAATTCCATTATTTTAGTGTTTGGGTTTTTATGGGAAAAATACATAAAAAAGAGAGAGATATCTGATTTACCTTCAGGTGTGCATGGAGGACTTTGAGCTGCTTTTGAGCCTCAGATGCCTGTCTGTTGGCCTGGCAGAGTTGGATCTCCATCTCATTGAGGTCTCCCTCCATCTTCTTCTTCAGCCTGAGGGCCTCATTCCTACTGCGGGTCTCTGCCTCCAGAGAGCTCTGCAGAGTATCCACCATTCTTTGCTGGTTTCTCTTAGCCTGCTCCATCTCCTCTTCCTTTTCAGTGAGCTTGCGCTCAATATCAGCTTTCACCTGGTTAAACTCTAGCTGGGCTCTCAGGATCTTGCCTTCCTCATGCTCTAGAGAGGCCTATAGGAAACCACAGAAGTTTGTAATTACTGTAGGTGACACAGACTTCCATTTCTCCTAACAAAGGAGGTTGCTTTAATTATCCAATAGCACAATTAAATTCCACTTATTGTCTTTGTATTTTGAAATACCAAGTCGCCATCACAGTCATGTCACAGCCTTCCCTCACCTCAGCTTCCTCCAGAGCTGACTGGATCTCTGCCTTCTCCTGTTCCAGCTGCTTACGGATTTTCTCCAGCTCATGGATTGTCTTTCCACCCTCACCAAGTTGCTCAGTGAGGTCAGAGATTTCCTCTGAGGAGAGAATGTATCACAAAAATGTGAATTTTGAACACCATGTTAGGCAGCTGCATATGTATTGAAGATATTTATTTTATCAGAGCTGAAGTAGTATGTCAAACCTTGCAGAATCTTATTCTCTCTTTTAAGTGTCTCCAGGTGATCCAAAGACTCCTCATAGGAGTTCTTCAGCTTGAAGAGCTCAGTGCTCAGAGACCTGGCCTCCTTCTGGGAGCTCTCCAGCTCACACTGAGACTCCTCATACTTCTGCTTCCACTCAGACAGGACCTGGTGGGGCAAGGAATCAAGTACAGGATTTTGCACTTCTGACTTTTGTGAAAATTATCCACAAATATATGTATAGCTATATTTACCCTGTCAAAGTTTCTTTGCTTCTTGTCCAGAGCGGCAGCAGCTGCATTGGATCTCTCCACATCCACCATGAGATCTTCAATCTCATTTTGCAGCCTGTGTTTGGTTTTCTCCAGGGAGGAACATTTAGCATTTATAGCTTCCACAGCTTCTTCTGCATCCTGAAGTCGCTGAGCCAATTTCTTCCTAGAATGAGTTCATTCGATTAAGATGATTCAACATTGCAAATGCAGCTGGTGCTTTTCCAGTGAAACGATCACATTTAAAACACTAAAACCATACATTGTATAAAAATAAGCCATATTTTTCCAAATATTTTTTATCTTTGATTATTTCTGTTTCTCAGTTTAGATTGCCAAATTGTATCCATAGACCCATCTCATCGCTTCAACACCCTGTCAATTCTGGAGCACACGGACAAGCATGTGCTCTTCTCTGAAGCACATAAAACCCACCAGCCATACAACCCACCCACACTTCATGCACATTTGGTGTAGGCAGACTGCAGGCTTTGATCAGAGGAGTCACTGCTGCACAATGGGATGAGGAAAACCCTGCTTTACGCTGCGCTACTTATGAGCCACCTTTCAGGGTTGCTGGCCACTGCATGATCAGCATTTAATACAGCACTGTCATGGTCAGGACTCGATACTAGGCCGTGGCATGTGTCACTAAACTGAACCAGCTGTAGCAAGATGAACCACCCGGAAACCCCAAAATTATACTTAATGTCAAATGTCCCTTTGGGAAGAGACATTTTTGAACATGATTATTGTACCTCTAATTGTTGACCTTTGCATGCAATAGACAGCCCTGTGTAAAATCCAGTACATGCACTGCATTATTGCTTACTTTGCTTCCTCCAGTTCCTCAGTCCTCTGGATGGCATCAGTCTCATATTTAGTTCTCCACTGAGCCACCTCAGTGTTTGCCTTGGAGAGACTGCGCTGCAGCTCGGCCTTGGCCTCCTGCTCCTCCTCATACTGCTCCCTCAGCAGGTCTGAGTCATGACGAGCGGACTGCACCGCATGGGCCAGTGCATTTTTTGCCTGAGAAATGTAGGAAACAGATTGAATATAATGAACCAAATGATATCTTCACTCGCACCTTTGAAGCTCATTGGGATAACATATAGATAGAATAAAATAGTTACTGTACAGAAACTATATAGAATCCTAGAACAGAAGGGATATTTCAGTACCTTGATCTCCTCCTCCAGTTGTCTTTTAAGATCCTCAATCTGCTGAGTATGTGACAGCTTGCCCCTGGTCAGTTGCAAGACTAGGCTTTCTTTCTCTTCCAAGTGCCTTGCTAGCTCCCCTGAGAAATGTAAAATGTACAATTGACATATTTTCATATATTTAATTTAGTCATATAACTTATTTTGATTGTTACACCATTCCCATAACTGCATACCATTCTCCGTCTGAAGTTTGGCTCTCTGTGTTGTGAAGTCATTGATAGCCCGTTGGTTTTCCTCACACCTAGTCCTGTATTCATTGGCTTGGTCTTCCAGAGTCCTACTAATCTTCTCCAGATTAGTCTTCAAGATTCAAATCAAATAAAGTATTTTAGGAATGTCAAATAATTACTAAGCCAATTTGTACTAATGTATTCCTGCCAATGTATGTCTCCATATATATATTGTATACCTATCAAATGTCTGCCCTGACACTCTCAAGATCAAACTCCCAAGATCAAAACCTAATCTAGTGAGTACACATATTGCAACATGCTGTTGTAAAGGATTTTGCCTATGGTACTCACTTCCATATTATGTATTTAGTAGTTTGTGTCATGATAATTATTATTACCCTGTGATACTTTTGAAAGCTCCCTTCAAATGTTAAACAGCTACCACTATGATATCAAGTACAGTGCCTTGACCTCACATTCAGTTTAGTTTTATTTGCATCCATACTTATTCACCTTGGATTTGACAATCTGCTCCATGTTGGAGACCACATCATCCAGCTCCAGTCTGAACTCACTCTTCTCCTTCTCCAGCTTCTGCTTCACTCTCTGCAGGTTGTCAATCTGCTCCCCAAGTTCAGCCACACTATCAGCTTGTTTCTTCCTCAGTGTGGCAGCTGTGGCCTCATGTTGCAGTGTGGCCTCTTCGAGGTCTCTGCGTAATTTCAGGAACTCTGCCTCCCTCTTCTTGTTCATTTCAATCTGAGCAGAAGTGGCCCCACCTGCCTCCTCCAGTCTCTCACTGATCTCCTCCAGCTCTCTGGCCAAGTCTGCCCTCTGTTTCTCCACTTTGGCACGGGCAGCTCTCTCAGCCTCCAGCTCCTCCTCCAACTCCTCAATGCGAGCCTAGTACAAGAAAGAACAGTGCCATTGTTTTAAGAATACATTCACTCTCAAAATTATATTTTGTCAATGAAGGTTCCACTGCCACTACCTATGTGATTAACTTTACCTGCAACTCCTTAAGTTTCTTTTGAAGCTGTATAATCAAATTCTGTTCATCTTCGATCCTAGTGTTGAGCTGGTTTATCTCAAAGTCTTTTCTGTGGAAATGAGATTATATGTTTAGCTATTCATGACTGGTAGTACACCACATCGTAACTAGTTTTGGTTTTGGTTAGGATCTTACTTCTTCAGCCTCTCCTCCAGCTGCTGCTTGTCATTTTCCAGATCCATTACATTCTCCTGGGTCAACTTCAGGTCTCCCTCCAGCTTCCTCTTGGCTCTCTCAAGATCCATTCGCACCTTCTTCTCTTGTTCCAGAGATCCTTCAAGCTGGAAATATTCAGAACATCTTAAAATAGTGTTGGAATCTTGCTTCCAGGTACTTCTGTGTTTTTATTCAGTTTCATGAAGAGTGAATCTTTCCAATACATTGTTTTCAGAGTACTTACATCATCAACTTGTTGCTCCAGCTTGGCTTTTGCCTTTGTCAGAGTGTTGACTTTGTCTTCCTCACTCTGCAGGTCATCCAGGGTTTGCTGGTGCGCCTCCTGTAGAGCCTTCTTCTCCTTGGTCAGCTTGGCGATGATTTCGTCCAGAGCCGCCATTTCCTCAGTCATGTTCTTCACCTTTAAACACAGAGGGAGTCAGTAGACTGTTATACTAACCCAGTGTTTGTGAGTGTTAAAGAATGGAAGGCAGGTGAACACTGACCTTGTTTTCAGTGGCATGTTTCTCTTTCTCCACTTTGGCCAGAGTGAGCTCTAGATCATCAATGTCTTTCTTGAGCTCACAACACTCATCCTCCAGCTTCCTCTTTTTAGCAGTCAGTTCTCCATTCATCTCCTCCTCGTCCTCCAGTCTCTCTGTCAGCTCTTTGGCTTTGGCCTCCATCTGAATCTTGTTCTTGATCAGTCCTTCACATCTTTCCTCGGCGTCACACAGATTATCTTGTTCCTATGTAGCATGTGTATACACACGGTAGATATTCAAATCAAAACTCTATAATTTATGTGAATACCAAAATGATACATTAGGTTTTGTGTTCTGTGAACTCACAGCCTGGACTTGAAGCTGCAGGTCATTCTTCTCTTGGAGAAGAGAGACCATCTTCTCTTCCAGCTCCTTCCTCCGTGCCTCAGACTTGGCGTAGGCTTCTTTCAGCTTCAGAAACTCCTCTTTCATGTTGGCCATCTCCTTCTCAGCTTCAGCAGACCTCAGCAGAGGCTTGATTTTGAAGTAGAGCTTCATCCAGGGCCAGTTCTTCACACACATAAAGGCACGCACGTTCCATTGGATCACAAGCAAGGCATCCCTGAAAAATGAAAACAGATCAATTGGTTATTTATACACAATTTTGCAATCCTCTTAGAAAGAACATGTTAAATCGTATTACTTTTGAGCAGCTGTAGGAGCGCAGAACACGATTTACCTACAGTCTATACATGAAACACTACGTGTGTCCTATTATACAAGGTTTCTAAAAACTGCTCTGTTCTATTTCCTTCCCAGAATATTATTGGTGGAAGTATGTTCAATTTTCCAGAATAGAGGACCAATCACAAATATCAATATTACCACGGTATCATTTAATATGAATGATTATTAAGATTAGCTTGCTATATGCAGTCATACAGTATGACGACAAGTTTTAATGGTAGCTAGCTACTTTATGTGCTGTTGAAAATGAAATCGCTTGCTAGCTATGTGCTTTCGGATAAAACAGTGGCAGGGTCATGATGTTGAGTATTTGATAAGCTAAGAAAGTCTAACATTTGATTTCGTGGTTAAACAACCAGGTGTGTACTATAAACTCATGAGAAGGGTTGCAGACTTGGCTTAGGCAACAGGAACTGAGAAATGTGAGTCTGGGAGCAAGATAAAGTTTTAACATTCATTCACTCAAACAGCTAACAGATAAAATAAAAGAAGCATCTGAAATCATCTTAGTCTGTCAACTAATGATCGTTAGCTAAAGTTACCTGAATGAAATTGAAGTTAGCTTGCTAAAATTAGTTGGCAGGCTAAGATGATTTCAAATCCCATTTTCTGTTTTTGTATTTATAAGGTGCAAGAGTGCATTTTTAAACAGTCTCTCCTGTACCTAACAACACCCTTGACTATATATACAGTACAATATGCCACAGCCTCTTGTACCTTCTTGTTTTAATAATGCATGCTATCAGATATGTTGTTCAAGACAATGTACATTGTATAATACAATGTACAAGTTTTGATATTGTGCTGAAACATAAAGATTTTAAAGCTATCTCAGTAAAAACATGGGACTTGACTTGAATGAAAATTGGTTGTCAATTAGAGGTACATTGTCTTGCTTAGAGATTAAGCATGTAAGTCTTTGTCATGTTATTTATATTCTCTGCTTGACATAATGTAAAACATAAATACAATATGAATCTGGAGATGTGATGCATTTGAAATGTCCTAGTATTATAATTATCAGATCATACCAGTCTGCCCTGAATTTAAATGTGTAGTGCTCTTATTGAGCAAGAGTATGAATGTGTTTGATGAAATGGCAAAGTCTGATACCAAGAACTGTCAGAAGGAGCCAACGGGACACACTGATGCACACTTGTCTTTGATAATATGCCTCCACTGTTGGGTCTGACACGGCCTAGTGACACATGCCACTGCCATTTCATACAGTAAGCTAACATACATTAAGCCTTTAGTTGCACACTGTATAACATTTCTTCATTCAGTATGGTGGCAGCCTGTCTTTGAACCCTCCAACAGTTCCTTGTCTGAAGCTTGATCATGAAGTTCACTGAAGCAATAAGATAATATTTCATGCTTGAAATGTTCTTTTTCCAAAAGAGGTTCACTCCCACCCTTTTTGTTAATGGGTGGATGGGTGGAATTGAAACATTAAAAAGTTCCATTTATTTCTCAACAATTCATACCTACGATCCACTATCTTCTGGTACTCAATTCTTGAGAGAAGACCGCGAGACTTAGCCTGGATTGCAGTGATGATCTTGGACAGGCGTTCATCTCTCATCTCTTCCAGCAGACCCAGCAGACCAGCCTTGAAGAACACCTGACAGAGACCGAAAACAACACTGATGCCTTCTCTCTGTCCTTAGCCATAAAGCATGAACAAGTATGACATGGGTGAATCTTTACCTTAGTGTGTCCAAACCGGTACTGCTGATGGTCAATGTCCAAAGTCGCCAGCAGTTTTTCTGCTCCTTTCTTGCTGTCTATGAACTGTCCCTCTGGGATAGCAGCCGGGTTCAGTATGCGGTATCTTCAAAAGTTTGCTTTGTTAAATTATCTGGCTGGAGGTATCATTGTAGAGGGTGTAAGAAAGACAATACAAGTAAGAATTACCTTTGTTTGAAGTCCCCATACAGGATCCTGTTGGGGAATCCCTTTCTACAGATCCTGATGCCTTCCAGCACACCATTACAGCGCAGCTGGTGCATGACCAGGGGATTGTCCATGTCCCCAGGAATCTTTGTCTCGTTGGGGATGATGCAGCGCACAAAGTGAGGGTGAGTGGATCTCAAGTTGGTCATCAGCTTATTCAAATTCTCCTGAAAATGGGTAATTAACAGTTTGACATTGTGGCTACCTCTTTATTTTCTGTCTTGTCAGCTTTGGCATCTTAAGTTACAACCACAGCACCTTGATTTTTTGGGATTTGTGGTGATGGACTTAAATATTACATTTGCATAGACGCACCCTGTGAAGAGCAGACACTGTCTGGAAGGAAGATCCCTTTTTCTTCTTCTCCTTCTTTCCATCTACTGCAACTGAACAAAGAGTGTAATGAAAATGAGAATCAGTACAGAAGGTCAGAGAGAACAGCAACATAACCTTTTTTTAAAATAGTGTAATTAGAGTAATCATATATACAGCTATAGTTAAATTACCTTTATTGGCATTACGTATGAGGCTTTTAGGATTCAAGCTCATGACTTAGGCCTTGTGTCCTAATACCAAGTACTTTACATTGGTTCCTAACTACAACCAGTCAGTTGGTACACTGTCTATTTCAACGGTATTGACCATACCTGCATCTGCACTTGCATAGTTAGCAAACAGGAGAGCCAGTAACTTCAGAGCAGACTTTTGGTATAGTGCAACCACAGTCTCGTTCAGGGGGTCCTTGTTCTTCACCAGCCAGTTCATAATGTTGTAGTCCACAGTACCAGCATAGTGAATTAGGGCAAAATGGGCCTCTGGTTTCCCCTTGAAAATCCTGGGCTTTTGGAAATTGTTGGATTTTCCCAGATGGTTGTCATACAGCTTGGCTTTGAAGGTTGTATCACAGGCCTTAGGGAACATGCACTCCTCTTCAAGGATGGACATGATACCCAATGGCTAGAGAAAAATGGAAATTGAGACCCAGTGGTTACATAAATATGCAATATTTTTTATAAAGCAGTAGGTAACAAACAACATTTTCTTTCATTTTATTTTCTTTAAGAAATGTTGTTCTCTTATGTACAATAAATTAACTCGCAGGTAACAACAACGAATGAAAATGTTTGATGTAAATTGGATAGTTTCATTAAAATATCACCATCATTTCTATGTAAGCTTTTGTAGGTTTATATGTTAAAGACGATTATGAGGGGTATAAACTGTGTAGGCATTCCTAAGCAATGCGATTTGAAAGTAAAAAAGTGCAAACTACAGTTCAATCCAGCTGCGCAGAAGTATACATTTTCACATTGATTCCCCAGCTGCCTAATATCACAGAGGGGTAGGTAGTATTTTTACCATAATGTTTTGAAAATATAGTGAGGAAGTTCAGATGGTCTTTTTTTTTTACCTTCCTAAAAGACAATATGACAAGAACACGAGTGGGACACACAGGTGGCCTCTATAGACTTTGTAAATTTGTAAAGAGGAGAGAAGAGAATAATTCAGTGAAATGTCATCCACCTTCTCAATGAGGTCAATGCAGGCCTGCAGGTCCATGCCAAAGTCAATGAACTCCCACTGAATCCCCTCTTTCTTGTACTCCTCCTGCTCCAGCACGAACATGTGGTGGTTGAAAAACTGTTGCAGTTTCTCATTGGTGAAGTTGATGCACAGTTGCTCAAAGCTGTTGAACTGCAACAGACAAATGTATGGGATAAAGTACTCAAAAGCATTGTAGAGTTGTACAAAAAGACATAGCATCAAGAAACCTGCAATAACCAGCCTGAGAAACTCACTTCAAAGATCTCAAAACCAGCAATGTCTAGCACACCGATGAAGTACTGGCGAGGCTGCCTGGTCTCCAGGGTTTGGTTGATTCTCACCACCATCCAGAAGAACATCTTCTCATACACTGATTTTGACAGAGCACCAACTGCGTAGGTCACCTTGGCAAGAGACAACAACTAATATTCACTTTTTTTGTGAACCACAATTGAAAAGTATTTTCACAATAGCTAATACAACTCCATAAAATAATTCTCACTTTGTAATTGTGATTTGTATAGTACAGAAACTTTAATTGTTTACCTGAACTTAGGGTCTGAATGAACTACCTGCTTTTATATCGTACCTGCTGGACATTTTGTCCCTTGGTGACCCACTCGTTCCCCACTTTGACTCTTGGATGCAAGAGACCCTTGATGACGTCAACTGAGTTCAGGCCCATCAGATAAGCAACTTTGTCAGCATCTGGGACAGATATAAAAGAGATTTCCCAGTCAGTCCTACAGGGAAATGGTGTACTTTTTCTTCCTCGCCTCATAGAATGTGTTTGGGATGCAGACATTGCAGATTTCCAGTGCTGCAGTTCTTACACTATTCACATAAAGGTTTGTATATACTCAATTCTGAGGCATTTATTGTGCCTAAAATTCAGGGGGTTACATCACTCATCACCTGTTACGAATCACATCTCTGACTAATCAAGTGAAGTCAGGCTTATGCAGCAAAGTCGTTTGGGTGTATCACAGTCAATTAGAGATGATCAAGTCATCAAACTGACAGAAAAAACATATTTTATTATATTATGTTATTGCCAATATCCCAAATATATGTACTTACTTTTTGTAAAAACACAGTTAATTTTAAGCCACACTCACCCTCAGTGCCATCAGCTTCTGCTTGCTCCTCACGCTGCTTCTGTTTGAACCTCATGTTACCATGGTGCATGATGGCACCAGTCAGCTTGTACACAGAGTTCTTCTCTTCCTGAGTGAAGCCCAGCACATCATATGCATTCTACGGATATGAGTAAGAGACGCAGTCAATCCTGGAAAGCAAGCCAAGCCTTTCCTGTTCCGTTGTCTTTTCCAGAAGTTAGCCTGCTCTATTCAGATCAATATTTTCAGAATGTTAATATGTCACAGCACTGCACACAGCACCAGTGTGGCAGTGTAAATGTAGGTGAGTGATAGAGTTATGTTTAGTGTGTGTGGGACTCACATCAGTGGCTAAAAGCTCCTCAGCATCATCAATGGAGGCCACTGTGGTTTCCCCCTGGGAGATGAAGGCATAGTCATAAGGATTGTTGGTTATCAGCAACATTTCTATTCCCATGAGAGAGGGAGAGAGAGAGAGAGAGAGAGAGAGAGAGAGGAGATGAAGGCATAGCCGCTTATTCCTGGTCAGGGTCGCGGGGGTGGCTGGAGGCATTGAATACACCCTGGTTATCAGCAACATTACCTATTTTCCCAATTAGCCTAAGATGTCTTTGGACTGTGGGAGAAAGAGACCCGGAGGAAACCCAGACACGGAGAGAACATGAGAAAGAGACCTTCTTGCTGTGAGAGCTATCCAGATTAGAGATGATACACCAAATGATTGGGATTTGCATTCCATTTATATAAATAAAATGTATTGTACTGACCCAGAATTTCAGGCTTCTTGTTGGACAAGATCTGATAGAAGATGTGATAATCTCTCTCTGCCTTCAGCTGAAAGACGACACGAGACTTCTCCAGGAGGTCTTGCAAAAAAGGAGAGATTGAGACCACAGGAGCACAATTTGTGTGTGATTGTGTACATGACTTTGAACTGAAATAAAACCATCCCTCCAGTGCATGAAGTTATTCACAGCAGGACTTACAGGTCTCTATGTCAGCCGAGGCCAACTTCCCACGAGTATCAAAGTGGATCCGGATGAATTTACCCTGAGTGGAGAAAAGGACCTTGTAGTTCAGTTGCCATTACTTTTCATTATGTTGTTTTAGTACAATATAACCGCAAGACACTCACAAATCTTGACGAGTTGTCATTTCTGATGGTTTTTGCATTACCAAAGGCCTCCAGAGCTGGGTTGGCCTGGATGATTTGATCCTCCAGGGTCCCCTGAGAATGAACAGACAGAATCAGCACTGGAAGTTATCCATCTCCTCAGAAGCTATATGAAGTATATATTTTGAAGATCCTATATGCTTGAATATGAAATAGAACAGAACATGCTTGCTTATTGACAGTCTACTGAAGAACAGAACCATTTCCTAGTTAAAGCTCTTGTAAGTGATGGACCTTTTTTTCGGCCGCTGCATCTTTCTTCCCTCCTGCAGCAGCAATGCTGGCAAAGTACTGGATAACTCTCTTGGTGTTCACAGTCTTCCCAGCACCGGATTCTCCACTGGGAGCAGAGGCATTATGGAAATCATGGAATAATAAGTCATATTTACTGTGCCACTAGTGATCTTACATTTCTTATTTATGGCCTTTCCATTTTTTCCCCTTTTAAACAAAGTACAAACTTTTGTGAATATGTAAAACGAATATCCCCCCCCACTCCACAGCTCAACAATATCATCAGCAAAAAATCACTTCCACAAAAACAGCGGGGGAGGTTAAGGGCAGTGAAAATCAGGAGTCATTGATGGTTCTGATGGGATATGGGATGAAATTTCTGCTGAAACAGGCTGTACTGAGTGAGCTACGAGTAAGCCCGTAGAGAAAACGAAAGCACTGGCAGCATTGACAGTGGTGAGCATAGTATCGGAACTTGGTGAAACTTACGTGATCAGGATAGACTGGTTCTCACGGTCTGTGACAGGGAGTGCAACACGATTTAAAAGAAAGATCAGAATTTGGATGCGTTTGGACTGAAGAAATCATTCCATAAGTCCTTACATATTATTATATGGAGTGTATAGCATGCAATATCCATTATGACTGTGATATTTCAGTTTTACAGACTACAGTAAGTACAGTGTGTTTACCTGTCAGCATGTACTGATAGGCGTTGTCAGAGATGGAGAAGATATGAGGAGGAGCTTCACTCCTCTTCTTTCCTCTGTAAGCAATGACCACAGACTGATCATACACCGGCAGCATCTTGTAGGGGTTGACGGTGACACAGAACAGCCCTGAGTAGGTCTGAAAGAGAGGCATTAGCACATTTTTGATAACTGCCACTGAAGTGAACCTGGAACATACCAACAACAGCATATGCCTCTAAAAGTCACAAAGCCTTTTTCTAATGGAGCATTGTGAGTGTTTGAATAGCAGGGCCTCCCTCACTCACGTAGATCATCCAGGCTGCATAACGCTCTTTGAGGTTATACAGCACAGCGGGCGCGTGCAGAAAGGTCAGCATGGCCATGTCCTCAATCTTGTCAAATTTTGGAGGGTTCTGCTGGAGGAGCTGGGTGTCTTTGACTATTACAGTCTGTTGGAATGAAAGAGAAAGATAATTTAAACTCACCTTTATTCATTAAGAAAAGCAAACAATTACAGGTGAACCCCAACAGTTTCACAGAAACTAATGGTTACATGGAGAAAAATGGATAAATAAATAAATGTAATGAAGTGAAATAAACCACACACCTAAATATACAAAGTAACCCTCCTCACCCACATTGCACAATAAATCATTAAGACTCCAAATCTCAACAAACTGGGGTAAATTACTGCCAGCCTATAATAAGCATGCTCCACCCGCAGGCAAGAAGCCAGCAGCCCTCCCACTATTTGAACAGGGTCTCCTGAGTTCGTTCGAAACAGTTCTTTCTGGTTTTTCATATGGCCAGCTTGGCCAACCCAGACAGAAAATCGACAGCACTACCAGAAGCTTTTTCCTTACAGTATATCTAGGCCCCAAAATACTGAGTACTGAGAGAGAGATAATCATAGTGGGGAATTAAATTATTAGAGGTGTAGATGGTATAGTCTGTTCGCGGGAAAAGGACTCTTGGATGGCATATTGCCTGGTTGGTGCCCAGGTTGGAGACCGCCTGGAACACATGGACATTTAGAGCGGGAGTGGATCCAATGGTCATTGTCCATGTTGAATGACATAGGTAAGGGTAGGTTTGAGCTTCTCCAGGAAAATATAATAGAATTAGGATCAAAGATCAGGAGCAGGACTTGGTGGTCTTCTACCAGTACCACGTGCTAGTAAAAGGAAGCATAATTTTCTATGGAGGTTTAACACATGGCTACAAACCCAGTGTAGGAAAGAGGGGTACAGGTTCATGGGGCACTGGGACTCCTTTTGGAACAGCAGTGACCTGTACAAGCGTGACGGCTACAGCTGCATTGGGCCAGGGTATGCTTAGGGTAGTGAAGAAATATTTAAACTAGGGACTGGGGGGGAGGGAGGGAAATTGGTAGTAGTATTAAGGATAGGGAGGTACAGACTGCCCAGATGGAAGGGCAAAGTAAAATAATACCTCTGAGGATATAATTAATAAAGACCTTTTAGAGTATGATGTGAGTAGAGGTGGTTTGGCACAGTTAGGTGTGGAGGTAGAAGAGAATAAAGGTATGAATAATACTCTGAAGTTCCTTTGTTTAAATGCTAGAAGCATAAAAAATATTTGTTTTGGAACTGGAGGCGGTCATGTTCAATGGGGGTTATGACATTGTTGGGATTACAGAGACATGGCTTAGTGCAGTGGATGGGGATGAATATAATGTGGAGGGGTACAAATTGTTCAGGAAGGATAACAAATAAACGAGGTGGGGGTGTGGCCCTTTATGTGAAAGAAAATCCTGATGTGCAGGAAATTGATGAACTCTTTCATTCCTTGTGAGAGGACATCTGCATTTAATTACTGGGAGATCATGAGAAAGGCCTTAATACAGGAGTATGCGATAGACCACCAGCTTCAGACAGCAACATAAATACTATGCTCCATGGTAACATAAACCATGCCTGTGCGGAAGGAGAGGTGTTAATTATGGGCGACTTCAATTACCTCTCTATTAATTGGGAAGTAATTTTTAGATCTGGTTAATGATAGTCTTAGTCTGTTACTCATCCTACGAGAGGGAAATAAATACTGGATCTGGTTTTGCGCAATAATCCCGACAGAATTTGCACCTCAGAGGTAGTGGAACCACAAGGGTGAAGTGATCATAGTGCAGTTACTTTTGATCTTTTTTGCCAAGTTAAGACCGACTCCTCTAACTCTAGAATTGTTAACTTCAGATGAGCTGACTTTAATAAAAAAACGTTTTTGTTGATGCACAATGTTAATTCATCCCAAAAGTAAGGAAAAACAAGACAACATGTTTGAGAACCACAAATTAATAAAAAATTAATTTTTGTAATTGTGGGAGATTTTGAGGCAAAAGAAGAGTGTATGAAAAGGACAATTTGCAGAGAAACAAAGTAGATTATTGTAATATGTGGGCTAAGGCTAAAAAGGAAATAAGGGCAGCTAAAATCACTTTGAAATTTAAATTTCCCAAGATGCAAAAATGAATCCTAAGCAGTTTTTTTTCCAATATTGTAGTAGAAAAAGGAAAGTTAAAGATGAGGTTACGTGCCATAGTTTGAGAACAACAAATTAATATTTTGTAGGATTCATATTCAATAATATGACAAACTAAGCTAAAATCAACAAACATGCAAGAAGCAGATATTGAAGGGCAGCTATGTGTACCACAACTAGACATGTGCATGACGT
The DNA here is from genome assembly GCA_029706075.1 of Aldrovandia affinis. Lineage (NCBI taxonomy): Eukaryota > Metazoa > Chordata > Actinopteri > Notacanthiformes > Halosauridae > Aldrovandia > Aldrovandia affinis. The sequence goes on from JAINUG010000041.1 coordinate 4,598,765, forward strand.
GGCCCTGGACCTCTTGGTGAAAGCATGGGTCAGATGCTTTGCATGTCATACAGTGTAAATAATTTAGACCAGGGATGATAGCTGAGAGATGGAGGAGGTGTTTTACACATTACAGCACTTTGACATCATTCCAATGAACATATTCCAAATGAACTCCGAACATGAATTAAGCCCCTTCACATAACTCCAACCCTAGTCAAGCCTGCTCATGTCAGAAATATGCGGATTCAGCTGCCGTGAAACAACTTTACCCTGAACAGGCACCACAGGGAAGCTAGAGACCATACTGCCAGAGGGTCTAGATCCTTTTTGTGAGCTCAGTATACCTGGTGTGGTCAAAAGGGGGTTGAAACACAAAATGTCGCAGCAGCGACAAGTCTCAACAAGAGACCCAATCAGCTGCCTGCCTGTGCACATGGCTCCGATCTTTCACATGAGTCATTTTCCCAACTCCAGGTGGTGACGTCACTATCTGACTCAAGCACACACCAAGCTGCACTACACAGGCTCAAGCATGCCGACAGCTGCACAGTTATAGTTTTAGGTCATATACACATTTTTTTAGTCATTGTCAAAAAAACTGTATTTGGTTGTGTTTCCATTTACAGGGATTATTGGGGACTCTACCCCTGCACTCCCAGAGACAGGTGCAACTGCACTGATACCACTGAACCAGGGAGGATCTGAAGCACTGACCTTCCCATTGTATGTCTCCACGGTGACATTCTCTCCATCGCGGCTGATGACGGAAGCCTTCACAAACTCCTCCACTGCGTCAGGCACGAAGCACTCCTTCTTCATGTCAAAGACGCGAGTCTGGTCCTCCAGGCGCTGCTTGTCGGACTTGCGCAGGTACGAGGTCGCAGCCCCGAACACTAACAGCTCTGTGTCTCCCATTCTGACCCTGACAGACAGGTGAAGGGAATGGGGAAGTTGGGGCCCAGGTGAACTGCCATTTCAAGTACTTCTCTGAGCATCAAACTCACCTCAGCCACGGCACTAGAATAATCATAATGATTAGCTACTATTCGGCATACTTTATTGTCACTCAGGTCGAAAGGTGGAAACTTACGTGTGGGTTTAACTTTGAAAGATGAAAGAGGAGAGCAGAGACTTCCACAGACTGATGATTCACCTGGAGAGAGAGAGACAGGTAAGTTAAAGTAAGGTGCAGGTATGTAACAGGGTTGCTTGGCTGTCACACACAGACACAGAAGGTGGCCAGTGACAGAGAGATGCATCCGACACACACACTGGGGAGGCTCATACCAAAGGTGGTCAGGTCAAGTGCAGATGTACCGTACTGCTGAACCTGGCATTGAACTGAGATCAAATATATACCCTCTGTTGTCCTGCCCTATAAGGCCAAGGACACAGCTGCCCTAAACCCGCCCACCAACCCCCTAAACCCTTGGGTGACCTGCTGACTCCCCCCTTCAAGGGCAGGCCACTCTCTGTCCTCTCTGCTATTGTGTCGCTCTCTCAGATCCCATTGTGACTGTCCTGGACAGTGGCCAGGAATTGCAAATATCTGTCCAGTGAGTCATGCACAGAACACACACCCTGTGCCCAACTACCCTCCAGTCCTCTGTCCACCCCTTTTTCTGAGTCATCCCTCTCATTTTCTCCACCTCCTTATCTCTCATGGCCCTGCCACAGAGGTGGTCGGCAGTGTGGTATAATGCTTAGGGAACTGGACTTGTAACGTTAAGGTTGCAGGTTCAATCCCCAGGTGGGACACTGCCGTTGTACCCTTGAGCAAGGTACTTAACCTGAATTGCTTCAGTTAATATCCAGCTGTATAAATGGATTGTATGTCAAAGAAAATGTAAACTGTAAGTCGCTCTGGATAAGAGCGTCTGCTAAATGCCTGTAATGTAATGTAAATGTAATGTAGGTGGACACAGCACATCATTGCATCTTTGTCCTTCGTTCTACCCCTCCTCTTCTCCTCTCCATCGCTCCACCACTCTCCCTCTGTGACCCGTCTTCCTCCCTGGGAATACAAGGTCACTTTCAGTAACATGCACTGCTGGCGCAGTCTTGGCAATAAACACACAGCACTGTTCTTTTTATCTTGTTATTAAAGTTTATTTTTAACTGCTGTCAATGCATAGTTTCACACGACACATTAACGATGGCACTCTGGTAATGACAACGTCTGAGCAGAGCTAAGTGGCCCTTCCATAACTTCCAATAAACACTTCCCTCATTATTACAACTTTAGAGCACTGTGAGGAAATACTGTATCTATACAGTGCAATCATATACTATAATTAATATTGTCAGCTGGTGTACTGACCTGTTCATTTCATTTATCCTTCTTTCATCCCTTTGATAATCTATAGTTATCTGTAGTCTGAGAGATTGTAGTTTTTAGTAACTTTGATGTCCAGTACTTATATGACATATGATATCAAAAGCATAACGAGTTTTATGAACTCATATTTAACTTGATAGCAATCAAGCCCAGTTCATTGTTAGAAAGTTAATCAATGGAAAAACATGAGCCAAGTTATTCGGCTCCACATCCTGAGTTTCTGTCAGTTTTACAACATAACACTTCAGTCATGTAATTAATCAGAGGTATGTAGCATATTTTCTATGCATACATTTTGCTGTGTTGTGTATTCCATTCAATTCCTGCAATGTGATATCTATTAACAGATTGTGTGAACACCCTCTGAATTATTTAGAAGAACCTGGGGTCCCTCCAAAACCATCTACATGGTTCATCCTTGGTAAACGTATCACATTTTTCCAAGATATTATTTCAGGCTCTCACTGACATAAATCTTTGAAATCATAATAGAGTGGTGAACTGAGTTACTTACCATGTTAATTTCCTCACTTTCTAGTGTCAATGGCAACGGAAGCAACGAAAGCAACATAGTTATGCAGCTTGCCAACTGGTGAGCCTGTGAGCTCGCCCCAGTGATACAGAAGATTTCATATTTGCAAACTGAGATATGTACATTATGAGAGCCAGGGGAATTATCAGTGACATTTACGCAGATGATAATAGCAACAGGGAATTCCATACATTATGACATGGATACCCAGAGAAGACAACAACATTGGTTCCAGACTCTGAACCTAGGTTCCTAACCCATGTGGGATGCTGCTGTTGTAACCTTGAGCAAAATACTTCAACAAATGCCTTTAATGCTTGAGCAAAATACATATGTACCTCTATTAGTGCTCAAGTCACCCTGAATAAAATCTTCTGCTAAGCAAGTAAGTTAATGATATTGTGCTTATATGCTACAATAATGACCTTTTATGGGGTGGATTATTAAGTACTTTGAATTTTTGCCATATAGGAGCCAGATATAGAAGATTCTTGATAATGTATAATGCTGTTTGCAGCAGCTGGGACCTTCACATAGTATCTGTCTAAATCAGCTTGATCTTCATGAAAGATCATGATCAATACATCTATCAAAAGCGCAGTCTGTTGGGTTTTTTTGAGAGGCGTGTGAAATGTAATTATTGCTATACCTGATAGTTTGGAATTTCACCATGTGAATCTTCTTTGTGGCCTGCTAATCCACACATTTTGCCACCTTCAGGCGTGATCAGTCTTTGCCCTGCAAGTCGTGACATGTATATCCAGCGTGGGCCAATTCCATCCTGCACACAAACGAATGACCTTCACAGCCGGTGGGAGAATTTATCAACCGGTGCCAGAATACTGTGGACTCCTGTGTGGTCATGTCACAACAGCATGCTCGTCTCCATGCAGATGTGACAGATCCATCATATTCCTTTCATTAATCAACATATTTTTCTGATCATATTCTGGGTTGTATTGCTCAGGTTCACTTCACCTGTAGTGTTGCAAAGTTCTGTTTTAGACAAAACATCTAAAGTTACTTGACATGAATTGAGATATTAATACAGTGATTTTCTCAAATCAGCTTTCCTGGTGGTTTGCTAAGATTCACTATCAAATAGTGTACTTTATAAACATAAATGTTTTATTCTTAAAAATAATAGTTACTCAAGGGAAAGCTTTAAAGTTAGTTTTCAAGTTTCAATTAATCTGAATGAATGAATGCATCGTACATAAAATAAAATAAAAGTGATCAGCAAAAAAGGAGGGAAAGGGAATAAAATCCCTGTTCTCTGTGCCATGTGGGCTGACAATATGCCTCGAAGACAAACAGCAGACCCTTCTGTGTTTATGTGGAATATCGGTGCGCAGGGGCAACAGAGGCACACTTGAGAGACAAGGAAGGATGGAATGGACTTCAGTGATTGAGAGGGTGAGAGGAGGGGGAATTTGGGTATGAGACACAGAGGAAGCCATGGCAGCCACGAGACGGAGAGGAGTTGTTGAGCTGTTATTGACATTGTGGCTCAAGGGTCAACAAGGCGCCAGATTAATTTATGAGCCCTGAGAGAGCGATGAAAGCAGCTGTGTGAAAAGTATAGCTCTGCCCTGCATGTCTCCCTCACTTTCTCATCTCTCCATCTTCCTCTCTACGTTTCTCACATTTCAGATGCTAAAATCATTTACGTCAAAATATTGCCAAAGCTTTTTTTTATATTCTATAAAACAGACTTTAGGGCGTGTTGCTACCCTGAAGACCAGTGCTTTAGCAGGGCGTGCCACTCAACAACCCAGAATATTCCCAAAGCTTTCCGTACAATATAGTACAGTTGTGTACTAATTACATTAAAATGTGATCATGTTTCAGAATTTCATTTTTTCACACAGCAGGAGGAACTATCTGTGTCTGCTGCTCCTATGCCACAGTGATGACATAAATAGGGAGTCCAGACTGTTTCCCTATTGTGAGTGCGCCTGTATTCATAATCTGTGTTTGATCTGTGATCTCTGAAACTCTGTAAGGGTATACTCGCACAAGGGCTGGATAACAATCAGATTCACTTGGTCCTGTGTTAGATCCTTTGTTATGTATGGAGTCCTGGGAGCTTTTCCCAATGTCCAGCAAGGGCGAGCGCTCAATGTCTGTTTCTCTTTGTCCTCCTGTCTCCTCCTTTGATTTCCCTCCTTTCTTCCTCTCTCACATTGATTTTGTTGTTCCATTGTCCAATATTTGTTTTACACCTCAATCCTTTTCAGAAATAATCCTTTAATTACATTGGAATATTGCAATATTTCACATGAAGAGTCTGATTAAGGTAGTGTAAAAGATGCAGTGAGGTGAAGTAGTCACAATTTCAGGTTTTATTCCCATCTGGGGCAATGCAGTTACACCAGCAATTTTTTATTTTTAAAAATATATAAATATTATCCCTATTTTATTCCCTAATTTGGAATGACCAATCACAACTGTAAACCTATCCCATTGCCACATTGTCGTTCAGTTTGGGAGAACGCAGACGAGCATGCCCGCCTCATTCTGCAGTCCACCAGCTGAGCAGGTGGACTTCAGGCACTCCAATAAAGGTGTAGGACACCCTGCCAGCTGAAATCCTCTATTGGCTATGGCCAATTATTCATCACCTTGCAAGCCTCCAAGCCACAGTTTGCACAAGCATGATCAGGATTCAATTCCATACCACGGGTCACCGTTAACCAAGGTTTTATGACACCAGAAAGCCCTTGATCAAGGTATTTAACTGGAATTCCTTCAACAAACATCCACCTGTTATGTCTGTTGTAATGGATTTCTAAAACAATGTAAGTTGCCCTAGATAAGGGCTAAACCAATAAATAATGTAATTTGCCTTGATGCAGAAACATGTACATTTGCATTGGGGGCATTGTGGGGCTCAAGAACTATGTGAAGCAAAGAAAGAGGGCTCAGCACCCAGGAGGGGGTTTGTGCTGGAGCAGTGTAGCACGTGTCGGTATTGTCCTTTTGTCTGGTACCAGACTAGGAGGGAATTAGCGACTATTTCTGCGCACAAACGGGGCCGACCGTACGCAGTCACGCAGCTGTCTCTGTTGCCAGTCAGGATTTTACTGGAGGATTAGTTGTAAGCACTAGGGCTGGCAGTCCTATCCAGAGAACAAGAGTGTGATCTGATGCCTAGTCATGCTCCTGCCACCATCAGGAAAATTACATGTGTGATCTGCAAGCTTCTTTCAAACACCCTACAGTTGTGATTTGTGCCATTCAAGTTTTTTTATTATTTCAGCCCCATTCTGATTTAATTTATTTGAAGAATGATTGATTTATTATTAAGTATTATATATAGTATAATAATTTACTTATTTATTCATTTCATTTGATTTCTTATTGTTAATCTTGTGGTATTCTGCAGTAGTCTAGTGAACCCATGAACCTGGGTTCATGCAACCACTGCTTCGCTGAACACTTCAGTTTATCACCATTCAGGAGCCTGCAGGTCATGACAGATTCCAGACAGAAGGAAACACAGATAAAATGGTCCAGGGGGGGTGTTTACTGAAAGAGGAGTGGTGGCGGCGGGGGTCACAGAGATAGGGCAGGCGAGAGAGAGAGCAGATATTTAAGGTTACAACAGCAGCTGAGAAACCCATGGCATTCTGGACATTCTATGGGGCTGACACAATGACTGGACCGCAGCAGCATGCATTACAACCAACACACGTACATGTGCATGCACACACTCAAACACACACACATACACAATCAAACACATATACGCATACACTCATGCACACATACGCATGCAAGCATTGTAATAGAAGCCTTTTACTTGTTACTTAAATGTATTTCATTTATATTGTTACACTCTTTTCCCTTTTTTTGTATAAAGGGAATACAGAAAAATTATAATAAAGCCCCTTCAATAATTCATTGATTTGGTGTCTGTATCTGTACAAAACCAATTTTACAACTGAAATGATCAGCATGCCATTAACTACAGTTATAATTTAAAAGTTCCCTGTCTCCTATTTCTCACGCTGCGACTGAGCTCTGCAATCAATCATGGAAATATATTGTCTAGAAAATTCTAGCGCTATAAATTTCACCAGGGCCTCCAGCTGATGAGCTGTCAGACCTCAAAACACTCAAATAAAATCACCTCTACGGGCCGAGCACCGTAAATGCAGTAAATCAGCATTGTCCAGCCAGTCCATGTGTATAGTTTTCCTTCTCTTCCACCACAATCTGGTCCACTATCTGTCCATATATTTGTTTATTAATTCACTTGCTACAATGGCTAGTTAGTGCAGTGATTTCCACATGATTACTCAGGCCTGTCAGGATTGAGAATGGACAGGAGTCTGTTTTGGCTGATAACTCCAGAGTCCTTTCACCCAGCAGCTGTAACATGTAACACCGGGTGATTCCAGTTCCCAGCTAATCAGTACCTTTTTTTTAAAAACAGCTAACCTCAGTAGGAAGGACAGTGAAAGCAATGCACTACAAGCCCTGACGCCTCTCCATGTCAACACTGGAGGAGTTGTAAGGAATGAATAGAAATTGAAAGTTATTACAGGTCTCGTACAATGTGAAGCACTTTGGCTAATTCGAATAATTTTGGACTGAGATTCAGAAGCGGTTTAGACAGCAGTCGCACACAGAATCAGTTGCTAACCCTCCGTTTATCCCGGGAGAGTCCCGTTTTTCATGTCCGTCCCCGGACGCACCCACTTATCGTGTTTTATTTAGTAACAACGGCGAGACCATTAAAAGAATATCCCATTTCCCGTGCTGTTAAAAAAAAAAAAAAGCAGAGGGTGCGCGAAACTCATAGCGAGAGAAGATGCAGAAATTAGCACCAGCTAATACCCATCAAGATCTAGACCTTTTCAAGTTTTTCGAACAGCCCAAAATATAAACCATGTAGTCCGTCTACTAGCATAGGACCATCGGACGGCAAGAGGTTTGTTAGCTATGATAACTTGCTAATATTTTCTACTCTATACCACGGTTGCTCAAATCTGGCCCACGAATCCAAAATCGTTCCTGCACAGTGCTCGGCCCACGATTTGAGTAAAATGGACAGCATTCATTAAAAATGAGTTATAATTGTATGAATTTAATAGCATGTAACTGTGTAGCATATAATATATTAATTACTAAATGTTTTATTTAAATAAAATCTCATTACTTTCCTTGACTTCTCGGACGGTTATTTTTACTCTTAAGTCACAGAAATGCAGGAAATGAGCTCTCACAAACATTTTCTGAGGGATCAAATAACCTCGAGTATTAATCTCCCTTATTTTCCAAGTCTCAAGGTTGGCAAGTATGGTTTGGAGTGTTGACGCATTAAAAAATCTGCAGCAGTGTGGACAATGTAGAAGGACAACTGATAATTTAAAGCAGTTTTGAATAGTGCTCTGAGCGAGGAACAGAGGCAGTGTGCAGACTAAAAACATGAACTCATTCAAATCTACAAGGGTACGTGTCAGAAAGGGGGTTACTCTAGAAGTCCCATAGAACAAACTTCAGACACCCACAATAACGTTAAATGTACGTCTAACATTCACTGGATGGTTAGGGTTGTGTTCCTCACTAGAAATTCAGTAGTAATTCACCCACATGGCCACATGATGGAGACAAATTGAGTCCATGAAAAACTGTCCATGAACATCATTGGTTGCATCCTTTAACTGCCATTGATTACCTCCCCCAACCCCCTAACATTCTAAAAATAAGTAAAAACCTCGTTTGGAAAAATAAGGGCTTGAAAAACGTCAAACTTTATCAACTCTAATCAGTTCAGTCTGCAGTGCTCCACTGGTAAAACCATGAAAGAAAACTGGCTTGTTCAAAGAAAAAAACGACAGTTCTTCAAAGCGTCAGTGAAAGAGTGGGTTCTAGGTTCTGGCCTAGAAGTGTAATTTCCTGCAAGATGGTTTGCAAACAGTATGAGCACATATTTCATAACACAAGAATTCTGTGATCTCTTACATGGGCAATTATTAAATCTTGGAATTCATTATTAATTTTTAAGATTAAATATTATTATTTTTTTAATAGACTTTCTCTGTAGACAGTAATGAAAACGGACATCCTAAAGCTCATAGCCACGTGGTAGTTCGGACAAAATATCCACACCCAAATTTATTTTCTTTTTTTTTTTTTTTACACAAGGTCTTTATTTTTTTCTAATTACAGATTCTTTTTTTTAATGGGTTAAAAATAAAATTAAAATAAAAAAGCCAAAAAAAAAAATTGTTCAAAATCTCTCCCCATTCCCACCAAAAAAACCACTCTCCATACATCCTCCAAAATAAAAGTCCTACCCCCTCACTTTTAAATAAGAGCTCCCTTGGGCCCCTCCCCATCTCCCCTGTGGGTTCTCAGACTGTAAGCTCTGCACTGTACGCTGAGAAGCTCGGGGTCACAAGCCCCCTTTCTTCTCTGTACCTGCAAGTCTCTCTCACAATAAAAACAGCAGCTGCTATCTTAGCTCCCTCTCTATACAAAATCTGTGTGTGTGGTAGTTGCATGTCCTGTTGTTAGGCCTTTTGTGTGTGTGTGCGTGTGAAAATGCACACAAAGTTTGTGTGAGCTCAGCGCTTGTTGTTATAGTAAACCCCGCCTGCTGTGGGTCGGTGGTCACCGTGACCCCCGGCCCCACCCCCCCACATTGACAGGATTGGGTGAGTGTGAACCGCGGGAGCAGAGAGGGCGAGAGACCCTGCTGAGACAGTAGGGGGCGCTGCCGCCACAGGAGAAGGGGGGGTGGTCAGCCTCCACTGGTCCTGAAACCTGAAACGACAAGAAGTGGTCTAATATACAGAGAGGGAGAGAGAGAGAAGGAGAAAGAGACGGAGAGACAGAGAGAGAAGGGAAAGGAGTGGAAAGCCAGAAGCAGAGGTACGGGTTAAAAGGCCGAGGGGTGTTGGCGGAGGTCAAGCCGTGCATTTGAGGAAAGAGGAGGGGGAAACATTTGCAACTTTCCTCATAAAAAAAAAAAATATTCAAAATGAAGCCACCTCAATCCAGTATGACCTGTGGAACACTGAACGGTCTGAACACTGCTTACTGCCACAGTGACCAAAGGAGGGGGAAAAGCCACTAGATGTGTGTGGAGCGAGGGATGAAAGGAGGAGAATAAGTGGTAGGGAACAAAAGTAGTGAGAGGAAGAGGGGTTATAACAACTGTTCAGGGTGTGATAGAGGGGGAGAGAGAAAGTGGTAGGGAACAAAAGTAGTGAGAGGAAGAGGGGTTATAACAACTGTTCAGGGTGTGATAGAGGGGGGGGGGAGAGAGAGAGAGAGAGAGAGAGAGAGAGAGAGAGAGAGAGAGAGAGAGAAAGGTTGACTTTCAAAGATGACACAAAGCACTCCCAATACAAAAGACTTCAAAAAGGAAAATAAAAAACAAATGCTTTTTTTTTTTTTTTTATATATATGTATATGTATATATACTGACGTTTTCACATGAACTTGCTGTCGGTGCTGTGTGAAGCACGGGCAGAGCTGTGTGAGGTGTGAGTCACAGCCAGACAAGGATACACATCTGCAGCCTGAGATTATCTTCCTCTGTCACTCCATCATTCCATCATTCCCCCATTCCCTTCCGGCCCCCCTCCCCTCCCCTCCCCGCACACCAGCCATCTGCACCTTACCAGGGTGACCGACCGCATCAGCCCGACACACCCACACCCACACACACCCACACCGTGGCCACAGTCTGTCTGTCTTTCAAGAAGAAATGCTGCAGGGGGGGAGGGGGGGATTCTCTTTTCTTTTTTGGGGTGTTTTCTCCTCTTGTTTTTCTTCATTTTTTTTTTTTTTTTTTTTTAATGGGCGAGGGGAGGGGAGGAGAATGAAAGGGGTTTTTTGGGGGGTGGGGTGGGGGGGGGGGGGGGGGGGGATTAGTAAGGGGAATACCACGATGCTGTTCGCCCTCGGCCCCTGAAAAAGAGAGAGAGAAAAGAGGGTGAGTTTTTTTGGTTGGCTAAGAAAGACGGACACCAATTTTTGTCAGGTAGGCGTGCTAATCTGAGTGTGTGGTGGTGTACAAAATATTTTTAGAGCTACTTGTATTAGGTATATAAATTACATTTTCAAAATGTATTCTTTCAACATAAATATAATATGTGATTTACCTTTTCATTCATGTGGACTCACTGACTTAAACTTACTCAAATTATATTTTTTATCAAAATGTATTTGGATTGAGAGTACTGTTGGCATTTAAGTGGTTTTTAAAAAAACTATATACAATAATTGTTCATTTGAAGTGGGGGAGGGGGTGGGGGGTTGAAGAGTGAAAACACTCTCTCCCTCTTTCTCTCTCTCTCGTTCTGAGGCCAGCTCTCCTGAGGTCACTGTTGGGAGAAACTGAAGACGGACAACTTCCCACACCCACCCACGCACCTCTTCCTAGCACACACACACTTACCTTAAGTTCTCTCATACACACAGACACCCTGAGACTCAGACACATGGCCTTCCCTCGTTCCCTTGCTCACCAGTGCACTCCTTTCGTCTCGCGCGCACATACCCGCACGCACAAGCACCCAAGAGACCGGCTCCGTATTCAACGGCAATGTCAGGCTGCAGCAATGAACCCTGTGCTCTGGAAGTGATGACCGTCAGACATGAGCTGGTGAGAATGTGACAAGGCTGCATCACGGGGAAGGCCGGGCCTACTCTTAATGGCTTCAACGTTACGGAGCAGTGCCAACGCCCCATTAGGACACAGTGCATGTGCTCTCCGCCAATACAACTCAGTCACGACGGCAATGCCGTTGAAAAATGACAGTCCTTCGTTGCTGGTTAAGAGCTGAACGGAGAGCGGCAGGAGTTGAGTGGAGCGCCAAGGATGATCTTCGCCCTCCTGCGCGTGGTGTAAGGAAGCGTGGTAAGGGCACTGACTGCTGTAAAGGCAAACTATTTCTCTGTCCCTTCACACCATAACAGACTTGGCGTAATTATCTGTCAGAGGGAGAGCTCTGCGAGGCCTGGCTAAATATTCTACAGATAAAGCATCAACGTAGGAAACGTTGGAATGGAAAAACGTTGCTCCATTTAGAGGGACAAATACACAGGTATTGTACAATCCCTAAATCGGGAGTGTACAGGGCAGCGCCCTCACCATCGCTCATGATCTGTCCAGCATACAGATGAGCAACATGTGCCTTGGAGACTCAGGTGCAAAGCAGGCTATCAAAGCTGTAACACCAGCATAACCCGTTGCATTAATATACATACAAAGCATTTTTAAAGCCAAAGTGTAAGTCTGTTGGCCTTCTATTGTTCGGAGCAACTGCCCTGTATCTTGATATTTTCCATCAAGCAATTAACCTAAATGGTAGAGGCTTTGACTGACTGGACTGACACTAACACAGTGGGCATTAGTCTTTCTCACAAAACCACTGATGATACTTTCTATCCCTGTCTCATGGTGAGAGAAAAAAAGTGTGTTTGTGGGAAAGTGAGTTTTTTTATGCTCACCTGAACATCCATCAACACCTTCTAGAGGGTGTGCATTTGCTGTAGTACTCCACATCTCACTCGCCGTGTGTGTGTGTGTGTGTGTGTGTGTGTGTGTGTGTGTGTGTGTGCGTGCACATATGTGTCTGTCGTCTTCCTGTAGAGTGTGTGTCCTCCATGTCTTCTGACTACCCTATAGTCCTAGTGCCTGTGCGCATGTGTGAATGAGTGTGCATGCACGCAGAATCACCTGAAGGCCCGCCCTCTTCCTCTAGGGGGCGTGTATCCACTGTAGTACCGCGCACGGGAGGAGAAGTTCCCTCCCCGTGAGCGGAAGCGGGCCCGGGGGAACCCACGGTCTGTGGTGCTGATGCCTGGCCTGTTTGTCCGCTTTGCTCCCACCTGAGAGGGGAAGAGCCTGTTAGCCATGCCCCTGTAAACCAGATACACCCGAATGGTCCCTCCCACCCACATCAAAAATGGTGGAGCTACAATTAGCTGGCTTTCATTGACTTATTTGAACCAATCAAAAGGTTTTGCTCTTCACAACAGATCACAATGATTGGTTCAAATTTGTGAATCACTGGTAGTTCCACCCATTTCCTCAAAATGGCCGAGGCCAAGAGATGTTATTGCAAAACATTGTGTGGATTCAATCCGCATGTGTCCAAGCCTTTAGAAATCAGACAAGCTTATCCTGCTGACACCTCACCTTGATCTGTCTTCCTCTGAAAAGAGACTCGTCCAGAGCCATGGCCGTCCGTACAGACTCCTTGTCTGAAAACTCGATATAAGCAAACCTGAAACAGAAAAAAAAATAGTGTTACTTTCTGTACTAAATTCACAACAGCACTGCAAAAAATGTCAAGGCCTCCCACCTGTAACCCGAGTAACTATTATAGGAATGCTTTTGCTAAAAACAAAACTAGGTGGAAAGTGACTTCATGTAGAATGTTGTTTATTTATTTATTTAATTGTTCCATTTTAATTTAGCAACCTTTAAAGAGAAAAACCTAAAGCGTTCATGTGCAAGTCAGCAAACGGAACTTCCTCCATAAAGTGACAACATAATTTTACCGCTAAAATGTACCCTATATTTTTAAAGGCGAGGCATGCGTTTGAAGTGTGGATAAGAGTCGGTGTGTATCGTGGAAATGGAACTCGTGAAGCCGTTTGGCAGTAACAGCAAGATTCCTTGAATTCCAGCATTCACCCAAGACCCGCGGGCTGTCAATTCTAACGCGATTGAGCGGATGCCAAGTAACACAACAGGAACATTTAAATAAAGCTCAGATGTGAGAGAAAACAATGTCTTCACACAAAGGCCTTGCAGGCAGAAATGACCTTTAAACTGATCACGGGTCTCAATTGCTCTTCAATCATTTTGCTTGATTACCAAGCATGGCAATTATATGAAAATTCAATTGGCATGCAATTCCAACGTTTTTTGGGGGCCTTTTTTATTTATTTTAATTGCGTCTCACGTGGCATTCAGATAACATGGATCTTTACGTAGCAAATATTCTCTGCGAGTGTGGGCGCGGAGAACGAAGAATACATTTATCTACAAATTCAAATAAGTGGACTAGGCCAAATGCTCACAATTTTGTGAAGAAAAATAATGCTACTGCTAGCCTAATTGAGAAGAATTTAGCCATACCAACAGATAAAATGCAACTCTTCACAGCACTCACCTAAACAATAATATGAATAAACCCCTTTGCTAAATGGGAGGTGAATATAATAAATACACAATACATATAGTGTAATCTGGAACATGTATGCAACACTGGAGTATGCATGCTGGATTAGGCCATCACCATTATATGTGAGCACTCGCATAGAAACAGTCATTTCATATGCGACCATTTGGCACACCTGGAAAATGGTGAGCAAAATTCACCAGGCATCTTACCAGTGCGACTTCCATAAACATTCTGATTTGGTTTTTTTCCTCAAAAGTACAGCAGGATTCAAAATCGTAACCCTTCTGGGTCACGCGCCAGCTGTCCTAAGCGTGGTGCCAGCTGTACATACGTACCCTTTGGGATGCCCTGTGAACTTGTCGCACAGGATGGTGACTCTGTTGACGGAGCCACAGCCGTGGAAGTGAGCCTCCAGCTCCTCCGCCGTGGCGCCGTAGTCCACCTGGGGGGGGACAGACGGGTGACGGCGCCCGTCAGTCAGCGACTGCCAAACCCAGAGACACGCCCCTCCACCCAACACTCACGTGCCCCGGCAGACCAGGCCTTTCCTGTGTCACTTTGTTTAAAATTCAAATACGAACAGAAAAATCTACCATCATGTTAATGCGTGACCAGAATGTATTGCTTGAAACAGAAACCAGCTTTAAGAAACTGAATCCAAACGAATGGAACTGTGAGAAAGATTACTACAGCAAACTCTGGATGCAGAGAGACTCTTCCGCTGCATCTTAAGGGTTTGCATTCTACATTTTACCATAATCAGTAGAAGTTTAAAAGGAAAAGTGTCAAACATAAATTTGATGATGTTTAAATGTACCCTCCTGAACAAAAGCAATGTTCACTTCATACATGGTTATTTCAAGACCATACCTAAACCAATCTCAGCTTGTACGAGTGTTTGAACTGTACACAAAATAACAAACTGATATGGTGGTAGCAGTAAGGAGAGGCGTACTCACATTTCCGACGTAGATAGACCTGCCGTCAGCCTCCATCTTCTCCTCAATGGACATGATGACCGGACCAGCTGAAGAGAAAAGGTGTCGTTCACAGGGCCATCAACAAACAGGCCTTTTTTTTTGTCTTTGTGACAAATATCAAGACAGGTTTGCTTTTTTTACACTGTGTACTGATTAAGCAGCAGTGGTGTAGTTGACAACATTACAAATGTACCTAATTCCAGAACACACGGCCCAATTTGTTGCAAGACTACCACATAAAATACCCACTTGTCAGAGTACTTCTGCAGGCAAATAATCATAGAACCAACGACTGCCCCGGTATTTGGCATACACACAAAAACCACAGGTGCACTTTGGGAAATGCCAGTTTTACGACAATCACATTTTTCCCTCTCACAATGGGGAAAATGCAAATAAACAGCATCAACAACATGAAATTCTGTCACAACAAAAACCGAACCCATCAGTGAGAAATCGTTCTGCCACCGTGGTCACAACCAACCACAAAGGCTCCTGCCGACCTGTATTTACCGTGCTGATTATGTGGTTGAGCCTCAAATATACAGCACCCACAGTGAACAGGCCTGACTTCAGGGGTGTCTCACAGCCCTGATAAGGAAGGGTCGATAGCTAACCCCTTTCTGACCCTCCAGAGATCCAACATCACAATCATTTATACCATATCGCACACCTTTTCGCATACTAACAGTATTACTCCCACATCCCCTCCCCTTCTTACCGGGTGGAGGGCTGAGATTCATCTGTTTCTCCACCTCGTTTTGCAGCTCCTTCAGCTTCTCCGCTTCCTCCTCCATCTCTCGCACCCGGGCTTTGATGGCCTCCAGCTCCTGCAAAAGACACGCACCCCGTTTACACACCAGCTAACAAGGGGCGCACGACACTTAAAACACCAAAATACACATTCGCTTATCGATTAAATGGTTTATACCGCACATTGGTAATTTAGGAAAAGGTCTCTAGTCTTACCAGGGACAGTGTGGGACAGTGTGGGTGCAGGTTTTTGTCCAAGCACAACACTTTCAACAAATCAAGTAATTGATTGGAAGCCAGGATTAGTTGAATCAGGTGTTTTATTGTTGGGCTACAACAAAAGTCTGCACTGCCACCAGTCCTCTGAAAAGACTGGAGACCCCTACATTAGAGGACCACAGTACAGTGGATGTTCCATATGACAGTGGGGAACACAGATCATAACCCATTGCAGGTTTTTAGCAGACGCTCTTATAAAGAGGAACTTACAGTTTACAATTCTTTGCAAACTGGATATTTACTGAAGCAATTCAGGTTAAATACCTTCCTCAACAGTACAATGGCAGTGACCCACCTGGGAATACAAGCCCAGTTCCCTAACCATTGTACTACGCGGACACCCAGGGCATATCACCATACATAAGTCTGATCAGGACAGGGCAGCACTGAGAGCGGTCTCTTTTGTTTTTAACTAATTTTGAAGCCCCCTCTTTTTTATTTTATGTGGAATGTCCAATTGTATTAGATAGCCCATCACAACACTGTGACATCCCCCATCAATTCAGGAGGGAGTAGATGCACACACGCTCTCCGAAGGGCGTTGTGCCAGCTGCTGCTTCTTTTCGCGGTGCAGTGGGCTTGGGCGATATCGGTTAAACCGTCATACAGTCCTCATAAAAACCCCGGTTAACGAGGTGTTTTTTTTTAATGACAGCAGGAGACAACTTAGTGCCATAGCAGTGTCAAAGCTAATAGGCTAAAGGCAAAAATACTACGAAATAACGTTGTGGATTCCCAAACTTGGAACATTTCAACAAATTTATTTCAATTAATAAGTTATCTATGATTCGATATGATATGAAAATGTTATCGCCTTGGCAAAACAATGAGTCTTTGTTCAGGAATAATGTCTCATAATGGTAGCTATTAGGCCATATATACATAATATTTGCTATATTCCTTATTTTTTTACACTAATAATCTACTCCACATTCTTACCCCTTAACCGATGCTAAACTAGCAATACCAATAAACTAACGTTAGGCAGGCATATTTCAAACAAATATGTTAAACATAGTACATGACTATTATGCTACGCCAGTTATTTCAAGCTATAGCCAGCACAAAAGGCTTACATAGTAGTTTTTTTTAAATAAATAAGAGCATATTCGGTTTGTTTTGAGTTGTGAGTGTTGAGGAGTAGAGACGTTGCCAGCCTTACGAAAAACGCTTTCGGGCGGTGTATTTGTTGCACAGATGCAAATATTTCCGGGCTACCTTGGACAGCAATGGTAATCGTGATTCGTTGGTTTTCAGCAGTTTAATTTAATATGGGCCGGAAATGTTTTTTACGGTTTTGAGGAGCATATCGTAAGGAAATTGTAATACCCCGGTTAACGATATTAACGGTATATCGCCCAAGCCTACTCCGCAGTCCACTGGCTGAATCGCGCAGTCGTTGGTAGACTGCAGTCGTTTGATCAGGGAGTCGCCATTATGTGATGTAACAAGGACAAATGTACTGACTGGAACTCTCCCACCCTGGGTAAGGCTATAGCTATGTACACTTGCCCAGTGGAGCAGGCCATAGCCGGCACTGACTCAATACCAGACCAGGGGGGCATCACTGCACTGAACACGTGCTTTCGGAGGATCCTTGGGGCTGCTTTCCATTTGTTGTCCTTTCGCCACATTCAGTGGTCGGACTTAACACGCTGCGCTTATACCTGGGGATCTTGCACAGACCGATCTGGTCCAGGCTCCTTTTACAATGCTGCATTGCAGAGCAGAGACCGGCTACGGCTGCTGCCAACACCCCACGTGGCCCACGCCTAGCGGTCTGATCTGCCCGGATATTGAGAATGACTTGACATGAGCCTGATCGGGTCAACCATCCCAAGTGAGTATATAAATATAGAAGTCAAAATGGACAAAACATGTACACACCCGTGGCACATTCGCCAGCATTTGTCGCATATTTTGTTCGCACTGTAGCAGGCTGTTCTCAGACTCCCGCATCCAACACAAAGGTAGCTACTGTTTTTATCTTGTCGGGCCAAGTCACCCTGCTTCAGTCAATCTTCCGTTTGTGCGGACAAAGCCTCAAATCAAATGCAACCATCACTAACGTTCGTGTCAACACCATGCATGTCAAGCAGCATTTCTCTGATAATACCATATCAGCCTAACGCAATCCATTCACATGCAGACATGGTACTATTGCAATGGTATCAAAACAATGACTGTCATGGGTTAGCCACAATCTAACACTTTATACACAATTCCCTTCCAGAAAACAAATTCAGGATTAACGAATGTAGAATCCCTTCAGGTGTGAACGTTGCTAGCCAACTTGCACAAATCACCGTTCTCCTCATGTCTCAATGCGGCTGATCACGAGCATGCTAGCTTCATAATCTTAACTACCCAGAATACAAACGCACATAACCTGTCAGCACGCTAGCAATTTATTTGCCCATTCATTTCCCATCACAATGACAAAAATAATGCACTTGACAGTTCAACTGCCGCATCCCACGCGTTGCAATCAACTCCCCCATCTCGCCACCATAATGTTAACCGTTCATATATTTTGCGTTCACCTTGAAAATACAGCCTATGGTAAACGCAGGACATTATGAAAGAGGAACGGCGTGTTTACCGTGAGCTGTTGTCAGCAGTAGACAAACTCGCACTGCGGCGGCTGCTAATGGCGGCCTGTCCTACCCTCACCCCAGTCTCTTACATCTTCGTCTGAGAACATTTTAGCTACGAAGCTTTTTTCACCCCACTAAGCGGCTGGCGCAGAGAAACTAGCGCCACTGCTGCTCCAACATGGCTGCCGACGCCACGCGTGGCGACTGCACACGCTAGAGTACAGCGTGAGCCACAATGGCTGACAAGGGAAACGAGACGATAGTAGTTTGAAAGTGAAAATCGTAGGAAAGCACCACAAAGAAGTGATCTAATTTAACTAGTTACTTTGCATTCAGTCGCAGCGCACCGTTTTAGATCTTAAACGATGGTCCTTCCTCTTTCGCCTAAGCTTCTCACCTACTTAGCCAGATAGCTAGCTTGCCGACACTCACCGGGTCCTCAATTGTGGACTCTCCTTCTTCCAGTCCAGGCTCATCGTCGCCCACTCCTGTGTCCTCCAACTCCGGGTGTCCTGGGTCTGAGTCCAGCAGCGATTCCTCTGCCAGCCCGTTTCCGAACTCGGCCATTGCGCGACTCCCTCCGGTCCAACGCGCCTCGTGGCTACAGGCCCCAACCACACAAGGAGAGAAAGGGGATGGCGGAAAAAACGCCGTCCAACAGTTAGCTAGCGAGTTAGCTAAAAAAAAATTGGGCCTGTTTCGGTTTCAAATCTGTAGCAAACAGTTGTTCTGGTTGGAGGAGGACTCGATCCTAGCAGGCTTGGTCTAGTTTCGGTGGACGTGCTCGGATCCGGAGAAATTATATTTCACTTACGTGAAGACAACGCGCTATAAATATAAAAAGGAGGATTCTGTTCGCTGGTACCGCGTCTCCTGAAACTGAAATGGAAGTGAAGGGGCGGGGCTTAACCTCACTGCGGGCACAAACTTTGAAGTTGATTCGTCTGTTTAACGTTTCACGAAGGCAGTCGTCCCATTCTGTGGTACCCGATTGGATTGTAATGCAGGTCAATCCTACCTTCTTGGCGATTTAGCGTTGCTGTGCAAATTCTGATTTGATAATAACAATGTCAAACATAGAGGTCTTGTGCGATTTCTATTTTGGTTAAAATGTAACTCATACGTTCTTGCATGTCTGCCTCGTCGATCTGTCTTTGGCTAGCCATCAATTCAATTCAATATCATTTATAACAATAACTTCGTATGGTCAACATATAATTATCTTGAAGATATGTTTTTATCAGTGACACTCGTTCCGTTCAGTTAACTATGGCTTCAAACACACATGTACTGAAAACACCGCTGAAATAGTACTGGTTTAAAAGCAAAAGAGACTTTTGCAGTGCAGATTGTGCATGGTTTATGGCAAATATTGACTTACCGCTTTTAAGAAAATGTAATTGCCTGCTTTGATTCTAACAATTTAAACTCTGACGAGGCAAAATTGTCGGTATATATATATATATTTTTTTAAACTTAAGGATATACATTACGTACTTCGCATGTCTTATTTATTCAATCAAGTCTTAACCATCAGTGCCACCTGATGGTTTAAAAAAAGTGAGCTACGTGTAAATAAATCCGACGCAGTGGTGTGCATTCGTATCACAAGACTATGGAGCCAGTTGCTTCGGTCATCAGGAACACGCGCCCTGTACATCAGTTCCAAATGTGGACCCAGTGGGAATGAATGTTATTCCCATACCCATGCTCCTTCACAACACGAGTCAGCATTCGTGTGTAATCGAACTGAAAAGATGTGTCATTTCATAAGTTCCTCTTGACGTAGAGCCAAAGGGACGCTAAATCGAATTTATATCACGTTATGTACATATGTCGCAGTACGTCACATACATTATATGGTGTGGATACACTCAAAGGTAGCATTTTATCAAGTAAACGGAACTCGTTTGCTAAACACTTGATTCATCACTCATGTGGCATCACACTCATTTTGTATCACAATGGAAATTATTGAGCGCATTTATGTATTTATTGTAAAATTGTAGGCTTGCTGAACAAGCACACACACGTACAAGCATGCTGGGGAATTTCCAGCCCCTTGCTGTTATGTGGGAGACTACTGACGCCTGTCAGTAAGGGAACTGGTCACTGAACGCATTTTTTCATGAAAACGAGGGAATATTCAAGAGGATAAGTACATGGACGCTGTACAAGCTATACAAAGGCATGCAATACAAATGCCCACAGAAGAGGGGTCAAATTCAAATGTTTTAAAATACATAAGGACCAGAAAATAGGGTAAATAAACAGATCAGTTACTTTTTCAAAAAAGTTACAGGTTTTTATTAATTTTCTCTGAAAACCGGAAAACATAATGGAGATCAAACACTAAATAAAGTTTACAAGTGAGGAAAAAAGCTTAATCGATAGCCATACTGTTAAACATATATTGTCAGCACTGCCACCATTATTCTTGATATTCACATATATGCCATCTTACTGGAGATTGGAATTGCCATAGAAACAGGTGCAAAGCAATAATAATTGTGGCAGTGATAATAATAACAATGAATAACAGTAGAATAAGTAGTACAGTTATTATAATAGTGATAACAATCAAGTGACATTGGAAAATGATTAAAAAATATAAAGACCTTCATCACTCATATCTGTCCTGGACAGTACACCACCAGTATAAGATCGCATTCCGTTAGTATAGTCCCAATCCTGATTTTTTCCACATGAGCTACCATCCCCTGTACACAGTGATTGACAGATAAGAGGATATTAGACAAAATATCATTAATACTTAATCAAACTTTTAATTCAAACCTGTTTAGCTTGTCTGTGATGACGGTTTTGAAAAAGGGCAACAAACAACTAGTCAAACACACTCAAATGTCCTTGTAAAAATGAAGCATCAATCCGTAGCTCATGAATGAAATCCTGGACTCGCTCAAACTGTCAAGCAGTAGGAATTTGTTTGCAGTATGCGTATTAAAAACAATTTCTTTCTCATAATCTCTCTCCCTCAATCTTGTTTTTGGTAATATTTTTTAAATGACAGAAAGCAAATGGGAAAAAAAACAACTTTGGAATAACACTTCTCATAATATATTTCTTACAGTTTATCTTTAAGGTTTTTTTCATTAATAGTAACAACAGTATTAATAACAATAATATACAACTTTTAAAACAAAAGAAAAAAGAAAAAAATATCTTTAGTATTTCATGTTTCTGTCAAAAAGCACTTCTCTGTACCCTCCTCCGCAGCCCGGTGATTTACCGTAGTGTCCACTATCCCCCACTGTCCCCTCAGCCTGTCTCCTTCGTGTTAGCTGACCTAATGCATCACACATGCCCTGTGCACCACTGCTTTAGCTCCTGCCTTACACAACCCATTAAACAAGACAAAGAGAAAGAAAGCGCTTCACTGAACTCTGTCCCACCATTTCCTGTCTTGGATTGGCTTACATTTATAAAAAATAAAAAAAAGAATTGGGGGGTGGTTCAAAGGTTCTGAAAGATAGAAAGATAATAATAAACAAATGGAAAGATTTATGATCTTAAAATTGTAGGCTGACCAAGTCATGACCAAATGACAGTTGGGTTGCCCTTCAGTCACCAAAAGTGCAATGTGTCAGTCTACATAGGATGGAGTTTGTGAGTCTCGCAAACCAGGGGTGGGCCACAAATTCAATATTTTACTATCAGTTTATTATCACATAAATTATACTTTCATATAAGCACCAGTTGGGACAGAAAACCATCCACTGTCAAATGCAAATGCAATGCCTGGGTATGAGAATGTGAGACAGTTCAAATGTATGACACTTGGTAATACAATCCAATCTTGTACTGTGTGAAAAGGTCTCAAGTTTGGTCAAGACAGTCCTGGAAAAATGTTGAAATTACTTTTTTAACAAATAAGAAGTTCCTTGAATGAGGACAGATAATGAACCATTTGAAAAAATCATTTCATTCAGGCACCAAAATGCAGCTCTTGCATTTGAATGAATCCCCCGGCCCCCCAGTCCAGAAAGAACCCCAATAGAGTCCCACTGCACAGCAGTAAGGTCTAGTACATGCTTTACAATGTGCAATGCAGGCCCTTGTACACAAATTACTGGGGGGAAAAAACAACGACAGCAACTATTCTATAGTTTTATATAGACTGACACTAAGGAAACCGCACAGGACATTTAAATCCAGCACCTAACGTGTTAAGTGTGGTACCGTACTTTGTGTACAAAGGTCATAGCTAGTGAATGTAAATCAGATCAAAGAGCTGTGCTGTGGGAGTCTGGGCCTCTGCATCATTCAATCTCACCCCTTTCTTTCTTCCACTCTCCCTCTCTCTGAGATTGTCTTTTGGACAGACTGAGTGTGTGCTAGAGAGAAAGAGAGTGTTTACCGTGTTTTGGTTAAAGGGCCAGTTCTAGACATAACAGGTTTGTCCCTCTCATTTTGATTCAAACAGTTCACCTCCCCATCCCCCTATTCTCTTAAAGGGTTTTTTGTGTGCCTAATCAGAGTGTTTTCATGTTCTAGTGCATGACCCCCCCCACCAAAACCTACCCCCACCACCAAAATAATCTTTTCACTTTGAAAGTGCACCCCCTTTGCAACAACAGCCAGTCAGCTAACTTGATTCACAACAACCAACACAACCACAACCTGTTCCAAATCCTGCAGCACCAATTCATAAATCATGTGCAGTAAATCCATGAACAGAGGCTATTCTTTTATTTTTGACTGCAGTCCATTAACTGTCAAGCAACCGGTGGGTGGGTGGGGGGTGGGGGGGTTCAGTTTAAATATTTCCAGATTGTCCAGGGCCAGCTTCAGTACACATGCTGGTGGGAGGGAAGAAGATTGGGTCCAGGAACAGATCCCTGGGATTTGACCCAAATCAACACAGAGATTTGACTGGGGTGGTGGAACCGATTACCATCCAAGTTTCTGTGAAGCCGTGAACCCTTTTTTCGGAGGTGTGGAGGAGATCATTAGGGAAGGTAAGAATATGAGGAAGCTCACTTAGGGCCCAGGGCAGAGAGCCTGCTGGTTGGAGACAGGAAAGGAAAGGACAAACACTACCATGACCAGAACCAAGAAAAGGTCCAAGCACTTAAGTCTAGTGTTGCTCTTTTTTCTCTCTCTCTCTCTCATTCTTTATTACTGTTAGTGAAGCAGTTTGTCATTTTTCTATTAAAATGGGGCCCATCTGGTACCAAAATCAAGAGTTGTCCAGACACTGTCCACCTGATGTCCAATGAAAAATGAAAATAAAAAAAGGTAAGAAGAGAGAGGTTTTTGGCCTCACCCAGAAAATCTTAAAAGAACGGCTGCTTAAGAGATCAGAACTCAGAACCCTTTGTGTCCATTAAAAGCGAAGAGCCTGACAGGCCCAGTGTCAGTGCCAGCACCTCCAGACCTGAGCCTTTAGCTGGTGCTGCTGGCCGGATTGGGGGAAGACTGCGTTGCCACTCCTGAGCCCGAACTGGACCCAGTGCCAGAACCGCTGTTGACGAGCGAGGGCGGATGGCCAAAGTTAGTGGATCTCAGCGTGGCCAGGTGCCGAGGGGAGAAGACGTGGGTCCTTCCTGCGGCTCTGGACTCAAACCCAATGCCGCACGCATCACAGCGGCCCCTCAGGGTCTCCCGGCTTGCTGGCTGGCCACTAGCAGGGGGTGTGGAGGGTTCTAGAACCGTCAGCTGAACCGGTTTTGGTAGGATGGGACGGTTGGCTCTGAGTGCACTGTAGAGCAGGAAGCTGCCTGAGCTGGTGTCGACCTTCTTGGAGCAATCCGTTGTACCAGGAGACTGAGAGGGGAGGAAAGTGAGACACACTCTTTCCAGCAATAGACACTGACCCAGATACATAAAGTATATAGGCTTATATCTATACACACAAAGGGAACCCCAAACTCTCATACCACCAGTCTTTAATGTTACAAATAATACACAGTTCTTTAAGGGGTGTCTGTGCTGTTGTGTGCCTATTTGTGTTTATGTGGGCAACCACAGCCTGCCAAAACAGAAACCATTGAATTTGAATTTCTTTGCAACCAGGAAGTTGCAAATCCCAAATGTGCACTGCTGTTATATCCTTGAGCAAGAGACTTAACCTGTATTGCTTCAGTAAATATCTGCCAGCTTAAACCATACATGTAAACTGGATAAAATAACCTTAGATAAAGGCATCTGCTAAGCAAACTACTACTACTATGACTACTTCTCCCACTACTGCTCATACTACTGCTATTCTTTGCTATTTCAAAAAGCTTAGTTACTAATTAAATAAACCATATAGCGACCAAGTACAGATTTATGCATTTTTCCACATTGACCATTCTGGTCCTTCTGCAATTACATCCAAGTAATTCTTCATCATTGAATGATGCTGTGGTTGGTACACATTCAAGTCCAACATTAATGCACACATGGAATTCATATTCATTGCGGATAGTGGGCTGTAGTTCCATACAAAATTACTGTAAAGACTGTCTATTTTAGGCCATCTTTTTCTATGCACTGAGGGAGGAAGTATGCCCCAAAACGGAATAACAAAACTGTCAATGTGAATCGTAAACATCTGCATGACTACTTAAGACTTTATTCATATGACTCCACTGCATGTTGTCCTTCACTGAATTTATGCAATACAATATTTAATCACAGTGTGTTGTGCAAGACAATGTTGTGCAAGACAAAAAATAAAATAAAATTTCACATACAACAAAACTGGTTAAAGCATGCACAAGAAAAACGAAAGGAGTGCAGATCTGGACTGAGGGTTGATCCATCACTCCTCCTGCCTCACCTGCTTCTGCTGTTGCAGCCGCCAGCGCTTCTCCTTGGCGCGGGTGTTCTGGAACCAGATCTGCACCACTTTGAGCGGCAGTCCCAGCTCTGTCCCTATGGTTTCGCACTCCAGCGCGTTGGGGTGAGGGCACGTCTCGTAGCACGACTGCATGATGGACACCTGCAGGGACGTCAGGTGGGTCCTCGGCCGGCGAGGGCTCGAAGAATGGTGCTGATATGCCCCCTCCTGGGGGCTGGATTTGGCGACGCTGGCATTGGAGGAGAGGGTGGAGGCAGCAGAATGGCGGGGTGGTGAGAGACCTAGCTGCTCTCGGGACAAGGTGTTGATCTTGAAGGAGCCTTTGGGTGACCAGTCGTTCAAACCGTTCCGCTTGTGAGAGCCTGGGGTGAGTGGCTTGTTGGAGGGTGTGGGGGAGGTCTTCGGCAACATGCGGTTTGTGACCCCTGGCCCAACTTTTTCTCTGCTGTGCTGCTCATCTTCCTCATCTGCCATCTTTTCTTCTTCCCCTCCCCCACGCTTGCGTTTCTGGGTGGAGTGAGGCGAGGGGGGAGGGAAGCGAGTCTTCATGATCACAACGGGGACCTCAGGAGCGGTTGCCATGGCTTTGCTGGCGGTTTTGGCTGGCGCTCCTGGGCTTTGCGTCTCTGGCTTAGGCTTAGTCATCCGCGAGATGCCAGCACTGAGATTTGAGAAAGAAGAGGAGCCAGAGGCACTACTGTCCTTCGGTCTACCATCCTCTTTCTCCTTCCCTTGCTCCACTTCTGGCCTTCTCTTTGGGGGCACAGCCTTGGGACTGGCCCCGGCTGAGTCCCCGGTGGTTCCACTGCTGCTGAGAGGGCTGGAGTTTGGGCTGGGGCTGCTGGAGAAGATGGGCAGCGTCAGGGGCCAGGTGAACTTGATGAGTGGCTTTCCCATTGCAGCCAGAGTGCCGTCGCTGATGAAGCGGACCTCCCCCTTGCGCTCCCGGGCCCGCATGTTCTGGAACCAGATCTGGACCACCTTCTTAGGGAGGTGGACCCACTCCGAGATCCGCTGAAACTCGTGTTTTCCGGGGTTGGGGTCTTTGAAGTAGCAGCCGTACAGCACATCCAGCTGCTCCGTCTGGATAATGGTCCGGGAGCGCCTCATGTCCCTGAACCGCCGTGTCTTAGTGGGCTTCTGCTCTTTCTCCCTCTCCTTTTCTCTCTCCCTCTCCCTCTGTCTCTCTCTCTCCCTCTCCTGCTGCTTCTCTCGCTCCCTCTCCATGAGGGAGGCGCTCACACGCTCTGCCGCCCGTATGTAGACGGTGCTGGTTCGGGCATTGTTATTGCTGCCGACGCTGTTGTTGGGGGCCGGGATGGCGAGGGCAGTGTCGGGCTTGACCCGGACCACGATGAGCCCACCTGCCCCTGGGATCCCAAGTGCTGTGGACCTCAGCCCAAGCCCTTCTGGCTTGGGATTGCCTTGCACAACAGCCCTGTCACCCGTGGAAGCAGAAAAACTGGAGGTGGAAGCAGAGCTATGTTTTTTCCCCATGCTGAGATCCAAGGCTGACTCGCAGATGCCACCATTGGACAGGGACTGGATGGGGGACACGTGGGAGGCAGGGGGCGGGGTGCCGTGAGGGTCTGGGAAGGCGGCAGAGCAGCGGGTCCTTCCTCTATCCCGATCACCCTCGGCTATCCCCAACCCAATGGCGGAAGGGGGTATGGAGAGCACGTACGGGTTTATGAACTGAGTGGCGAAGGGAGTGAGAGAGATGGACAGAGGGAGGGGGTGGAGGATTCCACCAGCGGTAATACTGGGAAGACCTTGCTGGTCGACAGAGAAGGACACAGGGGGATCAGCCTGGGCCTCCAGCTCCAAATCCACATCGGGGTCCTGTCTCTCCTTCTTCACCTCCACCTCCTCCCTTTCCAGTTCCCGATTCCTCTTCCTCTTCCTCACCCTCTGGGTCCCACCCTCCCCTTCCTCCTCATCTTCTGTGTCCTCAGCATCTGAGAGGAACACGGTGGAGGAACGGAGCACCTTCCCTCCCTTACCCTCCTCCTCTTGCTCTCTCGACACCTCCTCTCTTGCAGGGCTGCCCGGCCCCTCCCTTGCAGGGCCGCTCTGGCTCTCCTCGTCCGTCACGATTAGGGAGGTGTAGAAACCATCACCTTCATTGTCCGAGTCTGAGGTCAGGCAGGGCTCACCGGGGCTCTCCTTCCCCTGCTCCGGCTCCCTCCCTCTTCCTCTACCATGGGACAAATCAATGGCGTGTCTACCGCTGATCGCTGGACTCTCCCCTCCCTCTGTCTCAACTATGGTAAGGACACCATCCTCCAGTTCATCCTCCTGAATCACCCCACCTCCCTCTGCCTCCTTTGGCGCAGCCTTGCTGCGGACGCCTTTCGGTCTCTCTCTGGGCTCTTTCCGCGCCTCCTCCAGCCACCTCCGCACCTGCTGCCCACTGAGGCCCACTTCCTGGCCAGCGCCTCAAAGTCGTCCTGGGGAGGGCCAGCTGCATCTGCCTCACTGCGCGACTCCAGGAATGCCCACAACACCTGCAACTGGAACTCGGACAATACAGGGGGAGAGGAGGAGGGACTAGGGCTTTTCATATTTGCACCAGCAGATATGGGCACAGAGTCATTAGGATTTAGGGCAGCATCGGAGTTCAAGGGGCATGGTTTGGTGGGAACAGGTTTGAGCTGGACCGCACTGCTATTTGTGGCCAGTTTGGAATCATGGGTATGGCATGGATTCGAATGGGGCCGAGGACTCCTGCTTGGACCGTCGTCACCAACGGATGTGGTTTCACCGGGCACTGGTGAGCTGCATGGGACAGGTTCACCCACTTCATCGCGAAACTTTTCAGAAGCATTGGTAATTCCTTCACCCTCTGCACTCTCTGTGAGCCCAATATGACCTACACATTTACTCCCCTCTATTGTATTGTCTTTCCTCATTTCCTCTTTATCCTTAGTCTCCACATTGTCTCCACCCACCTGATTCTTTTCACTCTTTAAGGTGCAGTTAAGCTCTGGAACACCCTCTTGCCAATCCCCCTTCTCACTTAATTCTTTCTTCACAGCTACCCCCTTCATTATTCCACTCTGCACAGCTTCAAATTTGAGCTTCAGTGGTCCATCCTCCTCCTGCTTCTCCCGATCCTTCTCCTCCTCCTTCTTCACCTCAGTCTCCTTTTTCACCCCCTCCACCCCGACACTGGTCTCGCCCTTCTCTTTTTCAACTGTGCAGGTGCGCGTTGCTTCTGGGAGTCCGGCCGTCAGCAGCCCAAGACCCTGGTTCTGCACTGTGCTGAGCCTCTGGGCCAGGAGAGCCTGCTGTGCAGCACTGAGACCCAGCAGTGGGACAGACTGGGTCAGGACGGCACTGGCCGACTCCAGATTCGCACCCTGGTTCTGGGTTTGCAACCCATTCAGGAAGAGAGGCAGGAGTAGTTGCTGCTGGGCTATTAATTCCAGCTGCGTGGTGGCTACGCCGGGAGTGCTACCAGCACTGGCCGTGAACAGAGAGGAGGAGAGCGAGGGCGAGCCAGAGGATGTGAGCAGGGTGAGGAAGGCAGAGACAGCCTGGGCTGAAGCCACGGGGGAGGAGAGCAGAGAGAGGGCCGGAGCAGAGGGCAGACAGGGCGAAGACACAGGCTGTGTGCTGGATTGACTTGGCTCTCCATCTTTGGTTGCTCCTGATAACAAAGTCAGGCTCCCTTGACTACTGCCATTGCCAGCGGCTACGGGGACGGCAGCATCTCCAGGCTGCGAGATGCTACTTGAGCCCAAGTTTACAACAGAACTCGCCGTGGTATTATTGCCGATCCCTTTCTTGCCAGAGTTCCCAGCTGCACTGCTGGTGGAATTAACGGAATTCCTGCTGCGAGTCTGATGAAGCACAGACTTTAAGTGACTCTCCAATGTGAATGCGTGGTTGTAAGAGACACGACACACAGCACATTGGTAGGGCTTGTTGGAGAAAAATGGGCGTGACAGATATGGCGTGGGGGCAGAAGTGGTTGAGGAGGAAGTGTCCTTTTCATCACCCTGCATTGACGAACCGGTTCTCATCCGATGCAGGTGGGATGTGGAGCTGTAATGGACACCGAGGGCACTTTTGGAAGTAAATGACTCCAGGCACGCGTTGCACTTGAAAGGACGAGTTGGGTCTAGAAATTTCTCCAGTGCCGGGTCACTTTGAGTTTTGCTGGTGTTAGTGCTGTTTGCTGTACTGTCATTGCCACTGTCCTTAGTGAGGCTAAGTTGAAGAGACCCCTTTTGGGTTGCTGTCGTTGTGGTTGATTCTGGAAGTTGAGTTGATTCCTGACCTGGCTCCAGGTAGTCTCTGTCCCCCTCTTGCATTCTCTCTCCCTTCCCTTGAATCTCCTCTTCCGGGGGTGAATCAACTCTGACCCCTGGCCTCCTCAGTGTGCATACACTGGCCATACTCTGCTTGGGTTCAGCAGTGTTAGGGTTATTCTCTGATAGGTCAGAGGGGGCCCCATTTGATTCGGAAGGCATCTGCTGAGAGGGAGGAGTGTCTACCAGAAAAAGAGAAAGACAGACAGGTTTCACATAACCTTGTGGTAAGAGAAGGCTAAAATAAAATTTTATTGGATACAGCAAATTATTTATAATTTAGCTTTAATAATTTAGTGTTATTGGTACATCCATTCAGAATGTTTTTTAACCTCCTGCTCACATAGAAAATGTCAAATTATAACAGTAGGTTACAAAGGATAATTCTTCAGACAAATAGTCCCTACCCATTTTTGCACAGAGAATAGACATTGATTGACTGGACCACCTTGGTGCCCTGATACCTGGACACTAAGAGGAACAGACACCAGACTGAGCTGAAGGAGGATCATGGGAAATTGGGTGCTGCTTACCAGAGTCGTTTTGAGTGTCTGCTTTATCTACCTTGTTTCCGCTCATAGCCTTTGTTGGGGTGGCCTGAACCAAGGAAAACACACTGTAAATATGACATCCTGAAATACTAAACTGAGTTGACTAAATCTATACAGCTTTAGAGTGATTCTCTGAGGTCCTCACATAGGAAATGCAATACGCTAAGAAACTATTTATGAAGGCATCACAGTGAAACAATATGTGCTAATGCATGCACTACACAGACACTGTGATACCATGTGCACTTTTGGATGACAGGCTCCCAACACTTATTTTAATCTGAGACAGTTGATCAACATTCAATTGCATCAGCAAGCAGAGATGATAACAATCAGATATCTACTACTGTCGAAAAATATCCACTTCCACTTATGCTTTTTGCATTAAACTCTTCATCTTACATCTTTCCACACTGAGATAACTTTTTATTCAATGAGATAAACAAGGTTTTGAGGATATGGTCAAAATTCTACAATAAATATAATGCAGAAATCAACCAGTCAGGAAATGTACCCAACAATTTGCAATTTGCAATTCCAATAAAGACATCATACATACAAATACACTGCAGTTATGGCCACTGCTATAAGTGGGTGAAAGGAAGCCCACGTAGGGAGCATGCATACACACACACTCACAGTGTCCAGCAGTCTGTCCAGACAGGCAGGCAGTACACTATGCCTTTCGGTCAAGTGTTGAGCGAGTGCATCTCTGTCCGGACGCTCTTGTTGACACAGCGGGCATGGCCACACCAGTACACTGCTGTCTCGGCAAACACTCTCTCCTGACTCCTCCTGAGACACCAAAGAGAAAGTCTGTCAATGGGATAAAGCACATAATCCCAAACTCGCTGTGTTTGTGGTTGCAGAGTTGCATTACACACAGATTACATTATACGACAGATATAATTTTGTCGTCAATCAGAAACAATGTTGATCACTGTGTAACTACACAAGTATGACTTGGTCAGCGTCATGGTATCAGTCTGTCCTAAACTATATTCCATTGTCCATTATACAAATATCAGGCCATTAGTTTGAGGATGGACCACGACCACCAATGACGCCCATGCTAAATTCCAGATATTTTAAGACATGTTACTCTCAAAAAACTTGGCAGTCCACCTCTTGAAGCTATACAACCGACTTTATAGAAGTATAGGAACCTGTCCCTTAAGTTGTGTGTATGCATGCCCGTGCCTCCAACCATTTTTTGTGAAATTGGAGAAATTGAAGATGGAATTATTTTGTGGAACATGGAAGCAATTGAGTTAAGTGATTCCAGATATTCCAGATGATGGCACATTCAGCTACAACTTATATGACGTGTCATTTGTGTCAATCTAATCATCCAGCAATACCTTGGATATCAATATTTGCCCACTGTGAAAAACAAGGCAATTAACTGTACAGACCAAACTTTAATTAAACACTTCCTGTGCCCCCATCAACTGAACACTATTTCATAAGAAAATATCTATTGATATTGTTACATAAACAGTCCCAATTGGTTTTATGACAGAGGGCCCTGTCTAAAATTGTGGTCCAAAAGTTTCAATAGTACACTTTTGAAAACAAATGAGTATATTTAGTATTAACAGTGATATTATGGCAAAACATTACATTTTTGCCCTCCTTTTTGATTTCCTAACTGCAACAAATGTAGCCTACAATGTGTCTCATGTATAAAACAAATGTCAACCTTTAGCATGAATCATTCTGTAGCCCCTGAATTGAGGCATTTAAATGATATTTAATACATGCACCTCCATGGTGCATTTACTGCTAATACAAGTACGTGCAGAGGAGCACAAACTGAATTAATCAGAGCTGAAAATCATTGTGCTGAATCCTATCGGTCTTCAAGTGTCATTTTTCAGCCCACAGACAATTTATGGCCCATATGCTTGTCATCACCTTTTTTCTTACTGCTGGCCCAGAACTTGCATTGTGTAGATGAACAACCTTGAACAATTGTCTGACCTCTACTGTGATTGCAGTGACCTCTAGTGTGGTCAAGGTGCAAGCTTTATTTATTTTGTGGAATTTTCTTCCAATATTAGCTTACTTTGAAATACAGAAATAACTGATTCAAACTGTTAATCATCCTGGCAATTAACACATTTGTATCAATCAAGTATCAATTATAAACTGGGTCCGGATTTGTTTTCTGAAATAAACATACATTTTTATCTTGGTTGTAGGGTTTGAATGGCTTTCCAACAGTAAAATTTTATTAGCAATAAAAATGGTTAACACAAAAATCATTAATGCTACACAAAAATCATCAAATATACACAATACAATTCAGTTCCATGCCTTATGTGATGTGGAGAAAATCAGAACAGACAGTGTCATTTCATATCTCCAATTTGGTCAAATGTACATTGTTTTTAAAAAAAAAGTAAGGTTCGTGTAACATAATTAATTTCAGTATAACGTCAGTCATTATAAAACTGACGTTACAATCGGTATCGGTCATATCACTAGCTCACAAATTGAAGTAAAGGTGCACCGCTAGCCATTTGGCTGTGAAATACTGAAATTGTGGCGACCTGATACCAGTACTCCATTCCCCAAGTTATACAACGTTATGGCTGACTGGCTGACTCCCAATTAGTGTTGCTTGCTAACAGCGATTGTGTAGCAAGCTACATTCATGACCAAATCAAAGTTGTTCCTTGGCCGTCTGGTTATTTAAATATATAGGGTGAACATTAACAGTATCTAATATACTGTATTCTCGTTGTTTATTTTACGAAAATCACCGTTTTCGCTGTCAATTAACCAACACAAATGAGCTGACTGGATGATCAATTAGCTAGTTAGCTAGCTAACAACCTAACCCAAATCGCCGACACGAAATAGACAGCAGCTTGCAATACCTTAACAAATAGCTATGCATATTCGCCACAATATAGCTAGCTAGCTAGCCAACTAACGAACCGAATGACAAGCTAGATAGCTTAAATAACTCACTACGGTTATTGATATACTAAGAATCATATTAAACAAAAGACACCACAGAACCAAATTTGGGATCTGTGTCACAATTAGCACGGTGCTAGCTAGGCAATATTAAACACTTTATAACTTCCGTTATAAAAATACAGTGCGCCCAGTACCACACAAACAGACAACACCACAATAGACACCGCGTTAATTGACAGAAAGAAGTTCAAATCCGATAAAGATATTATGTTTGTACCCTTTCCTCCTAGACCTCGGCCTCGCGTTTTTCGGTTACCCGATGCTTGTGTGCAGTCAGCTACCGAGACCATTTTACACCGACCGCTGCTTGGGCAACGGAAATTGAGGCCTAGAGTCGCTTAGGCTCCGTGTAATTAATTAGGGCTCCTTTTACAGATGTGTTTTTTGAAAGAAAAAAAACACCACACTCGCCACCCTTCTCCAGCTACACATATCCCCATATATGAGCCATTTAATGATCGCCCACCCCTTAAAATCATCACATTAAATTTATGACACTTTCGCGTGTGTTTTTTATTCGATTAATGTACTAATTAATGACAAAATGCAAGCATTAGCTATGAAACAGTCGGCATGCATAGCAAAGCCAACGACGAAAGGGGTGGTGGGGGCAGAGGACGACGGACACTGAAAAGTTTTGGATTTTAAAGGCACAAAATCTAAGAAAATAAAGCCACGTTACTAAAATGAATCTGCAAAATAACAAACCATCCGTATGAAACTACCAAATACGCAACGTTAGTCGCACAAGACCATGTAATTAACACAGAGCTAATATTGTTTAGCAGGCAAGCATGCAGGCTATATCGCTAATTAGGACCATTTCAATTAACGCGTTTACCTGCATGGTCGCCGCTCCAGCGCACGCTTCCTCACGCTCTTTAATAACCCACTGAAAAGTTTTGTCTCGCTCTCTCTCTCTCTCTCTCTCTCTCTCTCCCTCTCCCTGCTCGCTCGCTCGCCCTCTCTCCCTCCCTCTCTCTCTCTTTTCCCCTCTTCCCTCTGTCGTAGTAAACACACGGCTCCCCCACGGCTGACTGCTGGTCCCACAGCCAATAAGAACGCACGCGTAGGCCGCCCTTCAAATTGAACAATGTAAAATATGTAGCTAATATAAATATAATATAACCTCCACGTCCAGTATAAACTGAATAGAGAGGTTTGTTCATAAAAAATATATTTTTTTAAACTGGGTCTGGTCACATGAGGTCATAATGAAAAAATATACATCAAACTTAAGCGTTGCATGTCAAAAGTTAAATATGCTTAAAGTGAAGTCAATAGTAATACATGTGCATGAATTTTTAGTGTTGTGGGCGTTGGCTATGTAACTGTGAGCAGTGCATAGAAAACGTTGTGATTAATATAAATAACAAATGAATGAATTCACACTTTTATTAAGTGGTGGCATGGAAGAAGCAACACAACACTACCACTGGGTAAAAATTGACTGGGCTGCAAGCAGGGTTACGAATATTTATAAATTCAACATCACATGTGGAGAATTCTGAGAAATACATATGAATCTTGTATTAGTAACCTCATCCCTCTATTTAATAGTAGCCTTGGGGAAAGTCCACACAGTGGATTTAATGCTTTAATGCAGATTTAATGCTCCCAAAATATAAACATTTATTTACACATATGCACGTTAACATTCCTTGAGGCTCTCAAAAATACTGACTGATTAAAAATATTATTATATTAAAATTGATGTGCTTTTTATTAATAACATGCAAGAAAGCACTACTCCAAGTTACCTCCATGCTTCCACCAAACAGAATGATTAAATTAAATCCAACTCGGTAGACAAGGCTAGATCATGGGCTAGCTTAGTATTTGTTACTAGGGCCAAGAGTGTGAACTATGAAGATGGCGTATTGTAGCTGTACAGAAAAATAGAAAAAGAAATATCATTAATTAATTTGTGAGTCTATTCAGTGGTGATGTAAAGTAGAAACAACAGGAGAGTAAGGATTTAGTCATATAGTGGTGTCAAGGGAAGATCGCATTCAAAAGAAATGATAACCTGCAAATCATGAAAAATTATTATGGTATAGGTGAGTATTGGTGGACAGTGCAGATAACTCATCCGAAGTGAACATAACATGTTTCTTTTTTGGAGAGACATCTATCCTTGACAGTTGATCAGTAAAAAAGGGCTTGGCCAGTTCTGGTTGGCAAATATAATTAAGACAAAATAACAAGTAACCTGGAAGTGAGTCAGCACTTAAGCCAGTTTCCTATTCACAGTGACAACAGCCACCTTAATAATACCACATGGTCACAAATGAACCAGAACAAATCAATGTGCATACATATAGTATCTTACATAGGTAACTTGGTCTGTCGTTTGCTACCATACGTCTCAATGTATTTGTGATTAATTCAGTGATTAATACAACTGCAGGTGATTGTTGCAACACGGTTAGGCAACTATTGTGGCAAACTGTCGCTCATCTGATAAGCTGGCATGTTAGATTTTGTGGGACATTTATCAAATAAACTGTGTGCACCCATTTGTTTTGAATATGCAGTTGAAAACTACATGTGAAACTAAGGTAATGATTATTACTGACGGAACAAAATAATATGTTGATCTAGATAAAATGCAATGATGGTGTACTGGAGCTATTGCTGCTCTACCTGACTTGCTATACTGTAAATAATAATCACAGGTTACTTCAGACAGAAGCCAGTGTGCATAATAAACAGGCAAGGCTACACATCACTTTCCAACCCCTTCTTGGTAGCAGTTGATTTGGAAGAGATTTTGCTGCACTAGTGATCCAGCTCGCTAAAAATAACCATGTTAGCATGAGCTTTCTATAGCTACTGTATCTAAATAACCAGTATCTGTGTCTTGACTGGTTGGCTTTGCTAATTAGGTAGTCACATTAAATAATCATTATTATACCAACCTCAATATATCCTGTTTAGTAACTGCCTTTCCATTGTTCAATCTATAATAAATGTGGAGCCTGAATAAACAGCACAGGTGGCCATTTAATTTTCCTTGCAGTCAACAGTAACACAACACTTTGTGGTCATTGTTCATTTCTTACTGTTAAATGGATTATAATGTAAAATTGGCACAAAACCAACTGACAAGCACTCCTTCCCTAAGATTAATTAACATGTATAAATTAACATAGTAACTTAAATGATGCCACCTTTTACCTCAAATGGAATACTTTAGCAAAGATGTCAAATCAAAAGTTAATCAAATTATGTAGCAAATAGACATTTGTGTTTTACTGTAATTTTTTCAAGTTAAATTTTGAAAATTATTCAATATTTTAAAAATAATAATTACACGACCACTCCTATATCTGTACAACCTGATATCAACCAATTAGCCTCATGCTCTTTTCGTGATGGTCCTCCTTTCGTGTTTGAGTGACGCGAAGGGTAGCAGTAGGTGCCATTTTGGATCTAAAGTCCTTTATCGCCTATGAAAACCAGAAGCACATGAGCCGAAACGGGCATCCGTGTAGTGAAGCGCCTGGTGTCGAACATTTAACACATTCGGATTTCGTTGGTTTAAATTTGTCACATGGTCATATTTTGCCAATGAAAATAGAAAGCGTTGAGTATTAGTTGACCAGTTTGTGCTTTCTGTATGGAGGGGGCGGTGATCACGTGACAGTAAAATTGCAATAACATCACGGATAATGTAAACAACATGGCGTTTTGGAAAGAGCCTAAGGGTTATATAGCTATGATTTTGGTATTTACAAAGTACCTTGCCAACGAATTCGCTATCTAGTTAGCTGCAGGACTACGTTTTGTAACGACAGTCGTCACAAGTTGAGCTCTGATTGCATTAGCTAGCTTATAAGCTAGCAACTAGAGTACATTCACAAGTTCAGGCAACATCTGGAGAAAACGGCACTAAAAGCTGACAAGACAACTTAAATACGGCAAATAAAACGGTAATTCCATTTTGTTTAGTTAGCTATTCGCTTGCTAGTACAGCTAGCTGGATATGTATCTAGTTTGCTGGATGTATTTCAATTACAAAAATGTTACTGAATATTCACGAAGGTAGCCATGCTGCTAGCTATATGGCTATTTTAAAATATCCCAATCAGCCAGGATTACAAATTAATTGAAGGGTTAACGTTACGTTAGTTTCGCCGTCACATCGTATTAGCTAGCGCGAAAGCTTCTCACAGTCTATACAGACTCCGTTTACTTTTAGATGTATTAAGCAAGAGTTATCCAGCTATACAGGTAGTGAACAAAAATGGAAATACAAGAGTGTTCGAACAGTGAAGGGTGTGGTGCGCCTTTTCCTGGCATGGTTTGGGTGCACTCATACCCTTAAATGACAAGATCGATTTCAATCGTTACTTGATGATACTGAGTGATCAACTTCACGTCATCTTCATCCATGTTAAAGCATTTATTTCATGCATAGAGGGGTGTATTTCAAGATGACACTGTTCACAGAGCACGTGTGATCGCGCAATGGGTTGAGGGTCACTAACCAAGATTAATTGTACCATGTTTAAATGCACTTTTTGTCAGTCGATCTGGATAAATCTGGATAAGAGCGCCTGCTAAATGCGGTAAATGTAAATGCATGACACTGATGTTATCCATGTCATCGTCTTCGAAGTCACCAGTTTTGAACCCAGTCAAGAATTTATATTCTGTAATATTCTGTATGGGATATTCTGGAACAAAGCCTGAGACCGCCTTCCATCAATTAAGGCTCAGTAGATTGACTTTCTCATGGAAGGGTAGTGTGGTATTCCATATGCTGCCACAACGCAGACAGGCCATATCGATCACACGTGGTGGCCCAACACCATATTAAATGACTTAACCTTTTGTTCACTACTTGTAGTTTATCATGGTACCAGTGTATATTTGACTGTTGTGTTACAAGCATCATCTTGTTGTGTCACAAGCATCAAATCCCATAACAGGCGACTGATTCGTAGTCGACTAAGTAGCAAGCCACCTAATGATGCCATGTGTTACCTGAGATAATGATCTAATATAAATGAATATCCATAGAAGAACGACATTTATAGAAAAGGGACCTTAAATGTAAAATCTGTATGGAAAATGCAAGAAGAACATTGCCAACACATGCTCGATGTTGTGGGCTTTCTCTGTATGCTGGCTAGCTAAGTTATTTGATACAATACATTAGTAAGGAATAGTATCTTACACTACAGTGGCAGAACATTTTATTATTTACCAAAATGGCACATAAGTCATAGTCAGGTAGTTGCATGCTAAAATGTTTTTTAAATGTGCTTAAACATACTTCACAGACAATACTGTTTTATGTGTATAAGTGAAGAATTTATTATATATTCTTGATGACATTCTGCTATTGATTTCTTCCACTCTCCTTGCACTACTCATCTGATCCATGAAAGGTCCCATGGTTAAAGATCTCTAATATCTCAGCTTTGTTGTTCCAAAAAAAGAATTTTTTTTTGACCTTGTGTTTATTTGACGCTCAGTAAATAAACATTGATATTAATGATTTTGTGGGACATGCTGTAATATGGCACAGTGTTATTGCCTCTGTAAGCAATGGTTTAAAAAAAAAAAAAAAATTAAAATTTTAAAATTAAAAAAAAGCTCTAGTTTTCTTGCCAAAATGCAATGCGCAGACAGTCGCGCTAATCCTAGACGAAGGCGCAGTAAGATGTGTCCTTGTCTATTCTGGAAATATTCTGTCTGCTTAGCATTTATTTTTGAGCAAAATGTAAAAGCAGGTTTGAGAGGGGCATTACACCCAGAAGGACCCTGTAGTGACTTTGGTAGTTTTTTGTGCCAGGGTCTCAGTCTATGGGATCTCGGTCCAGTTCTGGGATGTCCGGTCGGGGTTCCAGCGGCAACCCAGACCAGTCAGAACCAGAACCCATCCAGAACAGCAGCCAGCAAGGTCGCAGGCAGACAGAGAGGCAAACTGAAAGAGAGCCAGCAGCAGAAGAGGACGTAGACTTAGCTCAAGTGCTGGCTTACTTACTTAGAAGGTAAGTGACAGAAAGAAATTAAGCCATTGATTTGCCTCTTTGTCCTTTTGCACTGCACTACCATGCTGGCTGCTGCTGTAATGCTAATATATTATGCAGCCCTGATTTTGTATTGGACTTCCACAAATATACCTGCTGTACTACATGATTTTAACTCTTCAGAACTGCAACACTAATGCTTTGTTGGCTTGAGAGTGCTGATGAATTAAGTCTCTATGCCATTAATATTATTATTAAATGTCCCACTCAGGCCTCCCGCGTGGCCCAGTGGTTACAATGTCTGATGCTGGCCACGGAGACCGGGGTTCAATTCCCCGTCTCGCCATAGTTGGCTCTGGCTGGGAGTGCCACCGGAGGTGGCGATTGGCTGTCCGCCCCAGGAAGGGGGAGGGAAGCCGACATGAGATTCGCTGCGCATAAGAGTAGCCCTGCAGTATACCGGGTTACGGTTGATACTT
Source organism: Aldrovandia affinis (assembly GCA_029706075.1). Taxonomy (NCBI): domain Eukaryota; kingdom Metazoa; phylum Chordata; class Actinopteri; order Notacanthiformes; family Halosauridae; genus Aldrovandia; species Aldrovandia affinis. Next base: position 4,638,514 of record JAINUG010000041.1, read on the forward strand.
GGACGAGTGCCGTCTCGGAAGAGGCGTCAGGTTGCGTGTCGCTACCGGTTGCATGACTACAGCAGCGAACTCACATTACTAGGGGGGATTGATTTAAATAGCGGGTCTAATTGGCTACCAAATTGGGAGAAAATGGGATAAAAATCAGAAACAAAAAATTATATTAAAAAAAAAAAAAAAAAATCCCACTCCATGGAGTGTCAAGCTTGTGAGTGGAACTGTTTGAAATAATGTAAACGGTTCATTGCTGGGGAATTTTAGTATTTTGTAGGTAAGGCTCAAGATTATTTTGGTTGTGTGCACATTTAATAGTTCACAGAGCAGTACTCTCTCAGAAGCTTTGTAATGTGTGTCAGAAAAAAGGCACACAAAAGTATTGTCTCTCCTCGTTTGTGATTGGAGGGGCCAGGTGCGGCTGGTCCATGGAGGTGGGGCAACAGGGCTGCAGCTTGTCCAATCGTATTCTGACTCAGACGATGACAGCGACGGGGCCTGGGAGGGCCGCCTGGGAGGCGGCTACAATCCCCCAGGTGACCAGAGTTAACTGTACTGTATGAGTGCTGTAGGGTACTCTGTGCATGAATTAAGCCTTTTGCATAGATTATGGTACAAAATGGTTGCAGTAGTGTACATAAGAGTGAGTGGAGTGCATCTGAAAAATGGACCCTCTAGCTCTGCCCCCTGTGTGGCTGGCAGTGTAGTGTAATGGTTAGGGAGCTGGGCTTGTAACCCAGAGGTTGCAGGTTCAATTCCCAGGTGGGGCACTGCTGTTGTACCCTTGAGCAAGGTACGTAACCTGAATTGCTTCAGTAAAATATCCAGCTGTATAAATGGATTGTATGTAAAGAAATGTGAACTGTGTAAGTCTCTCTGGATAAGAGTGTCTGATAAATGCCTAAAATGTAAATGTAAAATGTAAGACACATTTGTGATATGTGTATGTCTATGCACGTTTGTCTTTGTCTATGAGCTTGTTGACTGAGCTCATCACTAATATGATATATAACCTGCACATAGTATAATACATTACTTGTATTTTTACATTTGACCCTGACCTTTCCACTCTCAGTGGACACTCATCCCGACACTCAGGAAGTGGACCGGAGTGAGATCCGGACCCAGATCCTCCTGGCCACTGCTTCTTCAGGGTCAAAAGGCAGACAGAGCTTTACCCACATGCTGAAGGAGGTGAGAAGGCACTGACTGCCACAGACTTAAGGGGGAGCTGTTCATTCCTCCCATGTTTTGGTTTGTCCTTAAAGGTTAGCGATAAATGTAATATTTATAGGGTCCATCACTTTCACTGTCATTGGTATCCATATTGAAAAGCTCTTCATTTATTTAATAGCTACTGACACACTGGCTTTAAGTCCTTTATCTGACCCTCATAAAAAGCCCAGAAATTGATTTCTGAAAACTTTAATGGAATATGAGGTGTATTCTATTCAGTAATGCTGTATCACGAACATTGCCACTGCTAGAAGGCTGGTTGACCAATCAGCATTAACTGTCCGTAATGTTTCATAATGTAAACAATTCCAATTTAGGGCATGGATTTTTTTTTCTGTTTACAAACTATTTTACGGGAATGGCAGGGACCATACCACACGACTCTTTAGGTAAAAATCATTAAAAAACACAGTTTAATAATAATTAGCCAGCTATCTAAAGTTAGCTAATCCTGAGTTAACATTTTTCTTAGTTTAGTTGGTTAGCTAGCATTAGCTAAATAAATAATGGAAGATTGCAGGATGATGCCAGATAATCTTACCTGGTAATATCGAGGAGAGTCCAAACACGCAATAGTTGGAACTACATCTGGTTTTAAGAATAAAGTCTTAGCAAAGCCCATCCTCTTCTGCTCCATGTTGAAGAACAATTTTCACCAAAAATGTGCACCATATAACCTTGAGTACATTTTAATGGCGTGCATTTTCTTGCACGCCATTGTGTCTCTCAGTAAATTCTATCCAAACCTCCTGAAGACTTTTTTTTTTTTTTTTTTTTTTGTGGAAATGCGCGAAAATCATGCTTGCATCCTATTAGACAGTGGAGAGTCATGGCTTGAGCTAGCTCTCAAGACACATAGCTTAATGGCTTGTAAAAGAAAAGATCTATTAATATAATTGCTTATTGGGCAACATTTGGGCCACCACTGGGGGATGAACATTTAGGCATTGCTTGCGTTGCTTATTTAGGCGATTCGACCTCAAAATGTCCAATACCAAAACCTAAAATAGGAGGCAGTGATGAGCATTCCAGAGTTTTCATGGTACTGAGTTCAGCGCCTTAACTGCCATAACTGAAAACTGAGTAAACACATACACATTAATTGAATTGTTTCCCTCAATAATATTTTAAAATCTTCAGCTTATCTTAGCTGAACGCTCAAACGCAGTCCTCTAGTTAATACAAAACATAAAGTCTAATTTTTATAATTTGTGCAGAAGTATTCTGAATAAATAAATAAAAACATAAATTAAAAATATAGTTCTTTCAGCCAGCTCATGAATTTCGCAATGGAAGAAAGATTTTTGACCCCAAGCAAGTATGCAATATTTTTCCTCAATTTTAATTTGATGCATTGTCTGTCCCTACTGCATACATTTACTACAAAGTCAATCCACATGCTTAGAAGCTTCACTTCTGGCAAGTAGATGATTCATCGAAATGATTCCCTGTGGCTCAGTTGGTAGAGCATGGCGTTGGCAACGCTTAGGTTGTGGGTTCGATTCCCACTGGGACCACATATACTAAAAAATATATGCATTCACTACTGTAAGTTGCTTTGGATAAAAGCGTCTGCCAAATGGCGTATGTTATGTTATTATTAATGTACACAATTGGATGATTGTTTAACAAGAGGCTTGAGAAGAGACTACAGTCACCTAGTGTTGGGAGGAGGGAACTACATGTTACAAAAGAAGTAAGGAATATCTACCGGCCCTATTTATGGGACCTGGGGCAGATATGAACAAATTGAGGGTAAGTACCGCACATAATTGTTATAATTTAATTAGTGTTTGTACAAAAAATGCATGTTTTATAATAGCATGCATCCTTTGAAGACTCGTATGGAGATTGGGGGGAAAAAAACACATTTGATGCAGAGATTTCTAAATGAAGTTCCTGTTTGTAGCTAATGCAACAGAGGGGGGTGATATCAGTGCATAAAAACATTTTGGAAGGAAATTAGATTTCTCAGTTAGGAAGCCGGTTTATTATTTTCAAACATGCAGACCTACTAAACTGTAATGTAAGGAACAAAATAAATGTGTAGGCTTTTGGTGAAGTTACCCTTTTAGATGAACAAACTATTTGTAAATACTAGTAAAAGCAAGTCTGTTCCTGGTCAAATTTGTTAGGTTTAGGGCAAAAGTCAAAGCAGGAAGATGGAATGTTTCCCGTCATGTCTTTGCTGTTGACGTTTCAATAGCAAAGGTCCGGGTTGTTGGACAACGGGACGTTGAAGTGAAATTTAACGGGAGTTTCAACAGATTATTTTGTGGTTGCCCTCTCTGGTCATGTGCTGGTGTGTGGATCGTAGTGCGATAATTTTTTTGGGGCCGCTTTCATCTCTGAATTATGATCTGGTGACTGATTTGTTTCAGAGGGAGCGGGGCCGCTGCCTGGGGTCCAGTTTCTCTCACGGAGAGTGCAGTCGAAGTCGCTCACAGTGAGTAACCCTGAGCTCTGTGCGCACACCCCAGCCCCTGTTGGTGCTACTGTAGATCACCGAAGCGGCAGATGTATCTTAGGACGATGTGCTGCGCAGATTCTGCGCAGACTTGCCGATCTTGAGCCCCATCTGGGCGGCTCATCCCACTATACACAATCTTTACCACCCAGTCCACATTCTGTGGGGATCAGTGAATCTGTGCAGCACGTGTGCAACCCGGCACCATAAAACACGACCGCACTGTCTAAATAATGAAGAACAGTGGACGATGGGCATATTCTGCCACAGTGAGTCATCCCCCTCAGACATTGTGTGCTTCATACGCAGTTAATTAGATTATCTGATTAAAGAGCACAGCAGGCGAGGGGTCAGTTATAATTGTAATGACGTTGACGGCAGCCTTCTGCATTAGGACAATAAGTGGAGCAGTGTTTCGCGCAATTGCGATTATGCTAAAGTGCACTCAATTAAGATTTTGATCAAAAGCGTGACTCACGCCGGCGCGCAAAATGGGATCATCCTAATTGAAATCAACGCAAATCGAGCGCATGCATAACTATTTCTTCATCGCAGCAATACACAACAGTGTAGACTTGTGTGAGCCGTCATACTGCATTCGTACACAATATCATCCCACTGTGCAATTCATTATTATAATTTCGCAACGTTGTTCTCAGCAGTGGTAATGGTCCTCCTTGCTACGTTACTCCCATTTTATTGTCCTGGTTGGCCGACATCCTTTTCCAGTGCGACTGAAATCGCCCACATTTTCCATATTCATCCATTAATATGGCTGGATATTTACTGATGGCCTTACTCAGTGGTACAACAGCAGGATTCCTTTCTGAGAATCAACCTTTTGTCGTTTGTTGTCACCCCAGTTTCTTGCCCAACCATGTGACCCACAAGGAGACGTACCACCAGAAGGCGTTCTGCGGGGTGTACAGCGAGGACGGAAACACTTTCCTGTCGGCCTGCCAGGGTGTGCACCTGTCTCTGAAACGTTCTCAAAATCATTGCTTTCAGTTTTGGTTTTTGTTGTTGTGCATTTATTCATATCTATGAGGAGTGCACCAGTTGGTTTGAATTTTCTGCAATGACATGCAAAATCCGATATTGAAAACATTTCTTCTCAATGTCAGTTTTGTATCATCATTTGTAAAAGAAACTGTGTTCTTTTACCAAACAGAAACAAAGAGATTAATTTGCTGTCCTTTTTCAGTTTCAGTTTTTTTTTGATGATGAGTATATTGTAATATACTGGTTGTTTGTGCTTTAGATCAGAACATCCGCCTGTACGACACTAGCGGGGGGCGCTTTGCTCTGAGGCACACGGTCAAGGCTCGGGACGTGGGCTGGAGCGTGCTGGATGTGTGCTTCACCCCGGACTCCCGCTGTGTGCTCTACTCCAGCTGGTCTGACTACAGTAAGACGGGGAGAGACTCTACCTGGCAGTATTGCACTAGTAGAACAATACTGTGCAACGGCCCGTTCTCATCATTATGTATTCTTATGTTCTTATGTTCTTAGTATTGCATTAGTGATGGGAGATAGGATGAAGGTGATCACTCAGAATGGCTTTGTATTTATTGGCGTTCACCTTGTTAAAACCTCTAAAAGGGGTTGATTGGACCTAAACCATGCCAGGAAAATGCACCCCACACGATAACAGAGCTGCCAGAACCCTTCATTTACTCAAGTGTTTCCTTGATTTTGGCAGTTACCTGTAGGTAGTGTTTTGAAAATGAGTCCTAATCATTAATAGTTGAGCTACACCCAAACAATAATGGTAAAGGGTGTTGCTTTATGAGTTTCAATAAACGGAACATGACCAAAGTCCATTTCCCTGTGTCTGAATTGCATGTGCACTTAGAGTCATTTGTTGACGTAGGATACAATGCAGAGTAATTGTTCTGCTGCCAAGCGTTGCAGTGTCTCAGGGACAATTTTTTTTGTCACCGCACCTGTCCTTATACAACCCCCATTGTGTTTCCTACTCCAACCCTGGATCTTTCAGAGAGATTTGAAATTGACGCGTTGATTAATGCAGAGGCTGTAGGTTGTTGAGGGAGTAGCGAAGTGTTTGTCTTGGAGGTCTGGTTTTCCGTAAGGCAAGCATACAAATCGGAACAGGGTCACAGTACCCCTAGTTGGGAAATCGAAAGAAATTTAGTTCCCCCATTTCTGTGTTAACCAAATTAGTAGCATTATTAAAAAAACGAAACATTGGCCAAATCTTGGATCCAGTTTTCTTTTTTTGCTGGAAGCATGCCAGGAGGTTCCAAATTTCAAGGGACCCCTACTAGCGTTTTTCTTGCCTCATCTTTTTACATGTTCCCCCCTCTCTTTTATGTCTCCCCCTGCCTCTCTGTCCACGACTCCCTCCCTGTAGTTCATGTCTGCAGTGTAGACGGAGACAGTGAGACACACACTGCTCTGGATCTCAAGTAAGTATTATTGTATCAGTAATGTAAAGAAGGAACCGCCCAGTGATACATAAATTAGAGTCATTGTGATATGGATGCGTGTAATACCTGAATCGAAAGAGCCTGCGATGTTTACCCTCGGTCTAAGCATGCACATCAAATGGATATTGCTGCAGCCAATCGCAAGCTTTCCTCCTACATGCGCAGGTTATTGACCGCGAGAGAACGATGTTAATTTCCCTCAGGTAGCATTAGCATTTCTTACAAAATCTAAATGAGTAAAGAGGTAGAAATTGTCCAAAAGGGATTATTTTTCACGAAATATGGAATCGGTGAATGTGGCGTGTTGGAATAACGTCTGGTGTTGGATAAGATGTTATCTTAAGCCAGCAAACTATAAATTGCCAAACTGTCAACACGGAAGTGTAAAATCAGCCAATTTAGCCACGGTAGCTAGCTAGCTACTTCTGCTAATGGATCAATCTGTAAACAAAACTGGAAACCTACTCATACAAATTTTAATGACCCACTGCTACTTCGGTTGGAGTATGGCAGAGAGTGGTTTTATAGAAAAGGCTAGTGGCAGTGAAAAGTGTCTGGTTGATGTAAACTGATTGATTGATTGACTGACAGTCTCTCTCTCTCTCTCTCTCTCTCTCTCTCTCTCTCTCTCTCTCTCTCTCTCTCTCTCTCTCTCTCTCTCTTTCTTTCTTTTTCACACACTCACACACAAACATACACATACACTCACACCCACACACACACACACACACACACACACACACACACACACCCATCCTCTCACACACATACACTGACACTCACACACACACACACACACACACACACACACACACAGTCCGGATGAGAGGAGGTTCTGTGTGTTCTCCCTCGCAGCGTCCTCAGATGGAAAAGAGATCTTAGGAGGGTGAGTGATCAATGCGCCCCTCGCGGTCTCTCTTTTTGTATGTGCGTGCGGGATTGCACAAGTCCTATTCAGTTATTCAATGTTGCCAGGGCATTCTAGCCCTCCAACGCACAAGCCTAACCCTCCCTCCGCTCCCTCTTTCAGAGCGAACGACGGCTGCCTCTATGTCTTCGATCGCGAACAAAACAAGAGAACACTCAAGGTCAGCACCATGAGAGGACGTGGGAGCAAGCGTATGTGTGTGTGTGTGTGTGTGTGGATTTTATATTGTAGTAGCAGTTGCACTTGGCTGATCATTCATACTCTGCCTTTCTGTCTGCCTGCACAATGCTGACAATACTTCTCCTTACTCTCTGCCCTAGGTAACCAAAGTTTAGGTTACCAAAAACTGAAAAATAATTTAATTTTCAGAGTTATAAAAATTAAAAAAAAGGCCCTTTTCAGGGAACAAGTAATGGATTAATGTGGGTTAACAGTCACTCTGTGCAAGTCGCCGACTCTGGATCCAGCAAAAGAGCCCCAGACTATCACGCTTCCTCCTCCATGTTTGACAGTTGGTGTCACACACATCCTTTCGCCTACTTGACAGCCTACAAAAACCATTCAAAATTTCAAGATTTCAAATTTTTATGAATCGGTCCATAGGACCTTCTTCCAGTCTTCAGTAGTCCACTGGCAGTGCTTCATGGCCCAGGCAAGCCTCTTTTTCTTATTTTGCCATCTTAGCAATGGCTTTCTTACTGCCATTCGACCTGTCAAACCTTATCTTCACAGTTGAAACTGAGACTTCCTTACTTCGATCAGTGTTAAGCTGTGCTTGAAGCTGTTGTCCTCTGAGCTGCCTATCACACGTCAAGCTGTTGACTCTCAGAAACTTGTCTTCTGATTTTGTTGTGGCTTTGGGTCTGCCTTTTGATGGTGTAGGAAACTACTCACTGCCAAAAAATGTACATTATTTTTAAGTTTTCGGTAACCTAAACTTTTTTTTTTTTTTTACCTCTGGCAGTTTACCGCTTACCTTTTTACCATTTCAGGTTATTCACTGGACTTGAACTGCTTAAATTTCAGTAAAAACTGTAAAATGGGGGTGTTCTAAAACTTTTGACCAGTAGTGTATATATTTTCTCTCTCTCTCTCTCTCTCTCTCTCTCTCTCTCTCTCTCTCACATATGTATATCTCTCTCAGATCGATGCCCACGAGGACGACGTGAACACGGTGGCCTTTGCGGACAGGTCGTCCCAGCTTCTGTTCTCGGGGAGCGATGACGCGCTGTGTAAAGTGTGGGACCGACGGATGCTCCGGGAGGACAGACCGCAGCCCGTGGGACAGCTGGCCGGCCACAGAGACGGCCTCACTTTCATCCACAGCAAGGTACGGCCGCTGTAGCGTGAGCCTGGGCCATGCAGGTGGGCTTACAGGCTCCAGCCTTAGTCAGGGAGAATGTCTCGGCCTCTTAAAGAGTGGCACATCGTTGCCTTTCTGACCCCAGCTGAGACTCAAACCTACAACCCCTGACATACAAGGCCCATTCCCTAACCATTATACTACGTTGCCACCCTCTACTTGCTGTAGTAGTCTGGAGTAAGGCTTAGGGCTGTGCCGATATAGCGAATCAGTGGAAGATCGCGATTCTATTTTTTTTATTTTTTCAGTCTGACTCAGTGTCATCCATAATATGTCAAATGCAGTAGCATTGCTTAAAAAAATAGTGTTTTTCCATACTTTCCGGGTACACGTAAGCATACTTATGTATACACATGGTACACCTCTCAGGCACTATATGTGCTTTGAGGATACATATAAGGCTACAGGAATAGTCAGTGGTGGTGGCCACGCCTTGTAACATTCACCGTTATGCATTTTACATGATTTTTGGATATTGATCTGATGTTTGTATAAGCCTCAAACTTTACAAAAAGGTTAAAAATATTACCCCCTATCCAAAAATTTCACAAAATATGGCAGGTCACACGACTTGGCAGCCATCTTGCATATGGCGAATACCAATACGTGTAGGCTGAATATTAGCAATGAGTACTCATTTTTGGATGTGACAGTTCCTACAATGCATTGAGAATAGATTTGTATAAATGTCTAGTTTTCTACATTGAAATGTGTACAGTATTGTTATGAGTGTGAGTATAAAACACATTGAACACTGGTATTAATTTTCCCAACTACTAAATCTCCAGTGCAGTTCAGAAATCCAACACTATGAGATTGCATTCTGAACCCATACCTGTAGGTGGCGGCAGTAAGCCAAAATTACCTTAGGCAACAATGGCTGTGGGAGATCCCATTGTGGTATGGCAGATTAAATTTTTCTGTGCAGGCTATGCAGAAAAGTGTATAAGCAGTCAGCCTGTAGCTTTGCAGCTCTTTCTTAAACAAAACTGCATAACCCAAAATGACCTATTTACCATATAATGTGATTTAACTACCTTGGGGCAAATCCACAGTTATATTTCTATTCATATTTGTTAATTCCCTAAGCGATTTGATCAATTCAGCTGTTACCTTGTTAAGTTTTCGATTTATGTTTGCTTGCTTACTACTTGTGGTGGTTACACAGTTTATTTAATTTTAACCAGCTAGCTAGCTGCCTCAATGGCAATCGCTGTTAATGGAAAAAATAAAATAAAATTTAATCAAGTTTGAAAATCTAATATGTAACTGCACAGCTAAGCTAGGCAACATTAGTGGAATATTTTGTATTTTAACCAAATGTTTAGCAAGCCAATTAATTTTAGGATGGAAAGAAATAGTAAGGAACTCATTTCTATTGCAATAAGCACCATGCCAAAGGAAAATATTAAAAAATTAAATAAATTATTATTTACCAGACACCCTTATCCAGAGTGATTTTACACAGATTTTGTTTTTTTCACTATGATTAACATTAATGAAAATGGCCTTATGACGCTTTGCCGAGAAATGAATATAATTACTGGTGCAGAGATGGAGATTGACTCTAAAGTCCTCACACTTTTTCTGTTACTAAATCCCTGTTGGCCAAGCCCTGACATGAACCGACTCATGTTAGGAGGTTCCATTTGAACACTGTCAAGGAAGTGCTACTGTAGTTTTGACTTATTTTTTGCTGTGATTCTCAAAGTTTCTCTCTCACTCTCTCTCTCTCCCACCCTCCCTCTGTCTCTATCTATCTCTTTCTTTTTGTCTCTCTCCTTCCCTCCCTCCCTCCCCCCTCCCTCCCTCCCTCCCCCCCCTCTCTCTCTCTCTCTCTCTTTCTGTTTGTCTCTCTCCTTCCCTCCCTCCCTTTCTCTCTCTCTCTCTCTCTCTCTCTCTCTCTCTCTCTCTCTCTCTCTCTCCCTCGGCCTTCCTCTCTCGCTCTCTCTCCCTCTCCCTTCCTTCCTCTCTCTCTTCCCCCCTCTCTTTCTCTCATAGGGAGATGCCCGCTACCTCATCAGTAACTCTAAGGACCAGTCCATCAAGCTGTGGGACGTGAGGAAGTTCTCCCCCAAGGAGGGGCTGGCTGCCTCCAGGCTGGCCGTGACTCAGCAGAACTGGGACTACCGCTGGCAGCAGGTCCCCCAAAGAGGTGTGGCAGAGGGGGGGTGAGGGTGAGGTTGGGGTAGGGGGTGGGGCTTGGAGAAGGGAGTCCCGCATTCAGGGATGTGGAAGGTTGCAAGTTTGAATCCCAGGTGGGCTATCACCATTGTGGTCTTGAACAAGGTGCTTCACTTTTCTACAATAAAAGCCGTACTGCATGTATGGGTTATGTAAAAAACATTGGCACTGTAAGCGTGCGTACCAAGAAAAACATTTTTATTTTATTTTTTTGCTGCTGTCTTTATAAAATATTTTTCCATCTGTCATTTGATCATATAATCAAATATCAAATATTTTCACCCCAAAACCTCTTCTGCCTTCGTTTGCTGTACTGTGTGCCTTTGTTCCTTTCCCATTGATTCAAGTCTTCCGAATCGCAACTCTCATCTTATCGGGCAAGCATTGACTAATATCCTCTCCGTTCCGTGTCCAATGTTAGTGCTGAATGAAAACCGCACAGAATTGAACTGCACCTGAAAACCTATTCAATATGGGGCTGACCCGAACACCAGCGTATTGGCTTACAAGACAGTCCGATTGTCAGTCATTCCTCACAAAGAATGTGAAATAGCACAAAGCAAGCATATGAAAGTGCAGAAATAGAGACCATTTCCTGTTGTGGAGCACGTATAGGTGAAAAGGCTACGCATCAGAGCCTTTCAGGAATCTCGTCCATCCATTATTCATCCATTATTAATAGTGATTTGTTCTTATTAACAGTGAATTAGTCATCCATTATTCACTCTTATTGTCACGTTGGCAGTGTATGCCTTCCCCCCCACGATGCCTTTCTTTCCTACCGGAGATCCATTCAGTACCCACAGACCAGGAAGACATTTAAGCCTCACAATTCTGTGACGCACACAACGCAACGTCACAGGCGGACCTTAATTAATTTATCATTTATATATTCTCTATATAATTTATACATTTATATATTTATAGATGTTGTATTCTTGTGGCAGTTTCGATCACTAATGAAACACGGGTGGCAGTGTAGTGTAATGGTTAGCTTGTAACTTAGAGGTTGCAGGTTCAATCCCCAGGTGGGGCACTGCTGTTGTACCCTTGAGCCAGGTACTTAACCTGAATTGCTTCAGTGAAATATCCAGCTGTATTAATGGATTATATGTAAAGAAATATAAACTGTGTAAGTCGCTCTGAAAAAGAGCTTAAAATGTAAATGTACTAATGATGGTAATGTGAAAATAGTCATAAATAATGGGTATTTGTACTGTCCCCAGGTTTTGCCGTCTCCTGGAATTGTACATGCATCTAACTACATGGCTAGACTGTGTCTTGCCAAACTCATAAAGCGGTGCTTTTTCATCACCTGGGTTGGGGTTGAAATGGTGCAACTCTTCTGTCTGTGGAACTGAGAAATGTCCAATTCTCAGAAGATGGAAATGACACCGGTGACACTGTTTGAGGAGACTGCGACACAAATGGCAGAAGGCTCTCGGCAGGTCCTCTCCCATCATAACAGGTCCCTCAAGAAGATTCACTCTTGATAGATGATTCTCCCTGTGACACTGGGAGAGGTGGAGGGAGGAGTAGAGAGGGCTGCGCCTCCCTTCTGGCTGCTGTCAGGTGTTCCTGTTCCCTCCCACAGCCTAGAGAAGGACTACAGGGCCTTGGACAGCAGCAGCCTCACTTACAGGCAGGCTCACCTGAGGCTAATGAGCAATCAACTCAGCTGTGAGCCATTGCCTTCGTTAGGCCATTATAAAAGCACAGCCTGCCATGCCTGAGGGAATGGTGGCAGAAGTGCAGGTTTTGTTACTGTTTCCCTCGATTACCTAATTTTGGATTTACTGCTTTATTTTCGTGTTTTGTTTTAATTACTTTGTACAAGGAGAATAAATTGGCCGTTGGCCTATCAAACCATAATTATTTTGTTTGGTCTTTCATCCACTCACCATCTGGCATGGTGGCCACCCCTGCCACCTTGCTACAGTCCACATGTACTCTACGTACACCCAGGATCCGTTTTAACGTTGTTTTCCCCGAGGATTTCTGAGCCATTCTAGACCATCTGGTTTTCTGTAGCTTTCCATGCAATTTAGGTTGATGAATTCTGTGATAGTTTGTAGTTAAAACCAAGCGTAAATTGTTTGCCTCCAATCCCCAGAATGCACACTCCCTGGTTACAGTCGCCGCCTCCACCTGTAGACCCGCCCACACTGAGAAGATGTGATAGGATACATCCCCAAAATGTGGGCAGCTCATCACTTTGAATTTCACAGCTTTCCCCAGGCTAATATTGGAGAGGAATAAGACTGGCACATGAAGCTATAGTTGTCCTAGCCCATGATGTGCTTTTTTGATCTGCCATAGATTGTTAGAGTGGTGTTATTGGAATTACACTTAAACGCATTAATGCAAACTCCAAATGCCTCGCTAAGTTGCAGATGTTTTTGCACTCTAACCTGGTGTCCTACTGTTTTGAATTTAAATTCATGTCTATTTTTAGCACAAGCCACGTGATAACAGGCAGAAGGAACAGTGCATTCTGGGGATTGGAGGCAGACAGAGAATTTGCACTACGATTTGGAGAAATATCAGCATATCAATGAAAAGTAAATGGCTTAAATGATTCAGAACAGTCACCTGTATGTGCTTTCACAGCGCATGAGGTAAACGAGGCAAACGCGCTGCAGTCAAAGAGTGCCGCACTCGTGGAAGGAATTGGAGATTTCTCAGCAGTGAAACTGGTTCCTTAAATTGTAATGAACAATGCCCACTTAAGTGTAAGGTAGAGAACCACGTATGAAGCCATTGGGTGTTTGGCTGGGTATTGAGTCTCGCCCCTGTCCTTCCTCTCTCAGCCCTGAAGAGGCATAAGCTGACGGGGGACACCTCGGTGATGACGTACCGAGGCCACGGCGTTCTGCACACGCTCATTCGCGCACGCTTCTCCCCCGAGTTCAGCACCGGACAGAGGTTCATCTACACTGGCTGCTCCACAGGGAGAATCGTCAGTGAGTCTGTGTGCGCGTGTCCTCTGTTTGTGAGCGTGTATATATGTATGTGTGTGTGTGTATGTGTGCACATGGTGTGTGGGTGTTTGTCTGTGTTTGTGTGTGTGTGTGTGTGTGTGTGTGTGTCTGTGTTTGCCTGTGTGTATGTGTGTGTTTGCTTGTGTTTTTTGTGTCTGCCTGTGTCTCCGTCTCTGTGTCTCTGTCTCTGTGTTATTACCAGTGTGCGTACGGTGTGCATACTCTCTCTCTCTCTCTCTCTCTCTCCAGTCTATGACGTGCTGACAGGCGGTGTGGTATCCAAACTGTCTGAGCACAACGCCTGTGTGAGAGACGTCAGCTGGCACCCCTATAAGGACTACATCATCAGCAGCTCTGTGAGTCCCCGCGCCTGGCCCCTTTTCACACGTCTCCTCACGTCCCACCGCCTCTGTCCATCTGTCCACAGACCCAGTTCTCTTGCAACGAGCTCTTTATTTTGAGGTGATTGGCATGTTGAGGCTCAGACGTCCCCCCGTGCGCGCCTCCGCGTGTCTCTTGTCCACTTGTTTCGCCGTGTTGGAGTGCCTGCCACCGTGGGGCTGTCAGAAGGATTCAAGGCCTGTGTCTTTTGGCCATTTCTGTTTGTGGCCGTTTCTTTTTTTCCCTTATGTTTCTCTTATAAAGGAATGCTTCATGGTCTTATTCAGTGGCATCATTAATGGGATGATGCCCTTCGGGAATGTATCATACTTCTGCATATGAGGCGTGAGCATTGAGGCACTCCACTTGTGGGCATTTCTTTATATAAATGAACAGCCCATGTTAAGAAACGCTTGTAGATGCAGGCTTTGGCCCTATATCCTTGATCTGTGTGGGTCTCTGTATGTTGGTGTCTGCTGTGCATCAGTGTGTTTCTCCGTGCGTCAGTTTGGTTCCATTTCTACATATCTGTGCCTTCATGCCCTTGTGTCTTGACAGGTAACTGTTGGCAGGTAGCACCAGTTTTGTGTGTGTTCTATCCGTCGTGTTTCTCTGAGTCTCACTCTTTCTTATGCCTTCTTCCTCTTTCACTCTCTCTATTTTGCTCTCTTCCCCCTCTCTCTCTCTCTCTCTCTCTGTTCAGTGGGACGGAGGGGTGAGAATGTGGGAGCACAGGCAGACTCACCTGTTGGATGAAGAGAGACAGAGGGACCAGGCCCTGGCCACGAGGGACGAGTGAAGCAAAGGGAAATTACAGGGCAGCTGATGGAGGGAGGGAGAGAGGGAGGGAGGGAGGGAGAGATGGAGGGAGGGAGTGAGGGACAGAGATGGAGGGAGAGAGGGAGCGAAGAAAGGAGAGAGGGAGAGGAGAGAGGGAGGGAGGGAGGGAGGGAGGGAGGGAGAGATGGAGGGGAGAGAGGGAGGGAGAGGGAGGGAGGGAGGGAGGGGGGAGGGAGGGAGGGAGGGAGGGAGGGAGAGAAAGTTGGAGGGAGGGAGGGAGGGAGGGAGAAAGTTGGAGGGAGGGAGGGAGGGAGAGGAGAGAGAGGAGGAGGGGAGGGAGGGAGGGAGGGAGGGAGGGAGGGAAAGTTGGAGGGAGGGGAGGGAAGGGGAGAGATCGAGAGCAGGAGGGAGGGAGAAGGGGAGAATATTATGGGAATTTGCAGCATGGTGGTTGAGTTTTCGGCTGCAGGCTTTCCCATTTTCTTTCCATTTTGTGAAAGCCGTTATAGTATATGGCCTATCAATTCAACTACAGACACAGCATAGCTGTGATGGAAGACTTAAGCTGGGATAAAAAAATTTTGGGGGGTTTAAACCGCATGGAATATACCCCACAGAATAGATTATAAAAATGAACAATTACCAGTTATCAAAGTCAATCCACAATCTGTTTTGTTATTTTGGACAAAACCACAAACCAAATACTTAAGACTGCGAAAAAAAATATTTAATTAGTATTAAATGGTAGGAATGTACACATTTAAACACATTTTGAAAGTTCTTCTGTTTCATTAATTATATTTTACAGAAATATTTTGTAAACAAGTGTAAAAAAAAGAAAAGAAAATTCAAGTTTAAGATTTGAATGACTATGTGTGTATGTTAAGAATGAGGCTAAGGGTTATTGTTAATGTTGGTGAATGACTGTGTATATCACTGTCTGTTTTCCTTAAAATGTATTTTACAATAACAATAAATATCACTTAAAATACTGTTACATTTGTATTTTGCTGTATTTGTATTTATTTTATTTTTTGTAATTGTCGACAAATGTCACAAAAGAAGATGTCAATGTAGTTTAATTTATACAGATACTCCTTTTTTCATAGATCAAATCAATAGGACTGATTTTTCATACTTTGATTTGCAGTTAACCATGTGTCTGCTTTTGAGCCATCATGGTCCTACAGGCTGTGCCCCACGTACTCTAGACTCCGGTGTGACGTTTAGCCCCATGACCAACTGTCATAACCAGGGCAACATGCTTTTAAAATCTCACGTAAGTGGAGGCTTTGTTTTTGTGATATGGCCCCGGTGTGATGTCCAATCAGCCAGAAAAGCTGCCCAAAGCACACCCCTTTTCTTAGGGCATTCATACTCCACATAGGAAAATTGGGATCGTGGCTTTGTGTTGATTGCTGATTGGTCGAAGTGACCCAGCCCACTTTTTTTCCTCTGACCCTGAAAGTGCACAAGGTTTGGCATGGTTTTACACTCACTCTAGACTGTAGGCAAATGCGACAGGCCTAGATGCGCCGATTAGCCTGTTCTCATCATTAAATGTGACACGCTTGAAAAAGGTGATTGAAGGGAAAAGATTAGGAAGGAGGAGTAAAGAAGAGGAAACTGGGAAGATTAGGACTGGGTGCTGTAGAAAAAAGAAGGGAGTGGGAAAGAAAGTGCTAAATGCTTAAAAATGTGAAAGAGATAGTGGGGAAGACCCCCATACACCCACACCCCCTCCCCTGCTCTGACTGACAGAGACAGGCCCTAACACCTAACAGCTGAGTCTAAGAATGGCGAGCACAGCAGAGGGACGGAGCAGAGAGACGTGGAGGTTATGACTAAAAATAGCGAAATGGAGATCTGCTTATTTAGAATCCATTCGACCTTACTATATGGGGCAGTCTAGTGCGCCAAGTCAGTTCCGCGTTTTTCGCCGTCTCTCCCAGCCGTGACAGCGGAATACATTACAGTATACTGCATTACTGCGACATTACTGTGCAGTAATGTCAAATTAGTCTTTTTCTCTGGATTAATAATGATGATGCTTATTATGACGTATTCATAGACCAAAAATAAATGTGGCTAATCGCTCTTTAAGCGGTAATGGTATTTGAGACAATGTGCTATGTCTGATTACACAAGCCAAAAGTTGCCTTGCATTTGTACTGTACTGTAGTGTACTGTCATGGTATTTGAAACCAGTTTGTGGTGTATTTGTGCGATATTTATTTATGGGATCTGCAGCTACAGCACTGTTGTGAGAACAGCCCCTGCAACACTGCCTCTGGAACGAAGGCTGCCTTTTTTTAAAGCAATAACCTTTTTCTCTGCCAAGTAATGGGAAAGACTAATACAACAATGGATGATACACAACAAAGTCCCTAAGTAAAGCTTATTGGGAGGCACCATAGGAGGATTTAGAATGGATTCATTCATAACTGAAACTGTGGTTCTTTGGCCCTTTTAATTATCCATTCACATATTGAAATATGTTTGTGGGGCATTAAAACCAAGGACAATTGGAGTCCGTTTATTATGCTGGAAATATTCTCCTGCCAGGTTGTCTTTGTTTTTTGAGCCCAACGCACAGTAACTACTTGTAACAATAACAGGAAATACTTCAAAGTAACCTCAGGAAACTGACAGCTTTAATGAAGTGTGCAATGTTCCATTGTTAAATGATAATTTAGCAATGGTAAACCACTATTTATGGTAGGGTTTTCAACTTTGCAATGCAACTTGTTACACTCTCCACTTGGTAGTATGAGGCTGTGAATACAGGACGCACAGACACACTTTCTCACACGCACGCACAGCTGCACTAAAAGATAGCCCCAGTGCATTCACCCATTCACCTTTGACCTTTATAAAAGTGAGCTATGCGATGCCAGCAGAGGGAAGAATCTGTGTCTGTTTCTGAACCTCCCTGTGAAAGGGCCAGAGGGGTGGAGCCAGCGCAGGGGGTGGGCTGAGGGGCAGACAGACCAAGACTTTATAACTTTGATGCGACTGCACTGAGGTGTTCACGTGAGAGGGGCAGAGAGAAGTGGGTGAAGGGCAGAGACATTCATTAGGAGATTTTTTGAGGGTGACAGAGAAAGAGGAAGTGGATTCGCATTCAGGATGATGGGAATTTAAGAGATCTGGAGAGAAATCGGTGGAAATGACAGGAACACAGTGAGAGGAGGTGCAAACGGGTGGGAGAGATGCCAGCAGGACATTAGTGCCACACTGCAGAATCCTTACATTGCCATGAATGACTGAAGCAAGCGATCAGAGGAACAGGGGGCACAGGATCAGTACTTCTCTGCAATGTGGACCACTGAAGGGAGCTACAAATCGGCTTCATTTATAGTTGTGCTGAAGCATTGTATCATATGGATATGCTTTAGCTAGATATTTGGATTGTACAAACAATTATCAGCCATATTAGGCTGAAATATCAACAGTGGATTTCTGTCAAAAAAACTGGTGAAGTGTGGATATTATTGGATTGTTACTATATTATTTTGGTCACGGAAAGTCATCAAACCTTCACATCCGGAACTGATTCCATTCCCAGATCACTGAGACCATACACTGGATCTCTGGATCACCTTTCCCAAATCCGTCGATCAGAGGGACGAGCTGTCTGTTACTGTTTGTGTGCAAGTCAGCTCAGACCCAGGTACAGATGTTTCTGAACTCCATTCTGGTGGCGGTGACGGATCTCACCGCCAAGCTCCTCGGCAATGCCTCCTTCCGCCGCCACTTCCACCTGCTCCTGTCGGTCCTGGTTCTGTTTGGTCCCGCTCTGAGTCTGTGGGCCTCCCAGTACAGCATCTTTGCCAAGAAGAGCCATTTCCTGTACAGGTGAGAAGAACTGTCACTCTAGAACATTGGTGGCCAACCCTGGTGCTGGAGAGCCGCAGGGTATGATGATTTTCTCAGCACTTAATTGATCAATTAGAGCAGGTGATTACACCGTGAACTCACCTCACCTGGTTTCCTGGTGGTTCTGTACATAAAAATGGTGAATCTTGTAGCTCTTCAGAACCAGGGTTTGCTTACCCCTTGCTCTTGTGTATTGCTGCAATCACTGTTGCTCTGGTCTTCTTCTGTCCGTGTGTGTGGAATGGAATAGGCTGAAGCGTAACTGGCAGGTGTTGCCAGCCTGCTGTCAGCGTGCGTCACTGCACCCAGCCTGTTGTTCCCTCCTAGGACCGCTTGTGTGCGACACTAAACTCTGCCCCCCTGCCCCCTCTCTTCCTGTCAGAATGTTCCTGCGCTCTGGATGGGGCTGGACCTGCGTCTTCTCCGGGTCCTTCACCTTCCTCCTCTCCTTCTCTGTGCGCCGGTCCCTCTGCCTCTCACTGCGGCACCTCTCCCGGCTGGCGGTGGCGGGGGGGCTGTGGGCGGGGTTCCGACGGCTGCTGACGCTGCTGGGGGACACCACGGGGAGCTGCTATGAGCCCCTCAAAGCCCCCCTTGGGGGCCAGATGTCCAAGGCTGAGGCGGGACAGTCTCTGCTGCTTCTGAGGGAGGGTGAGACCAAGATGTCCTGCCTCAACATGGGCATGCAGTGGCGCGGGTACGAGGTCTCAGAGGACACCTTCCTGCTCTGCCTGTGCTGCCTGCTCCTGGCAGAGGAGACGGCCGTGTTTGGGCCCTACCTGGCCCTGGGTGGGCCCTCGGGGGCCCCACTGCGCCTGCTCTTCCTGTTTTGCGTCTTCCTCCTGAGCCTCTGGGTCTTCCTGCTGTTCTGCCTGCTGGCCTACTTCCCGCAGTTCCCCACACAGTTGCTAGGGGGCGCTCTGGGCTGTCTGAGCTGGAGGGCACTCTACCAGGGCTGGTATCGCATGGGGCCCAGCTGGTACTGCCCCGGGCGTCCTGGGGCGGGGCTGCTGACCACTCAGGGACGGAAAGATGGCACGACGGCCAACGGTCAGTCCAACGGGGTAGAGACAAATTAAAAAGTAGGGGTGGGGAGGAATAAGAGGATGAGAGGAGTATGGGGGGAGGGGTAATCATTTGGTTTTTTTCTGTTGGCAATTGCAAAAAGTATTGTGGTGCAGTTGTAAAAATTGGACTGAAGCCCGGAGAGAGAGACCGACACATTATATTATAATTACATTATAGCTCTATGCTGACAGAGAAGGAAAGACTTATTCTGGGGAGTTTTAACGATTGGCTTTGGAACCAAAATAATGAATTGAAACAAGATGAAACACTGCAATTGGTAGCCTGAAACTCAGTGCTGCAGTGAAGGTCACGCTTCTTGCACTGTGAATGTGAAAGAAAAGAAAAGTGTGTTTTGATCACGTTTTCTGGTTCCTGATTGGACATCATTCACACAGTCCTCTTGTGTCTTAGATTTGTGCTGTTTTTGCAGCTTGTCCAACTTGCAGCTTGACGGTCAATGTCAATATTAAACAATGGCATTTCTTTTTTACAACACAACCATGTGAAATGGGATCTTTTTTCAGCTTAAGTATGCCGTCTTTTTATATTGTCAAAACAATCATAAAGTTTCCTCAGAAAATAGTTCCATAAATTCCATAAATCTGAAAAACCGGGACAGGCCTTTCTAAAACAAACTGCTGTGGATTAACTTTGGGCTCCGATTCCAAGCAGAGGAATTAGATCGCGGCACTCAAGCTGCATGTCAGCATTTCTGTGCACGTAGGACTGGAACTCTTGATGCATGACCAGCACGTCCACATGCTACACATGTTATTTTGACGTTTATTTTGAAGTATTGTTTGGACGCGATTTCACGTTTAAACGTGGTAGGCTACATTTTGATGGGCAGGTCAGAGAAAGCGTGTTCGCTCATTTAAACGGATCCTGGGCTTGGAATATTTGGAACTCGCGGTGGAGAGGACAAAGACAAGGGCTGGATATGCGCATGAGCTGAATTCAACGACCTTGATTTCTGGCCAGGACTCAGGAACGGCGCAATCAGAGAGACATCACCAGCTGCTTTCCATTTCCACCTGGGTGCGATAGTACAAACACGAGCCACCTCCCCCAATTGAACGGCTTGCTCACGGCGAACTCGCATTAATCGCCAATGTTAACATCGTAAGCGCTAATACGCGGAATCTACGGCACATTGTGCAGTGTGTGATGTGTATCAGTTATGGGGAAAGGGGTACGACCGCTGATTGATGTAAAGGCATGACCTGACTCCACTTTCCCTCGCTCGGCCCATTAGTGACCTTGTACTCCATTAACGGCAATTACCATGAGCGCCTCCATGCCGGCCTCCTTAAAATCTAATTAGCTATTGATTAGTGAATTATACAGCCTGTTTCACCGTAAAATCTGTTTCATACAGACGTTAATTGTACCCGGGGATTAAAGATGTGCTTGAAAGATGACTTAAGTATGCCTGGTTATTATTCTACAGGGAAATCCATTGATGTAAATGTGGTATTAAGATGATAATGGTGCTGTATAATAGACTGAACTCAATTAAAAATGTACAAGTTATACAGGGACAATTCTTTTTTCAATGTAACATACTAACACTCATAAAAAAATACATAAATGAGGCCATCCCTCATTATATACTGTGAACACTAACAGATGTGAAAAACTGTAAATACCAATTCAATTCAGTGTCACTGCTTTATTTTGTTAAAGTAGATCAAAAACAGTTTCATGCAGCAGGTCAAATATACTCAACAGTAGGTTCCTTGGTTTGTTAAAACTGGGAGTGTATGCATCAGTGGCTTGCAGATAATGTCAATGCTGTGCTGTGTTGGTATGTTAAGCTATTTAGAGGTACTGTCTCCACTATTACTCTATATGGAATCTCTCGCCCAGACTATTCTTGTGCAGGTGTGTGTGCCTATGTGTGTGTGTGCTTTCGTGTGTGTGTGTGTGTGTGTGCGCACGTGTGTGTGTGTTTGTGTGTGCGCGCATACCTATGTGTGTTTGTGCGCATGCATGTGTGTTTGTGTGCGTGCGTGTTTGTGTGCTTGCGTCGTGTGCCTGCGTGCGCGTGTGTGTGTGTGTGTGTCTGTGTGTGTCTGTGTTTCTGTCAGTCAGCTGCAGTCAGAATCAGTAGATGAGGGCCTTGCAGTCTCCTCTGGGTCTCTGTATCTTGTCATGATTCTTGCTGATGATGTCATACAAAACAGCCTGCAGGCAGAAAGACAAGGGTGAAAATGGGGAGGAGTAAGAGGGAGAAAGGAGAGAAATGTGGTCCTGTCAGCTGTGTCCTGGTGCCAGTGTCTAAACACAGGGTGAGTGGGAAAGAGTGACAGCCATCTGATGATGTGGGACAGTGTACAGAGAGCATACAGACTCCACTGAGCGTTCTGCCTTTAAGTGCACCTACAGTTCCTCAGCTCTTGGTAATTAGTATTGCATTATGTGAACTCCTTTATGGTTTAACTTAAGGTCTGAAGGCGCCCCCCCACATCACCAACCCTAAAGAGACCAGCTGCAACTGCATGACAGCGGCAGTAGAGGGGGGCAGTGAGACGGGTTGGTGGGGTGCAGACTCACGTAAGTGTTGCGGATCTCCAGGACCACGATGCGCAGCTCGCAGTACTGGTTCTCGTCCAGCTCGTGCACCAAATGCCGGTAATCACCCTGCGATAGCCCAGCCACACACACACACATACAATGTTCACTTTTCCACTTGGGATATTCAAACCTTCATTCTTCATATCACTACTTGCTTTAGGGCTGTTCACATTCTGCTCACAACTATTGACATTCCTTTTCCAGAGGTGTTGAGCACTTTGTCCCCAAGCAGGGGAAACAAACACTCACCACATGGGACTGCTTGGATGCCTTGGCCACAGCATCGCCTCTCTCACTGTAGTACCTGAAAATACAGTGCAGCCCTGTCAGTGACACATGGCAAATAAGCTAATATAACAGCATAGTGCTAACGGCATGTAGCTCCATGATAAAGTTCACACACTCATCTGTTTTTGCTTATATTTAGACAAACGTTTCTGCATCAAATATGCCTTTGTCTGAGCACGAAAACCTGTACAGTGCAATTACTTTCAAATACTTGGTGATTTCGCTCATAAACTGACATCACAACAGCATGGCAGCAGAATGACACCACACCCCAACAAGACAACATCACAAGAATGTTGAAATGTAAACATTCCAGCATATTACTATAGATAACCGCAATTAATTCAATAAAATGCCATTTCCATCATGCTGTTGTATAAAGTGAACTTCGCAAAGATCACACATGTAGATTGAAAAGAGGATTATTACTATATAGGTTACTGAAGTTAGAGATTGTTTCTCTCTTACTTTGAGATCTGTGTCTGGAACCCCTCTATCTTAGTGCGAGTGTTGGTCAGCAGTTCAAACACCTTTTCCTGTAACACAATGCTGCTGGGTTTATACACAAATACCAACCCTTCTCCTGAAACACAATCCAATTTAGACACCAGAAATACCCCCCTCGTGCCAGCACTTGAAATGAAGAGACTTTGCAATCAGAGTACTGCTACACTGTTTTATATTCAGGGGTCATGGTAACAAATTGTGCTATAAAAGGTGCCCTGAATGAAGGTGTCAGCTGATCAGACATGATTAATTATGTGGTTAATGAATGAAATGAGGCTGACCTGGACAGCCACTCCAAAGTTATTCCCATCTTCAATATTGGGAACCTGGAGCTGCACCCACATGGACACCTGCCATGGAGAGATGGCACGCACAGCACTCACTTCCGCACACACACCACACAGGACCATTAACACTGCAGAATGTTGCTCTTTAAAAACACTAGGGGAAAGACAGACAGCCGACTCACAGTGTTGAGTTTCTCCTTGAGTGTCTGGATGTGCACTTTGGTTTCCTTCAGTAAACGCTGCACCCTCTCATTGCAGGCAATCGGGCCGCAGGTTGGGCCTGGTGGACAAAAGCCCCGTTACACAACTGCCCGACCTCATATACAACTACAAACCATAAGAATCTGTAGAATACAAACACTCGCTGCAGCACTGTAAAGCAAGAGGGGTGGCTGGAGCACGTTAATTACGATGAGCGCCTCCTTAAGATCTAATTAGCTATTGATTAGTGAATTATACAGCCTGTTTAACCGCAAAATCCGTTTCATACAGACGTTAATTGTACCTGGGGATTAAAGATGTGCTTGAAAGATTACTTAACTATGCTGTTTTTTTCTTCAGGGGTCATGGTAACAAATTGTGCTATAAAAGGTGCCCTGAATGAAGGTGTCAGCTGATCAGACATGAAATTACAAACCATCGGGAAATCCGAGAATACAAACACTCGCTGCAGCGCTGTAAAGCAAGAGGGGTGGCTGGAGCACAGCATCACCCTGTGGACACATTATGAACGGCAGCCACACAAGACCGCTTGGGAAACACAATCGTGTTTGTCATGCCAATAACGCTCCATTTGAATTTGAATTGGACTTCCTTTGGACAGGGCATAGCAGGGCTATGGAAACAATCAGAATCAGATACTGTACTACAGTCCCTTGCTGTTATTCAACCTCAACACTTACTGCTAAAATGTCGTTTGCAATAATCAAGGATCCAATGGTCAGAGATTACAAGTTGTGTGGGTCACGTTTAAATCTTAATCAATACAGCACTCTGTCCCTCTGTGTAGAACAAACAGGTCCATTTCCAAATGGACATTAACATGTCAGTGAGTCTTTTTAAATCGCAAAGCAAGGTTTTTTCAAATGTGTACATTCAGAGCATTTTTAACCTTCTTCTTCGTCCTCTTTCCCATCCTTCTCTTTGTCTTCCTTTCCTTCTTTTGCCTCTTTCTAAAGAGACAAGAACAATAGAGGAGATTGCCTATAAATGTGTTGAGATTGATACAGCACATGCATTCAATTACAATAAAAAATAAATGTTAACACATGTACACCTTGTACAATAACCCTTTTGCACAGCGAGGTAAGTTACTGTGTCTCATGTAACCAGAAACTGCTGAATTTTATTGTCCTTGATGTTCTTTCCACAACAAACAATCTTAGAATCACAAATCATAGTAGACAGTAAAGTCATTTGGACAACATTCGCAAGGATCTGCATTCACACCTGGAGTCCTGGCCACACTTGTTTCTGGCTGCTGTTTCATGTAGATAGTTTATTATTTTCCACTACTTTTAATGCCTATGGTCAGAAGTAATTCATCATGTCTGCTTGGAAATTCCACCACTCCTATTGTTACAATGGGGTAATGTTGTGATTCTTTGATATTCTGTCAGCAAATCTGATCCTATGGTTAAAGCCTCCATTATAATAAGGGTTTTTGCGGCGGTTCAGTGAATGGCTGCGCTATGGAAATAAAGGGGGAGCGGGGGGAACCTGTGGAAGAATGAACCTGTCTGAATGAAGGGCTGTGATGGAGGACAGGGCCAATACCTCTTCCTTCTTCTTCCTCTTCAGCTCCTCTTTGGCCGGATCGGGGATGGGGATGTCCAGGGGCGCCCTCAGAGTCGACAGGTCTTCCACGCAGAAGGAGGCCTGGAGACCACATGAAACATGACCAACGGAATTCCAGTATAATTCCCGATGCCTGTCATAAAGGCTTTGGTCAGATGACCGTCAGGGGTACATCGGTCACGTGACAAGGTACATGGCCTTGCTGGAGCTTGTGCTTCAGGGCATCATACGGCGCAGGTTCCTTGAGCTTTAGCGAATGCGGATTGGCTGATTTAATTAACAGAGTGCTTCGGAGGACCCATCCTGGGGATATAATGATCAGTGAATCTGTCCTGACATCCCCATAAACTGTCCCTGTGTGTTTGGCAGTTGGTTCCTGCCCTCCTTTGTCTCCTTACCTGCAGCAACTTCTCCATCTCTTCAATCTTCTGCGGGAAGAACTTGGATACCAGAGACTCTGCCTGACACACACACAGTCACAGTTCAATACACCTGTGCATAACTGTAAACCACTGCACATGCTATGATGCAGCAAAACAGTGTGTGGGACTGACTCGGAAATTACCTCTTTAGTGAGCTGCTTGCAGAAGTCATCAACCTAGAACAATATAATGATGCATATTGACAACCAGTACCAATAACAAGGCAGCAGAAATATGTTACCTTTATGAAATATCTATTACCACACCGTTGCGGTAGGTGTATGTTTATACCTTTTCTTCTCGAGCAATTTCGGTTACTCTTCAGGTTACTGACAATCATTACGGAAGCTTAATTCCCGACATATCTGCGGTTAGGCCCTGCCTGTTGGACATTTACTGTTCACCAAGACCAGTAGCAGTAATTATAGGATCTTCTGCAACCACCTGTTAGCACCAAATTATAACAACCTGATACAAGTACAATAATTTAATTTCATATACAAGTACATTTCATGTCCTGTACCTGCTTTTTTGACTTAATGCAGATGTCCATGGAAGTCATCGTGTCTCCTGTCGCGGTGGAAGAATCACTGCGTGATGAAACGATATAAATGTCACAACCCCGACTCCAAATAATTAAATATCAAGATACTATTCGTTTGTCTAAGTGTACAGACCTGAAACGGTAAATGCGAAATGTATTTTGCACAAAACGTTGTTCTTCACGGCACAAGTGGCACACCTTAAAAAGTGAAAATGAAAGTAAGATAACGAACAGAATAAATCTAATTCGAAGCTTTCCATTTCACGAACTAGACCCGTATTCCCCGCAGCACTCTGGGAAGTGTAGTTCGACACTGAAGGTGGCTTGGCACGCCCTTTCACCTGAGCAAGACACCGCCCGCCCATAGACAGAATATTACAGTTCTTAGTAAAATGTACGTCTGTTCGTTTTACGTTCATTTGAATTAGAGGAATAACTATAAGCGTACGTCTGTTTTCTGTAATTGTGCTTTGAATTTGACCACATTGTAATACATTACAAACTGGTGTTCCGTCGTATTTGTTCGAAATTTACACGCGTGACGCTTGGCAAAACATAATTTTTAATTTTTATATGAACCGTTTTATCAAGTAGGCCTACAATAGATTCGATTTGTTTTTGCTGTATATTCTGTAACACTGCGCTGTGGCCAACACAAACCTGCAGTTTCATAATTGTCCACTAGATGATAGAATTGCGCATACAGACATGTAGAGTACATGGTAAATGACGACTCTAGATGAGAGATTCTAACCCATTGCCATTCACATAAAGAAAAACTGAAAAGTCCGTTGAGAACATGTCCTTATAGTTTTGGTATAAACAACAATACCTTGACGGTTAAACACAACCATTGCCTTGTTTGCAGTTTGTGATTAACAAGTGGGTCGAAGTTTGATTGCGTCAGTCTGGCCTAAGGGCAAAATATTTGAACATTTTGATTGCGTCACAGAAAGCTGTAGGGTTATCATTATTTTGAAATGTGTTTTGCGAACCAAGGTTTTTTGTGTGTGTGGCGGGGCTGCAGAATGTTTGCATAAAAGTGTTCCCATAGCAAGGTTACAAAAAGATTCAGAGTATTTTGGATACATTTTACTTGCAGGTATGTACTATGTACGGTGTACACCAATAAAGGGTAATATGTTAAATCTGCATCCAAAGGCAAAGAATATGAATAAGTGATATATTTTGCTTTAAACTAAATCAGTAATGAGTGTTGGAGGTTCACATCCTGGGTGACAGGGGAAAATAACAGGATTATAAGGAATCCCTGAAGGGGAAGTGGAATCCCTAGGAATCCCTAGGCGGTAGTAGTATAATGGTTAGGGAACTGGGCTTGTAACGTTAAGGTTGCTGGTTAAATCCCCAGTTGGGACACTGCCGTTGTACCCTTGAGCAAGGTACTTAACCTGAATTACTTCAGTAAAAATATCCAGCTGTATAAATGGATTGTAAAGAAATGTAAAACTGTAAGTCGCTCTGGATAAGAGTGACTGTAATGTAATGTAAGTGCATCTGTAAAATAAATAACCATTTTATATTTCGTCCTTTACCTTCAAGACAGTTGGTGTTCTTTTTCCTTTTTCACACTTTCTTACCTCATATCTCAAAACAAACCCACTGGCAACCATTCATAGATCTTTAAAATATCAAAATGACTCAGCACATGCCCTGTGCCTAGTCTGTATCCAGATCTATCCAGATCACGTAAGTATCAGTGGTTCCTCACAGGTCCTGCACAGGCTTTTGAGTCTGGGTGGCTACGTGATTCAACTCCAGGTTAGTGGGTTCATAATTGCGGCATGAAAGAAGATAAGATAAAGAGCAGCACAGCCTTAAAGGTAAGCAGCAGCAGCAGCAACATGTATTATATTATTGGGAGGGTTTTTTCTAGAATTCCATTCAACAGTGCGGGAACAACTGAAGTTGAATATTGATGCCATGCATAAAGCACAGACGTTGTGACCATATGACATGGCCCATTTCTGAATGGAAAGTGCAATGGAGACCTTGCTATTGCTATTCCCAGACAGACACACCTCATTCATGATGCCATTAGAAGGAATACAGTATAGATTCCACCTGACATCTTAATCCTCTCCTTTGTAATGCGAGCTGTTCGATTGGATTCGATTGGATTCGATTGGATTGCTTCTTAAAGAGACTTGAAAAACGGACTAAATCTCTGCCTCCTTGTGAATAGACTTATGCAAACCCTATGAAAAATCCCTGGCATGAAGCCATACAATTGAAATTGAGGACAGGGTCATTTTAGAGTCTTTCACGCAAACAGGCAACAATGGCACACAAATGTGACCAAATTGACCAGAAACAACCTTTAACAAGGCCTAGAAGAATAGATGAATGAACTGCTCTTTTCTCACCTGTTTCCACTGTATGTTGTGTGTACATACGTTGCATGGGATGCCAGGGCTAACCCTTAGTTTAAACAAATGTGAAACCACAAGATGGGCCAGCTTGGGTCACCATTCAAACAGTTGTGAAAAAGAGATTTCGTCTTGGAACACAAGGCCACTTTGTGACTACCTCGGGAGGAAAAAACAGAAGCTTTTCAGTTGATAAAACCTCATATATCTCTTTCCACATCAAAGAAACAAATAACCAGCTGCAACTGGTCAGCACATCTAACAAGGCTGCTTTGCTAGATTCTGGTCCCAACAATGACTCAAACACCTCCCATCACAGTCTGTTAACACTGAACGTTTATTGGGCCCTGCTGCATTCAGACTGCATTCAGAGCATGCATGGTTACAAACTGTTTAGTGTGACAGCATGGAGCAGTTTGTGTAATAAAAATGTGTGTTCAACTGGTGAATGCAAGTCAGCAACATATTTCACATTTAGAAACTACACTTATGGCATCGATAAATGCATAGGGTGGGACTTTTTTCCAAGACATGGATTCACAATTTTCTCTCATCACTAGCATATTACCTACAATAATATGCTCAGGTGTGAAAATTGTCACCTTTAAACCTTTCAAACCTTTGTATTATTATCTTCCAAATCTGTGAGAGTCAAAGTTTACTTTCAATACAAGAACAGACCGCTCCACAATTAATAAGTTAATATCAAGAGCCGCACGTAATTAAAACCTGAGACTGTGTGTAGTTTGTGCTTTTGGTGCGCTTTAGTTTATGATCACAGCCAGTGATCAAGGTCTCTCTTTCATGGAAATGTAGAGGGACAAAGGACGAATAGAGAGTGCGTGGTTGCAAAAAAATTAGGATACAGAGAGGAGCAAAGGACAGAGAGAGGGGAGTTAATAAACATGGGGATTCATGGACTCATGTAAAAACAATTAACTTAACTTAACTGAGAGAGGATGGGAGAGGTGAAGAGAAAAATGGACTCTGATGTTCGTATCAAGTTAATTAATGACACATAAACCTGAGCTGCAAAACATCAGCTCAGTGTATGTTCTTGGAATTTGAACTACCTTTTGAATGTTCTGTTCTGTGTGTGTGTGTGTGTGTGTGTGTGTGTGTATGAGAGAAAGAAATAAGAGACGGCGAGTTTGTTTAACAGTATAGGACATCTTTGTATCAAATTACATGTTATCGTGTACAAGGCTTCTATGTGGTTGTTGATAACAAACCAGCTTTGTATAACATTGTCATTGATATTGCAATCACTAACACCCCAGACAGTTTATACAATTACTTTTGCTGTATGCTTTGGGTCATTGTCCTGCAGGAATATAAATCTTCTCCCAAGTCCCAGGTCTCTTACAGATTGCAGCAGCTTTTCCTCCAAGATTTGTATATATCTTGCTCCATCCATTTTGCCATCTATTTTTATATAGGACATCTTTGTATCAAATTACATGTTATCATGTACAAGGCTTCTATGTGGTTGTTGATTTAAAAAAATGATTTGTATAACATTGTAATTGATATTGCAATTCCCAACACCCGAGAAAGTTTATACAATTATTGTGATTATTTTATGATGTGAACACATGGAACTCTCAGAATGTATGATCCAACATTTGACCCATTTTTAGGGCCAACATGACTTGTGCCATGCTCTATATTGAATTTATGTTGAGGGAACAGCTCAAATTGACTTTCAGTACACTTTCTGTACGTGTATACAATGAATCCACTAAGCCATGTCTCCTGATAATACCCTCTTTCCCCACAGACAACATATGGTATCTGAACTCAAGGTTACAGAAGCCCTAGGCAAAGAAATCCATACAATTGTTAACAGCAACCAGTGCTTTTCAAAGGCCCGTACAGAAATATCTATATAGATTTATGTGTATGTATTTTATGGTGTGTGTTTGTAACACATGAGTAAGGATGATGCTGACCTCAGCTGTATCATAATCTCAGGACTGAAGTTTAAACAGCAGTGCAATGCATATTCAATGTAGCTCTCATTCCCTCCTTGTCCCTTTCATTAACCCCTCCCTCTGTCTTGCTACCACTCCCTTTTTTGCTCTCTCTTCCCCTCTCTTCCTCTGTCCGCCTCTCTCCGGTTTCCCTCTACTCCTATCTCTGCCCCACCTTCCTACTCTTGAGCAACTATCACAGGAACTCATGTCTCCCTTCCTAAACAGACCAGCTTCTGAAACAATGCACTACTTGTCATGCTCTGAAAATGGAAACAATTATACTTTTGTAGGCAGACTAATTTGGTACACATTTTAGTTTATTCCTGCCGCCCACTTGCACACCTCTTTTCTACTGAGTTGCTGCTCTCCTCAAACAAACAAATAAAGAAATAAATGAACAAGAACTCTAACACAGGGTTTAAACTGCTGTTTTCAATTCTGGATTATTATATTATATAAGCATACTTTTATGGAGATAATTTAAACACACTAAAAAGTGACTTTTGTATA
Source organism: Aldrovandia affinis (assembly GCA_029706075.1). Classification (NCBI taxonomy): domain Eukaryota; kingdom Metazoa; phylum Chordata; class Actinopteri; order Notacanthiformes; family Halosauridae; genus Aldrovandia; species Aldrovandia affinis. The sequence continues at coordinate 4,669,520 of JAINUG010000041.1, forward strand.
TAAAATGTGTTTGCATATAAAATGAAAAATGCAGACACTGGAAATTGAAATACCTTAAGGGCAAAATTGTCCAGACACGAATATGTTCTTCAAGGGCAACTGTGCCCTTTTTTCTGTGCAAACATGAAGTCATGATATGTTCTCTGTATAGTAAAATTGTTATGATCACAATTGAAAATGTATTTCAATAAATCAAAATCACTGTGTGAAGATCAAAAAAACTGTCTAAACAGTGGATGTGCATTTTTAAATTATTATTAGGACAAGCATAATCAAAAAGTTAATTAACAATTAGAAATTATGTACCTCATATGTCCGGCAACCTCTAACCCCAACTTCTTACTTGGCACTGAGTTTGGCATTCTTCAAAGGGCTGCCAATAATATAATTTCCTAATAAATGTAGATTTCATAAAGAAGAACAGAGGACTTTCCAAAAGCCTTGCTCATGCATGCAATCTGGCTCAAAATGCATTACAGCCCTGGAAAGCTGACCCATGCGGCCCTCTGTCAGCTGAGCACACTTATGACTTTGTTTTTGTGATGAGAGACACGTGAGAAGAGCTGATGAGATGCAGCCTGACACTTATTTGGCTTAGTGCAAATGTCGGGCTTTTGGGTCTCCTTTTACTGTCAAAGGCAGAACGCCTTAATTGGAATCACTGTTCTCCAGGCCACCTAGAACACAGAGACAGACGTTGCAGATCGCTTTTTACTCAGGACAATAGGATAAGCCTGGTGGGTCTCAATACAGTTGTTACACCTTTGTGTTGTAGGACTGGAAATGCTCTCTGACTGATTTCTGGAAATTTCCAGTCATAGAGGACATACAGAGCCCAAAGAGGTGAATGTTTCAAATGTGCTGATGCTTCAGTGCTGAGTCTTTGTTTAGGCTAATTACCTTTTAGTTGCCATTAATTAAGATAGCCTGTTTAGAAATGAATTTGTATTTTGTATTTGAATTAATTTGAAATGTACAATATTAATATTGAAATGTCTCAATGGCCTGAGAAAAATGTTGTTCATACAAAGTTGTTGTTGTTCATTTTAATTATACAGTGATACGAAACAATTCAGACTTTGACTTTGGCTTTAATTAATCAATGTCACATTCATCTACAAACAGTATTCCAAGTTCTGATGAGATCACTTTGACTGTAAAGAGGAAAGCCACACATACAGATGGTTACATTGATTCTGGGGTGATAAGGGTCTGAGAGAGGTGTGGATTTGTACAGGAAGCTGCAGGTACATAATCTGACTATACCCTGGCCTCTGTATACCTGTGACTTTTTCCCCAAAACACGTTTAGAAACTTTATTCCATGATATCTGGAATTTGGGCTCTCCTCGAACCTGAGTGACAGGCCAATGGAAAGAATACCAAAAAGATAGGTACATCTACAGTGGGTATAAAATGTATTCACCTCCTTTGGCATTTTACACATTTTATTTTCTTACTTTATTTTCTTTAATTGTGATTTCTCGCCACTGATCAACACAAAATCCTCTATAAACCCCGCCAGGTAGGGTTGCCAACTGTCCCATGTTAGCCAGGACGTCTCAAAATTGTCTCATCCCGTACGGGACGTTCCTTGTCCACGTTACAATATACAGTATGTGTTGATTTACATCCATACAACACCATACCCACTTCACCGCAGGTGCCACGCCTTCTCTCCCGTATTTGGATGATATAAAGTTGGCAACCATACCACCAGGTGTGGTTCACAAGATACAATTACATGTAACGGACACGGATGTTTACTGTTCTTTCAGCTGTACTGTTTACTCTAATTTCAAATAGATAAGGGGGCATATGCTTTGTATAAATGTTATACTATAAAACATGCTGTGGCACTTCATTATGTTAGCAGAAAGCAGGAAAGTAGATTCATTTATTTATGGGGAAACATGATAGAACATGATATATACTTTAATTTAATTCGCTGAACTAATTCAGTCTATGAACCGGTGTACAATATATAAATAATAAGTCATGTAGCTTGCTTGTATCACAAATACATTGATAGTAGTACCGCCTATTTCTCAAACCGAAAATAGTAAGTCCCACAGTTCACCGATAACGAATGTATTCCTCCATAGTATGAGATATGGACCTAACACACGGAGGTAACATGCATTTTAGGGTATCCTTCCGCAGGCACTCATCTGTCACTGAAGTGTAACTAATGTTATGCTGATTAGGCGTTCCATGGTTTCTCAACATCACCAGTCGGAAATGGCACACCCACAGTCCACGACTCCTCCTCACTCTAGGACAAGGATTTCCCATAAAGCTGTACTACTGCGTTTTCTGGTTGTGAGGTAGCTAGCTAGCTAGCTAGCTGGCTAACTAACTTACAAGCTAACGTTAGTCTCTTTCGTGGATAAGGGAACTACATTCTACCTATCTGCTTGCAGAAGACAGTGTCAAAGTTCGGGCTGCGTGTTATAAAGAGCCTGGCAGAGAGAAAGACCGGGGTCAGTGGAGCCACGGGGATGGAGGAGTAGTGATCGTGTGCGCTGTATATCCGAGCTTTGCATCTTCGTTAATTTTTACCGAATTTGCAGTATTACTATGATAGTCATTCACTGAGGTAGCTAGCTACAAGTTCTCTAAGGTATATGTGCTTGCTAAACGGATGCAGACGTAGCTTCCTGGGAAAGCTAGCTAGTTAAGTAAGTGCACTAGACATGATAGATAGCTCTATATGAAATAAACATTATTCACTGTGTACATTCAAGCATTGATTCATTTTTACAGCGAAAACGCATGCTTTATAGCATGACTCCAGACGCAGAATAGAACAGATGACCGTAACAAGCTACACGTGTAATTGAAACTGCACGATTTCGTGAATCAACGTTTTTATGCTCACGAACGTTGTGGAAGGCTTTTAGTCTAATGTGACAGTCGATAGTTGTTGTTTTTTTACTTTCAAGAAGAATTTTTTTTGGAAATACACAACATTCCAGTAATCGCAAACTCGCCCCTATATAAGAGCAAGATGTCCTGCCTTTTTCTTGGAGTTTTAAGAAGGTGAGTATCTTCCAGCTAAGGTGGCATGCTGGTTTATAGAAGTCCTGCGATGTTCAGCTGTGCACGAAATGTAATGTCGCGTGTATGGGGCTTCAGTTAGTTTGTGTGTACGTGTACAGAGTGTACTCTGTCCAGTGTTTGAACAGTCTTTAGGGCGTCTGAGAACATGTTAATAAATTGTTTTTTCGCGGAATATATAGATGTATCTAACTTCCATTATAAGTGAACCATTTCAGTCACGACAAAGCCACAACTAACGTTTGAGTCCGCATGCGACATAAAGTAGGAATCTTGGGAATCTTAATTACACAGTACACCTAAGTTGTTCGTGTGTTTTATTCATTTAGTTTGTTCTCTTACGCATTTGAATGAGTGCTCCCGGCATGAAGTCCACGTTGAATGAATGGCTTAACGCTGAAAGGACGAACTGGATGAGTACCGTAGCTAGCGTGTTAAAAAAAATTCTGCCCTTTCCCTCTATATTTGGTATGGGATTTTGACATTGTCCATAGCAATATTTTTAAATGGGCTCCCTAGACTTTTTTCAGGGGTATTTGATAACAGGAGCGCGCATCCAGCGTCTCTCTGCCTTCCTTACGTGTCACTGAAAATAAGTTGTGCATGCTTGCAGCAGCCTTCACTAAGGCATCTCTACACGTTACATAAAAAATGAGGAAAAACACGATTTGTAGCTGGACGTGGTACATATTTAACGACAGCCTTGATGGGCCTTAAGCGTCTGAAATGAAGTGCATGGGGGGGAATTGGAGGAACTAGTGTGTTAAATTAAAAACAAACGAGATGGGTCTCAGAAATGGACTTGCAATTGGCTATATTGTATAATTCTGCAGTGTCACTCTGATCATTCAGTTCCCTGGGGTCGTCATCGGGTGACGTGCGTAGCCACCTAAAAGTCGGTTTGATCTCTGATCGCAACGGCAAGCGTATGCATTGGCATATTTTTTCGGTTCTGAATGATTTAATAATCCTCTTGGTTTTATTCAATATTAAAGGGTTAACAATAAAGTGTATATCATTAAGCTATGACATTATTGCCTTGTCATTTAATGCCATATAACTAGGTAGTAGTGATAGTCAGAATAGGGATTCCACATTTTTGTATACATTTGTTGGCTAAGCAAATACGGTAAACCGAATTACAGCACCCATTCATTAAAATCGTTGGTAGTAGCTCAGAGAGAGTAGTATTACAGTGAGTTGCTTGGGCTTCAGGGCTTGTGGAACTTTGAGATGGGCTTATTTTGGTAGCTCAACATTTTCGTTTTCAAGGATAGCACATTTCAGCCAGAAACAGTTTTGTAACACAATTCATGCTATTAAACAGCAACATGGGGGAAGGTAGACTACCAGCGAAACTGAATTGGTTCAGATGTACTCCCTAAGCTACAGTGCTTTGTGGCTTGTTTAGCGTTAGCATTTTGTCTTGGTTATAGTTCCCTAGAATGATGATGTAAGATGCTCTCAGTGTTGCAGATTGATCCACCCGACCATGCTTGTCTCTACATACCTTCCTCTCCTCCCCCACGCCCCCCTGTTTTCCTCCTCCCTCTCACTGCTTTTCCTCTGTCTTCATTGACTTTGCTTTCTTTCAGATCTTTCTTTTGGGGACAACCCCCTCCATCGCTCCTCCCCCGCTACCCTCACACAACACACAATGCTCTGTCACAGGTTTACACAGACCATGGGTCTCAACTTACAAGCCTAGACACCAACTACTTGAAGGATATATATATTTTAAAATGTATTTCAGATTTTTTCCCTCTTTTTTTTCTCCTTATTTGGTGGCCAGTTGTACCCTCTATTTCTTCAATTCACCCCCACGAGCCCACCGCCCACAACTACTGGACCAGCCACTACCATGAACTGCTTGGTAGCGGCAATGAACCGCTTCCTTCAAGACAAAACTCGCCTATTTGTTTTGCCCACAGGGAAGCTTTCTGTGCTCGCAGCGAGCTCATGCCGCCTTTCCCTCCCCCCTTCCCCTGGGACGGACAGCCAATCGCCGCCCCCTAGCAGGACTCCCAGCCAGAGCTGGGCTAGCGCAGCTGGGAACTCAAACCCCGGCTGGTAATGGTAAATCAGTATGATTTTTAGCTTGTGACACTGAACATAGATTGTATGGGTGCATGTTGATGCAGCCATTTGTTGCGGTTTGTTTTAAGGGTAATAATGTTGAGTGCACGTTACAATGAGTTTGCAGAGGGCACAACCTGCCTTTATGAGTTTTCTGTACACATAAATGCACACATGCATGCATACTTTTGGCATGGTGATGGTGAAGTGCCCCAGTGGGCATGACCGGTAATGGTGCGAAGTGATTGGTCTGTTTCTGTGGGTGTGCTACTGACCCCATGCATTATTCTGAAAAACAGGATAGAGGGCAAAGTTCTGCAGGAACTGGGGCAAAGTTCTGCAGGAACGGAGGCTAAGGTGCTGGTTTGCTGCAGTATTATCTCTGCAATCTTGGCTCCAGCTGATAACCCCCGAACTGGCACCCACTTCATTCCCATACCATGTGACCTGCAGGGGGCTGGCCCCGTTGTTGCGACATGTTGCGAAGTGGTCGGGATAACAATGCTCATTGGAGACATGCTGGACACAGCAGAAAGGCACATTGTGTCGAGGGAGATTAGATGAAAACACTTGTTAAGTTGGTAATGGATGCCTGCAGTTAGAATGGTGATAGGGGGTGGGGGAGGGGGTGTGATTGAGTGGATGAGAGGGGAAATGAAAGAGCGTGGGTGCGTTATGGGTGGGAAAAGTGTGAGAAACAGATGGAATGGTGAAGTAAAGAAGTAAAAATAAAAGAAGAGGAACGATTTAGAGTGGAGACTGTTGGCATGACTGAAATGAACGTGGGGAGAACGTGTAGGGGAGGAGAGGGGGGTGGAGATGTACCTTGTTGTGCTACCTTTGTTCATGGGATGGTGACGTACTGTTTTTAACGCTGTGGCCACTCAACTGAAGATCATGAGAGAAAAGGACCTTGCTCAAACTCTTGGACCTTTGTCCTTTTTTTTGTTGCCAAGTTTCTCCATGTCTGTCAGACACTAGGCGAAAGTTCACTCCTCTCTCCAATTGTGATGCAAGTCCACTCAGTCTCTCTGCAAGACCTCATGAATCATTTCCCTCTGTTATCCATGTATAGAAACCTCATATCCGTGTCTGAATATTGCAGTTATGCTGCACAGAATAAAAGCGCAGGCTTCTCCTTGTCTGTATGCAGGACTCACACTCAGTGCTGGAGCTTGATGGTGGGGCAGTATGGACATGTGAAAACATACAAAGAGAACAACTTTTGACTTGTGAGACATTTAGCTTGTAGATCCAAAGTGTGGCGGCAGACTGCCGTGGCTCACAAGGTGTTTTATTAAGTCATGTCAAATTTTTTTTTTTTTTTGTTCCATAGCCATTTCTGGACACCCTTTGTCCACCCTCCTCTGGTTTAGTACAGATGAACATGCGCACTCAAAAAACGCTCTCTTTAAAGTCACAGCACAAAAAATTCAAAGAATGTGTTTAAAGGTGTACCTGACCCCAGACCCATTTGAGCAATAGTTGCACCTCATTCTACCACTAGACCACTTCATGCAGCCAATTCCAGCCAATGAGGTTTATCTGTTTTGCGATTATTGCTAGTGCAAAATTTAAGTTGGGTTTTATTAATGGCACATAAGGGTGGACAACAACAACAGCCATGACAACACAGCAGATGCCCCTATCCACAACAACTGGCAACATATGACAGGCTATACAAGTCACAGAAACACATGAATGTCAGTATCCCTGATGGTGAAAATAAGTAAATTGGTAAACCGTTTGTACTGAGTAATGCAAGACATGTTTCCTCATAATGCCACAATTGTCATTAGAAAGGAGAAGATTGTAGCCCCTCGCTCAAATTGTGGGATGATCCACCGATTTCTGTGCTTAACTTTTGTACAGCAGGATTTTTGGGGGCAATGTTGAGAAAAGTGCCTTTGCTCAAAGCGGCAGTGTGTCACACTTTGGGTTTTGAGCTACGACCTCCAGGTCAAGAGTTCAGATCCCCCTGCATTCCTGAGCACTGCCTGCGTGACTAACTCCCCCCGCTGTAGCTGCTGCAATATAATCTGTTGCATCAAAAACCTAATGTGAATGCAGGGCAGTCACTTCAAACTTAATTGGAGCATTATGTTCATTTTCTAAGGGGGGTGGCAGTGTAGTATAATGGTTAGGGAACTTTGTTTCTAACACAAAGGTTGCAGGTTTGGTTCCCAGGTGGGGCACTGCAGTTGTACCCTTGAGGAATGTACGCTTTGGATTTCATGTAAAGAAATGTGAACTGAAATGTAATGTGAAAAAGGTAAATCCGCCAGCAAAAGTTCTGTGTTGTATGTACACTAAAGACAAGCAAATGGCCCTTTTTTCAAATATTAAATTCTTGGGACTCTCCAACCAAACACTCTACCTGGGTTTTAAGATATTGAACAATACTAGGACATAGGGTTCAATTTCAATCACTTAAAAATATGTGATTGTTCAGACACATTTTAAGACATTGTTAGACTTAAACGTCCGAACTTAAACGTCCAAATATCTTAAAGAGAAGTGAATCTGTTTAGCCAAAAAAAGCATGATTTCATGTTCACCAGTTCTAACGTTTTCATCTGTCCAAATATTTTGTCTTTTGTCACAAAACAAATGCAGACTCAAACTGAGTTAAGTGAATGCCTTTGTATGGTGCTGACTAGTTTTTGGCATTGGTACCACCACATGTCACTTGCATATCTGTCTGGCTAAGGGGTGCCCAAAGAGTGTTCAGGATTTTGTGTGTATTATCAAGACAGGTCCATTGGTCTCTCACTCACGTCCAACTACCCTAATATATAGACCTATCGGGTCACCAGTAGTTTGCTTTAAGACTCTTAAGGGGAATTTACTTAGGATGTTCACAGTGCAGAATGTCCAACCATAACTGGTTTAATTTTCACATTTTCAGTCTAGGGAAGTAAAACATTAATGGCATGCTCCACTTAGGTTCAGATGTTCTGCAGCTCTTGTCAAGAATTGATCATTATTTTGCGAACTGGCCAATCCAGTTCTGTCCACAGCACTGTGTAGTTAATCCCATAATTCATACAGGCTTTTGTCCAGGTGGCCTTTGTCTGTTACCCACTTTCCCAAGCAACGCATTACCTGCTTGTAATGGAAATCTATGTATTTTATATATAATATATATATATATACATACACTCAGTGGCCACTTTATTCGGTACACCTTTCTAGTACTGGCTAGTACTTTTATACTGCCTAGATAAATGATATTGACATTTTCAAGCATTCAACAAACAGATCTATTCTGTGTCATTGTTTTTGAACCACATGCTTGTCTCCGTGTGGTTATGAACGTGGATCAACAGCGGTTCTGTAACCCCCAATTGAACAAAATAAGTTTCCATATACACGTAGGTAAATAACAATTTTGTCTGTCAACCAACCCACTGATTGATAGCATTTTTTCGTCTCTGATCAGACGGAGCGGTTTGGGGGCCACGGTCGGGGCGCGCTCCCTCTCCTCCCTGCCCTCCCTCCCCCCGGCGGTGGCGGAGTTCGTGTCTGGGGCGGTGGAGGAGTGCAAGCCGGCGGGAGTGCACGTGGTGACCGGGACCCCGGAGGAGATGGCCAACATCCTGGCGGGGCTGGAGAGGGATGGCATGGTCAAGCGCCTGAAGAAGTACCAGAACTGGTGAGAGACGCCGTGATGCCAGCCCCCCGTTGCACGTTGCCCACCTTGGTTACCTCCCTGCGTCTCCCTGCTTTACCCGGTGGTTTCCCGCAGCCTCTGCTCGTTTGAACATACAGCTGGCGTTGTGTTCACGTTCTGACAGTATCACACCTTGCGCATTCCAGTTGGTACGTGAAACTACCTTAACTGGCAAGACCTGGATAACTTGCTTGTTAGGATGAGAGAGCAGATTTAATCAGTAGAACAGTCCAAGGACCCCTAGTCGTCAGTGTGCTGATACTGCAGTCAATTTAGTTATTACATATAATAGTTACACTATTTTATTTTAGCGCATCTCCTTGTTCAGGGTAATTGTTGATGTTCTGCATTTTCCAGGCCCCTTTTTCAGGAAATCTGCTCTCTGTGTTTTGCTGAGCTTCTGTGTTCATTAATTATGTAAGCTATCATAAATAAATCTCTCCCTTTTTGCCTTATGAATATGGTAATCATTCACTCTGACTGGATGCTTTGTACGTACTGACATCGCCTCGCTCTCTCTGTTTCTGACCCCCCGGCTGTCCTTAATGATTTGCGTTTTCCCCTCTCTCCCGCTCTTTCATTCTCCATTTCCCTCCTTTTTGATTCTCTCCTTATGATTCTCTCCCTCTACCCCCTCCTCTCTCCACCCTGTCTCTCTTTCCCTCCGTCTCTTCCCAATCTCTCTCTCTCTCTCTCTCTGTCTCTCCCCGTCTGTCTTTCTCTCAATCTCTCTGTCAACCCCCCCCCCTGCTGTAGCTGGCTGGCCCGTACGGACCCTAAGGATGTGGCTCGGGTAGAGAGTAAGACTGTGATCGTGACCAAACAGCAGAGGGACACCATCCCTATACCCAGCGCGGGGGCCAAGAGCCAGCTGGGGAGCTGGATGAGCGAGAGTGACTTCCAGAAGGCCCGGGAGGACAGGTTCCCCGGCTGCATGGCAGGTGAGTTTGCCCGCCTTGTCCCACGTATGATTGACAGGCAGTTTCTTTTCTGACTACATACTTTTGGAAAAAAAATTCGGATTTCATCAGCCAAACATAGCCTACATCCCACTTCCACTTCATTGTTTGGTGGACCCTATTGGTAGTTGATTACCTGACTGATGCCTTCCACTCTGTATTGTCTTTTTCAAAGGTTCATGTAACTGCCAAAATAAAGGAAACACTTGAGTATATATACTGAGATAAATACCCAGACACTTGTGCTCAGGTCTATGTGAATTTATCTCAAGATGTGTATTAACCATGCGATACTTTCTGCTGTGTCTTTTTCCATCCATCCCTCCTATTTTTCTTTTCCCTCCTGAAAGGTCGGAAGATGTACGTGATCCCCTTCAGCATGGGCCCTGTGGGCTCCTCCCTGTCCAAATTGGGGGTGCAGGTGACGGACTCGCCGTACGTGGTGGCCAGCATGGGCATCATGACCCGCACGGGCAGCGCGGTGATGGAGAAGCTGGCCGAGGGGGCGGAGTTTGTCCGCTGTCAGCACTCGCTAGGGAGACCTCTGCCCCTCAAATGTGCGTCTCTCGCTCGCTTGCTCGCTCTCTCTCTGCCTGTTCACCTCCGTCCCAATCAAATCAATCCTTATTCATTTCATGCCTACCCTATGTGTTATCACGCCTTGTTGTTGAAAATAATTGTGACTGTTTTGCAATAACCAAAGAAGCAATAAAAAAAACTAAGAAAAAGTATATGTTAGAGCTGTAGACTGTGGGCCCTTCATGTTGTTGTTCGTGGGGTATATTTATGGAATTTGGATGTGCGTGTGTGATGCTTGGAAGGATTATTTGAAGGATTAAAATGGGTTTGTTCTCCTCTTCGATCTCCTCTATTTCTACCTCTCTTAACTCATCCCACCCCATTCTGCCATTCTTGTCCCCCCTCTCTATCCCCCTTCTGCATCCCTCTTGCTCTTTATTTCCCTTTCTCCTCTTTCCCCCTCATTCCTCCTTCCTCCATCTCCTTCTCACGCCCTCTTTCTTCCACTTCCACTGTCTCCCCCTCTGCTGTGCTCTTCCTCCTTCTCTTCTTGCCCTCTCTTCCTCTGTCCCCCCTCTCCCCTCTCTCTCTCTCTCTCTCTCTCTCTCTCTCTCTATCCTCTGTCCCATGTCCCCAGCTCCCCTGGTCAGCTCGTGGCCCTGCAACCCGGAGAAGGTTCTGATCTCGCACCTCCCAGACTCCCGGCAGATCCTGTCGTTCGGCAGCGGCTACGGGGGCAACTCACTGCTGGGCAAGAAGTGCTTCGCGCTGAGGATTGCGTCGCGCATCGCTAAGGATGAGGGCTGGCTGGCCGAGCACATGCTGGTGAGCAGGGAGCGCCACGTGCCGCTAACTGAAAGAGACGCTGTCTCTGTCACCACCGGCCCTGCGGCCTCCCACACCGTCTCACAGCCTGCCGGCAGAGTGCCGGTGGGAACGCCCGTGAATGGGCGTGGCCCAGCGGAAAGGTCTCTTTCAGGGCTTTAGAGAATGGGGAGTGCTCAGTCAACACTGCACTGCACTTTAGATTGTTCCCTCTCCTGGGATTTGATACAATATTACAGCATTTATATCCCCGTATGAGTTACATGGCAAGATACAGTGCATGTGTCTCACAGGAGCAACAAGAGCACAGGCAGTACGGAGTAGTCACACAACAAACACAGGCTGATACCTTACCAGAGCAGTGCTCATGCATGGTCTTGTCCAGCCTGTCTGTGTGTCTGTCTGTCTGTGTGTGTCTGTCTATGTATATGTGTGTCTGTTTGTATCTGTTTGTGTGTCTGAGCTTGTGTGCTCCTTTGTCCCCTAAACCCCCTTTCTCTCTCTCTCTCTCTCTCTCCCCCTGATGGTCAGATTCTGGGAATCACCAACCCTCAGGGAGTGAAACGGTACGTGGCCGCGGCCTTTCCCAGCGCCTGTGGCAAGACCAACCTGGCCATGATGAAGCCCGCTCTGCCTGGCTGGACAGTGGAGTGTGTCGGAGATGACATTGCCTGGATGAAGTTTGACAGTCAAGGTCAGAGGGCGTGCTGGGAGATCGGGGGCGGGGCGGGGTGGGGTGCACAGTCATGTTAATGAGGGTCCACTTGGGAGCAGTAGGGCTGAAAGTACCCTACATCACAGGTTGGTGTGATGAGTTATTAATTACACACAAGGAAGGAACTGGGGCGTTTCTATTCCTGAATGAAACCCAGAGATTGCGCCTTTTAATTTAGACAATTTCTTCACAGATGGCAATTGGCAAGAGTCCCATCTCTATGGCCTTTCTGTTGGCATCTGGTTATCTGGACACCAGATCTGAGATGGCTCTCTTTCCCTTTTGCTAGGAAAACTCAGGGCTATCAACCCTGAGAACGGCTTTTTCGGCGTCGCCCCTGGAACCTCAATGAAGACCAATCCCCATGCCATGGCAACCATCAGCAAAAACACTGTCTTTACCAATGTGGGAGAGACCAGTGACGGTGGGGTGTGGTGGGAGGGCCTAGCCCCCCCTCCAGCTGGGGTCACACTCACAGACTGGCACGGAAAGTCATGGAAGCCAGGTACTGTTCACTATTGAACAATATATTATCTGTTTATTTGATAACTGTACTGCACAATGCATTAATGTGTTGCGTGCATTGTATTGGAGTGCTTTTAGCCAAGGGTAGTTTCTGACATCAATTCTGCACTGCCCTGATCAACTGCACTTGCTGCTCTCTCTTGCCCTCTATCACTCTTTCTCTCCCCTATCTCATGTATTTACCCCCTCTCTTTCTCCCTCTCTGCAGGTGACTCCACCCCTTGCGCCCACCCCAACTCACGGTTCTGTGCGCCCGCCGCCCAGTGCCCCATCATCGACCCGCAGTGGGAGAGCGAGGAGGGGGTGCCCATCGACGCCATCATCTTCGGGGGCAGAAGGCCAGAGGGTGGGTACCCCATTGAGCAGTTTATGCAACGGCCCGTTTCTCTGCCAGTCAAAGCACGACACTGTACACTCCTATGAGGCTTATGCACTTAACTTTCAAACAAATAAGTCGGAAAAATCGAAGTGTCTCCAGACTGCAGCGCCCCTTCAGTCCGTTCTCCAGCTGTGCGTACATGAACACATGATTTTTTTCAATTATTTTTCTTTTTTATACATTTTGCTTCAGATTTCTCCCTGTTTTTCTTCTCAATTTGGAAGCCAATTATACCCTCTATTTATTTCAATTAGCCCATCCCCAGGAACCCGCCGCCCGTCTCTACAGGGCAAGCTACTCTGGGAGGCCGGCGATGATCCGCCTCCTTCGAGATGGAACCCCCTTTCTGGAGACACCCTTATGTGCTTTACAGCAAGTTCGTGCTGACCACCCTCTCCCCCCTCCCTCAGGAGCGGACAGCCAAATGCCGCCCTCAATCGGGGCTAACGGCCAGGGCCGGTCTGGTAGAGACGGGTTTTGAACCGTGCCCCTGATAGGCTCACTGGCTGATTGAATGTGTTGTTTGAAGTATTGTTTGATGTATTTACGTTCCCCTTAATGTAAGCACTCAGGGCCTGGCTGTGCACTTCGGTAGGGTTTTATGGTGTCGTGCTTTTCAGAAGCTGCAGAGATTCTACAGAATTTTTTTATCTTCTGATTGGCTCATCCCATTCACACTGGTCCTGTCCACATGCTATAAAGATTGGTGATTCTGTGGACCATCTCTGCAGTTTGACAAACCCCCCAAACTGCAACCTGTTTTCTGTACATGCATGTTAAATTCCCAGCACTGGAAGTGTTGACTGGAATTGACTGGAATGGTACTGAAAGATTAACTCTGATGGCATTTGGGCCTTCTGTTGCCTGGTTCTGTGTATCAATGAAGCAGAACTGCAGTTACGCTTAAATCTATATACAATTTTGATTGATATATAATTTCAAAATGTTTCATTCTAAAGTAATAGGCTTCTGGGTGCTTTTAAAGTTGTTTGTAAATGCACTGCTCTGTGATGCATGTGTGCTATCTCAGTTTAAGGTTTGTACATCAATTTCTTATAAAAACGTGTGTTTTTTATCATTTGGTCAGCACCCAAGGCCACTCAGTGCAGCCAAGAATGATATTGCTCTCTTTTTATGATTACAGCACTGTAAAAGTTATGTTCATGTCTGAAAGGCTCTTCCCTTCGCTAGGAGTCCCTCTGGTGTACGAGAGCTTTAATTGGCGCCATGGCGTTTTTGTGGGCGCTGCCATGAGATCTGAGTCCACCGCTGCTGCTGAACACAAAGGTACCGGCAGAGGGGGGTATCTACAACGAGCATGGAACTATTGATTGATTGATTTATTTATTGATTTGTTTGTTTGTTTGTTTATTTTATTTATTTATTTATTTATTTATTTATTTATTTATTTATTTATTTATTTATTTATTTATTTATTTATTTATTTATTTATTTATTTATTTATTTATTTATTTATTTATTTGTTTGTTTGTTTGTTTGTTTGTTTGTTTGTTTGTCGGTTGGCCGATTTGAATGACTGATGATCAATTGAATTAACGGATGCCCTTTGTCAGGGGGGCTTGCATAGCTCACGTGCCCTTTACATGGTAGCACATAAATGGGACCTTCCTAAAAAAAAATCCTGCATGTCGTAATGAAACGTTTCGCTTTAAACGCATTTATGTTGCGTGAGAATTTCTTACTACCAAATAACACCTTGACACAGCTGAGTATCTACTGAAGCTGTTCATGGCAAGGGATCGGTGCGCAATGTGCTTGGACAGAAGACCCAGCTCTCTAACCGCTGTATCACACTGGTGATGTTTCCATTGCACAAACTGCATGAATGCACACAGACTTCTACTCTGGGCAAGCAGAATTGAGGATGTTGATGCTGAGCTAAATGGCAACTGTGGCTACTTCCGTTCAGCCTGTTCAAAAGAAAGCCAGTCCAGTGAGTGCTGACATTGCTCTCTCTCTCTCTCCCTCCCTTTGTCTCTCTGTCCCTCCCTCCCTCCCTTTGTCTCTCTCTCTCTCCCTCTCCCATCCTTGTCGCTCAGGCAAAGTCATCATGCACGATCCCTTTGCCATGCGCCCCTTCTTTGGCTACAACTTCGGGGACTATCTGGCCCACTGGCTCAGCATGGAGAACCGACAGGGTCCCACACAGCTGCCCAAGATCTTCCACGTCAACTGGTTCCGGAAGGACCCGCAGTCAGGGGCGTTCCTGTGGCCCGGCTTTGGGGACAACGCCCGCGTCCTGGAGTGGATCTTCCGGCGGTGCGGCCGGCAGGCAGAGGACGACGCGGCTGACAAGAGCCTGGTGGGGTGGGTGCCCAAGGCGGACGCCATCGACCTGCAGGGCCTTAGCGACAAGGTGGATATGGGCGCCCTGCTCAGTCTGCCCAAGGCATTCTGGGAGAAGGAGACCCAGGAGCTCCGGGCGTACTTCACCCAGCAGGTGGGAGCTGATCTCCCCCCGCAGATCGAAGGAGAGCTAAAGGCCCTGGAGGAGAGGGTGAGAGAGTGATAGACGAAGGAGAGAGAGTATTGGGGGTGGCAAGAGGAAAATGGGAGGATGAAAATGGAGGAGGGGGAATTAATGGACACATCAGCACACTGGCTCTTCGATGAGAGGGTGGTGTGGGGGGGGTTATGAGACCAAACCAAACCAGCTGATCACACCCCACCGTATATGGCCACCTCACTGTGGCCAGGTGGGGGATAGTGATGGAAAACCTGTCACGAGTCACTGGCCACCACAGCATATTCCTCATTGTAGGTGGCTGTAAGAGTGAGGGCAGTCGGTGTGCTTGCCTTATCGACACTATGCAATGAAGCAGCTCAAGAATGGAATGTTTACAAATTTACAGCACAACCAATAATTTTAACATTTTTATGCAAAACATTGGCCTAACTGCCTTTAAAAAAAAAAAAAAAAAAAAAAATGAATAAAGTACATTTACTTCACTTGAGCCCCTGGCAATACTGGATCCTGATTGGACCATGGCTCAGGGAGTCTTGGAGAGATATCTCTGATTGGCTCAGGGAGAATACCAAAGACTTTTTAAATGTGACATTGTAATTTATAAGCTAATTACAGCTCATTTAAAACCAGCAATTTATTTGTTTCTTAAAATACATATTTGCACACAGTTCTATGGAAGGATCCGGAACAGTAATTTCCTTTTGCTTTAATACAAATTAAATGTAAAGGTGATGTTTTGGTGTTGAATGAATAAAGCCCTTCAACATCACTCTGACTAAGTGCGTCTGTGTCCTGTAACAACCACTAGATCGTTTATTTATTTATTTATAGGCATGTATCATGTTCATAAATAATAACCCAAATATAGTATTAGATGTAGTTATTGCTAAGCTTACAGATGTAATTTTGTACTCAAGTAGCCAACTATAAACAAACTGGTATTATTCAGAGCCCTGCAAGATGAAGAAGTTTAAATGCATCGGAGCCGTCCTGAATGTTGGGTTCCCACCCAATGTATAGCTAAGAATCGCACGCCTACCAAGTATGTGATTACAATTGTGTTAATTTTTTATTGATCAAGATTACTCTGTCTTATTCTTACAACTTCCGACTTCTGCTTTTTATGTATTGACTTTTCCGCTGCATAAATGATTTGTTATTCATTCAACAGCGAAGAAGGATATGCATTTTTGTCATTTCTGAAAACGTACCATCACAGGCTGACGGCATGCTAACCACTGATCTTCATTCACATGCACTCACTGGGTTGAGCGGGTTGGTGTCGGATATTGAAGCCACAGGTTGTCATCTTTTGAGGCTCAAAAACACCACTGACCCATTTGCTGCTGTGCATTAACTGACCAAACACATGTCATTGGTGAAAGGATACTTATTTTGGCTTTATTGAGCAGTTGTTATTGAGCGATGTTAATTGGGGATTTCCTAGAAAGGTTGTTCTGAAGAATTGTATTAAAGCACAAATGAAACATAATTTAATAACTTTGAGTAATGATTCAGACACCACAACCTCTGAAATGGATCACAATGGGACACTAAAATAGTAGCTACTCCACACATTCATATTTCATCTCCCTCTCTCCAACACAACTGCTATTACTCCTCCTGGTGCCTCTCATCAGACCTCTTCTTTTTGTTTCCTCCTCCACCCCCCCATCATTTCTTGCCTTCCTTTTTATCTTTCATGTATTTGCGTTTTTATTTCCTCCGGTTTTTTTTCTGCTCCATGGACCCCCTCTCTCACTCTCCCCTCTTGTTTATTTTATTAGGTTTGTGTGTTGGAAGTTTCCTGCATCTTGCTCTCCCCCTTTCCTCTCATCATCCATTCTCTTTCTTTCCACCTCCTGTAGCTCTCTCTCCATCCTCCATGCCTGACGTTCCCTTATTTCCTCCATCTTCTCCCTCTGTCTCTGTATCCTTCTCTCTATCAACTCCTGTGCCTTCCCCCACAGAGCCTTCTGTTTTTCCCACAGTTCCTCCAATCCGTCCCTCCTCTTCTCTCTCTCCTTGCGCTCTCTCTGCCTTCTCTTCTCCACCTCTAAAATGTCCTCCCTCTCCCTCCTCCCCCCGTCCACCACAGTCTCTTTCTCTGTCTGCCACAGTTCTGTCTCTCTCTCCCACTCGTCCTCCAGCTCCTTCCTCCTCTTCTCCATCTCCTCCTCCTCTCTCATTGTCTCCTTGGCCCACAGCGTTCTCTCCCTCCCCTGCTGCCCGAACTCCCTCACGCACTGTTCGGTCTCCCTCTGCTCGTCAGCGGTCTTCACCCTCTCCTCCCTTGCCTTTCTCCTCCCAGTCTCAAAGATGGCATCCTGCTGTGCCCCCAGCTCTTTCCACAGTGTGTGCACCTTCTTGTGTTCCCGTTGCTCCTTCCTCCTCTCTGTGGCTCTCGCATGTGCCAGGCTGACCATGCGGTCCCTCTCTCGCTTCCACTGGGCCTGCTCCTCCTGAAAGGCCTGTTCGTTGTGCACCTCCTGTTCCGCCTCCTCCTCTTCCTTGTCCTCTCCATCCCTGGTTCTCTGTTAAAATAAAAGGGAGAGATTGGCACAGGAAGGCTAGGCTGTGATAACAGTGTTCTGTACCAGAACTTGTTGCTTGCTCCCTTGTCCTGTGTTGCTGGTCACTTTTACACTACATTGTGAATTATCTTAGAAGTTGCCCTTATCCAGAGCAACGTAACATCACATCACTACATTGTTATGGTTATGGGCTATGTCCTCTGAAGCAGCGTTGCACAAGAGCAGTTGCCCAACCTGCAATTTGATGTAGGAGAAGGGAAAGGATGCAGGCCAAATGATAAATATAGCCGATTCATAATCACTCAATTATACACCTTCAAATTCAAATTAACCTTGGAAACAACACATATAATTAACAAATGGCTATTCATCATGTGTCTTCATAATGTATGTATGTATTTTAAGCTAAGGCTTATTTAACTCTGGCACCTCAGCAACTTCCTCTTCACTTAATGTTGCGTATATGCTCTGGGTATGCTTGACTGTATTTACTGAGTCCTGTATGAGTGTTCTTTTGGTTTTATATTTTTGTATTTATGAACTATTTATTGTATACACTACTCACTGGGGCTCTTGGCCTGGTCATTGCTGTAAAAGAGAATATGTTCTCAATCATTTTCACCTTACCTGGTGAAATAAATGATTATTATGATTATTAATAATCATAATAATCATAATAATAAATGTGTTACAGGTGCTGTAGATATTTTAAATATTTAAATACTAAATTCTGGAGGCTTTTTGAGACACACATTCCTACATTCAGGGAAAGGGGGAGCAACTGGCGAGAATGAGTTGGGGCTAATGGTTTCTGCCCCCGTTTTCCCTTTGAACTCCTTTTCTCTGCTGGTGTGTCCTGTGGACCTGAGGGGTATTTCACAAAGCAGGATTATCCGGCTACAAAAGTTAGCCGGCTAACCCCCCTGGGTTTATGGTCCCCAAACAAATAAGTGAATCACAAGGACTTGTGCACAAACAAGTCCTTGTGTGGTATGCACAAACTACAGACTGACAAGGGAACAAGGGAACATAAAACCAGACATGAGGAACAGCATGGAACAATGTAGCCAATATGTCCCTTCAAATAATAACAGATTTTGTTCACCCCCCTTATGTTGCTAAAGGGTTCAAGAGCACTGCCCCTCCTTGGATTTAATCCTAACACTTTGGAAGTAATACTGGCTTTATTAAAAAACAAAACCAAGCAAACAAAGCACTTCAAGGGGCTTGTGAGTGCAGTGCATGACACATTAACGCTTATCTTCACAGCTACTGTGTTTGTATGACTTACCCTACAGAAGAAATGATTCCGAAGCCAATCCATTGTGTGTTTTCTCATCTCACCTTTGTTGAAAAGTATTACTTGCTAGTCATTCAGTCTGTAGTAGTGATAAACAATGTTTTTCTAATAGTACTAGAATGTGTCTAACCTTCTGTATGAGGTCACAGTGTCACATTATGACATGTCTATCAGTCAGGTGCCATGCATTCCAAAATAAATACGTTTCAAGCATACAAACTCGAATAAATGGACTGCAGGTTTGTGGTCTGTGTTAAGGTTATATCACAACCCCAAAATTGAAGCCCCATGTTGAAAGTTGGATGAAATTTAAAAAATGATTGCCAAACCAATAATTGGAATCACTTGTTTATTAAATTAAATAGATTTTTTTCATACATATTCACAAACTAAAATCTTTCAAATTTCTTGGCCTTTTTCACCCAAAGAGTCGTAACTTCTCCATTTTATAACTCTACATTAGCCATTTAAAATGAGCTGTCCTCTAACACCACAATGTTGTAATTTACTTCTAAAAATAAGCGAGTGCACGCAGAGAATTGCAAACTGAAATTTCTCGCATTATTAATTATACGTTATTGTTTGCTTGGCTACAACTATGGAAATCATACAGAATCATACAATCAATTTGCTGAATTGTCACTTATTTCACATTGACGTGTGGGATTATAAATCCAGCTGGCTCTTTAAAAAAAATGTTTTAAATCGCAGCAAGGTTTGGGAGAGGGTGGGGATATCGACTGGTTCCTGTACAGAAATACTCACGTTTGTGTTCCTGGATTTTAGTTAGGAGCAATTACCAGTTTGGGTTTACATTTTTATTTAGCCTACTCATTTTTGTGTCGTTTTTCCCAAAACCTGCCGTTGTTGAGAACGTTGTTTTTTATTTTGGCTGTGCAACGTTTGGTTTACACATTACATTACGTTGTCTTGGAATAGTGTAATCAGCCTGGCGACCATGACCACTACTGATACCTGATTTGAATCTAACCCAGTACCCACATTTTAGGACAGGAGGCGTGTCGGGACTTCCAGGTGCCTGGCCCCGCCTAACCCGGAAGAGTCAGTGAAAATGTGCAGAGCTCGGTGACGTGGTACTGTTAGCCGTCCAGAAGTCGCCCGATTCGTACGCTTTTGAGATCCGAATCACATCCGGTCTTTGAGGTAAATAAATGCATTTTTATTTCATATCGCCATTCCCAGATAGAACAACAATGGCTTGATTAAGTCCCGGGAGCACTCGCGAGAAGAGAGCGGGGAGTAGAAGCGAGTGTAGCCGGGCCTGGGATCCTGTCTCCGGCGAGCAAAATCAACATCTTTTGGCACTGTAGAAACCAGCTGTACTGTATTCGCTGTTATCGCTATGCTGAGATATTATTGTTTAGCCAGTACAACAAACCATGGATGAATATATTTGACTGCCAATTTATATGACAGAGCTACTGGGAACAGTGAGAACGTTAGTTGTTGAACAAGAATAGTATGTAGTCAAGACAAAAAACATGTTCCACAATATGCTCATCCTACCAGCAAAACCTGTAATACTACATTCGACATCACTGATTGTCGGACTTCTGAAGGTATTTCATTGTCTGTGGCTTTTTAAAAGAAAAGCTTTCGCTGCCTTTTCAAAGCATTACAATACAGTTGGCATAAATATTTCCCTATTGATTAGAATCGCTAAATATTAAAAAAACAAATATCACAAGCATAATAGCAGTATCTTGCATGTATGTTTATCTTTTTCCCTGCCTGTCCCCGGAAGGAGCTCATTTTGGTTGAAGTAATTTCACGTTTGTTGCTTGGTTGCAAGTCCTTCCCTGTTCAATTGTTTTCCAAATGCTTTTGATTCACAGGGATTGTCATGAGGCTGGAAGTTCCCATTCAGAGGTCTCCTGTTAGGGTGTTGTGGGTGTGTATCCTGGCTCTGTGCCTACTGCCCTGGACTGAAGGGGTGGTGACATACAAGAACGGAGATAAGGTGACTCTGTATGTCAACAAAGTTGGGCCATACCACAATCCGCAGGAGACGTATCACTACTACATGCTGCCTGTCTGCAGGCCCAAAGAGGTCAGTGAGCTTTTTTGTAGCTTGGAAGTTCATGGTGTTGGGTTTTACTGCAATGCTGTGTGCTTCTACATGAGACAGTTTCTCACTGGGTAGAAGTGTACGTGTGACCGTGGAGGACCGCGTGACAGCGTTTGCGTTCCTGAATGGAAGAACGTGTGACCACGTGTTCCCTTGTAACAGAGTGGAGAAGAGTGTGACCGTGTGCTTCTGTGTAACTGAGGGCAAGGATTTATGGTCCTGTGTGTCCCCTAGGTACGGCACAAGGCTCTGAGCTTGGGGGAGGTGCTGGATGGAGACAGGATGGCCGAGTCGCTGTACGATATCCGCTTCCGGGTGAACACAGAGAGACGGACACTGTGCAAGCTCTCCCTGAGCGAAACAGAGGTGCAGCCCCCCTACTCCTCTTTCTGAGAGGAACAGGGAGAGAGAGAGAGAGTTAACCATTTAGTTGCTGCTTTTGCTTTTGGGTTTAAGATGTTCAGAAGGTCTGTGCTGAGAGAGAAACGAGTTGGACCACTGAGACGTTCTTTGTATGAGTTGTTTGGGTTGTCACGTGAACATTATGCAAAAGTTTAGTTATTTAAAGGTTAAGTATTTGAAAAAGTGTTAGCTGTCCACTTTGCCGATACTAGGGGTGAACTGGGCTCTGCTGTGAGAGGGTGTTTTGGAGAGGAAGAAATGGGCCGCATTGGTTTTGTCTTTTTGACCCTCTCGTTTTCAGGTGGAGCAGTTACGTGAAGCGATAGAGGAACTCTTTTATTTTGAGTTTGTCCTGGATGATATTCCCATCTGGGGCTTTGTGGGATACATGGAGGAGAGCGGCTTTCTACCCCACAGCCACAAGGTCTCTGCCCCTGACTGTCCGTCTGTATTATAGTGTCTGTTTGTCTCTGTCCATGGCTGTCTGTTTCTATTTTCCTCCGTGCCTGTCACTGTCTCTGACTGTGTCTCTCTCTCCCTGTCTGTAGCAAGGCTTGTCCATTACTTAAAAAATGTTTGAATGAAAATTCTATCAGTTAAAAAGCATGAATATTGTGCGTAGAAACGGTGAATATTTTTTAAATCCATGAGGAAATAAGGAATTTATGGTGGTATCGCTCAGCCTTTGTCGAAATGGTAGGTGGTGAGTAGGTGACCCAGGAAACTGACAACGTTTTGTAAGAGATCAGTGGTATTCACTCTTGCCTTAGGGGAGCTGAAGGCTGGCCTTTTTTCACCTCAACAAAAAATGTGGACCCGAATAACCAGCTGCTCTAATTGATCTATTGAGTGCTTAGTAACAAAAAGAACCTTCTAGGACAAGCGTGAATACGGCTGTATTAGATGCCTACTCATGTTTAAGTAGCCTAAATATCACAATCTCATATCAGCTAGGCTATATAAAATTGTGTAATTGGCACACACACGTAATTTGCATATATGAACATTTCCAATTTTTTAATAGTGAAAATTGTTTTTTTATGCCTGCTACTCTGTCGGGACATCTCCAGTGCATTTACAAAAGTTCTCCGCACTAGGTAAAGTAATTAAGCTGTTATTTATAGATTTTTGAGTCCCCTGTTTTTAGATCAGGTGGAATACGGATGTGACAAATAGAAATTAATTGGTTCATATTCTTCTTCAGTCATTGCTGCGCGGAATGACTTTATTTGGAAGACGATTTTTTGTAGTAATAAAAAATAATAAATAAAAAAAAAAGAATAATGTATGTTGCAATTGGCAAAATATTTCACCTGATCCATGAAAGCTTTTACAGAAGTATGTCCTGTACATTAGTACTGTCTGTGTTATTGTGTCTCATGACTGTGTTAATGTCTGTCCCTGACTGTCTCCTGTTCTAGAATGTGTCTCTCTGTACCTGTCTGTATTGTGTTCCTGACTGTCTGTGCTAAAGCTGTAACTCCACACAAACACAAACAAAATCCTTCTCTTTCAGGCTTTTTTCTCTTTTCCTCTGTATACATTTCAGCTGTTCCCCTGATCCTCTTTGCCCCCCCCCTCTCTCTCGGTGCAGGTGGGCCTATGGACTCACTTGGACTTCAACATCGAGTTCAACGGTAATTCGGTGATCTTCGCCAATGTGTCGGTGAAAGACATGAAGCCCGCACCCCTGGAGGGGGCCGGCGTGGCGGGGGCGGGGGGCAGCCTGGAGCTGACCCACTCCTACAGCGTGCGCTGGTTCGAGAGCCCTCTCACCCACAACCGGCGGGCCGAGCGACTGCAGGACTACTCCTTCTTCCCGAAAACGCTGGAGATACACTGGCTGTCCATCATCAACTCCCTGGTGCTGGTCGTCCTGCTGCTGGGCTTCGTTATCATCATCCTCATGAGGGTGCTAAAGAATGACTTCGCAAGGTGACGGGAAAGACCGGGGCAAGGACGGGAGAGAGTTACGGTCAAAGTGGGGGCCGGGGGCGCAGCCAGTTAATGCGCTTGTTATAAGCGCAGGTTGCCCATTGCAGCCTGGGTTTGAGCCGGGAGTCCCACTCGCGGTCGGCGATTGGCTGTCCGGGGGGAGCTGGCATGAGCTCGCCACGTGAGAAGTGGGTCTGTGTGTGTCGGAGTTGACGGCTTGGCGAGTTCAGTCTCGGAGGAGGCGGTTCAGCGTCTTTGTCCCTGCCGGTCCCGCAGTTGCAGCGGGCGAGCTCATAGTATGGGGGTGCGGGGGTGAGGGGAGGTGGGGTAGTTGAATTAGAAGAGGGTACAATTGACCACCAAATTGGGAGAAAGTGGGGGGAAAAACAGAAATACATTGTAAGAAAGTGGGGGTGGGGTATATGGGAACCGTGGTTGGACAGTTTACTCTTATGCACGTTTCGCTCGTGCCCTCTTGCAGGTACAACGTTGAAGAGGACGGCGGGTGTGACGACATGGACCAGGGGGACAATGGCTGGAAGATCATCCACACGGACGTCTTTCGGTTCCCCCGCTATAAGAGCCTGCTGTGTGCCATTCTGGGCGTGGGCGCACAGTTCCTCACTCTAGCTACAGGCAAGCGCTGGCCCCACACATGCCCATTCCACTTGCTCCTCACTTTAAGTGACCCAGTGTTGGGAATGCAGTGGCAGTTCACACTCTGAAAGGGCTGGTCCAGGAACCCCCCTTACTCTTGGGATAGTCCAGTCCAGTTCAGTCAGTCAGTCAGTCAATCCAGTCCAGTCCAGTCCAGTCAGTCAGGCAGGCAGGTACACTACCGGTCAAAAGTTTTAGAACACCTTGATTTTCAAGTTTTTACTGAAATTTAAGTAGTTCAAGTCCAGTGAATAACCTGAAATGGTACAAAGGTAAGCGGTAAACTGCCAGAGGTTTAAAAAAAAAAAAAAAATAAAAAATAAAAAAAAAGTTTAGGTTACCAAAAACTGAAAAATAATGTAAATTTTTTGTCAGTGAGTAGTTTCCTACACCATCAAAAGGCACTTGGAAACTGGAGAAAACTCTGACAGGAAGAGGTCTGGCAGACCCAAAGCCATAACAAAATCAGAAGACAAGTTTCTGAGAGTCAACAGCTTGCGTGATAGGCGGCTCACAGGAGCTTCAAGCACACACTGGTCGAAGTAAGGAAGTCTCAGTTTCAACTGTGAAGAGAAGACTTGGAGCTGCAGGTTTGACAGGTCGAGTGGCAGTAAGAAAGCCATTGTTAAGATGGCAAAATAAGAAAAAGGCTTGCCTGGGCCATGAAGCACCACCAGTGGACTACTGAAGACTGGAAGAAGGTCTTATGGACCGATTAATCAAAAATTGAAATCTTTGGTTCATCACACAGGGTTTTTGTACGCCGTCGAGTATGCGAAAGGATGGTTCCTCAGTGTGTGACAGCAACTGTCAAACATGGAGGACGAAGCGTGATGGTTCTCTTTTGCTGCTATTTTTCAGTTTTTGGTAACCTCTGGCATTTTACCGCTTAACTTTGTACCATTTCAGGTTATTCACTGGACTTGAACTACTTAAATTTCAGTAAAAAATGGAAAATCAAGGTGTTCTAAAACTTTTGACCCGTAGTGTAGTCAGTCCAGTCAGGTAGTCAGTCAACCAATCAACGAATCACATTTTATTTATTTTTGCAGTCCTGACAGTATACATTTTACAGAGTGCATCACATTCTCATAGAGGCACGATTAGGTTGATCTCGAAAAGGAAGAGCAGTGCTGGCTTGGCAGCAGGACAGAGGTTGCCTACGGTCACTGCGGCAGAAGTGCACTGCTTCTCACAATTAACGTACTTCTCATCACAATTTGGAAGCAATTTGCCCTTGCGAGGCAGAATAAAAAAGTGGATTTGCTCTGCACACAAGTGACACACAGGTCTTCCAGGTTAAAGACCCTGCCTGGTAGAAGTTGTACCCTGTTCTTTTGCGCTTTTACTTTTCAAAATGGATATGAAGAGCGTGGGGCTGTGGTTGCCCTCATGCCTGTGTTTGTGACATCATCTTCTTCCTTTCGTTACCATAGGGATCATCGTCATGGCGTTGCTGGGAATGTTTAAAGCGCATCGCCATGGCGCCATAAACTCTGCGGCAATCATGTTGTATGCGCTGACCAGCTGCGTGTCGGGCTACTGCTCCTGTCGCTTCTACACGCAGATCCACGGCCAGCGCTGGGTCTGGAACATCATCCTCACCTCCTCGCTCTTTGCAGGTGCGTGTGTACGTGCATGCGTGTGTATGAGAGAGAGAGAGAGAGAGAGAGAGAGAGAGATTGTTGCCATTAAAGCCCACTCAATTTGTGGCCTGCTTTGAACAGTACCTCAGTTCATTCTGTGAGAAGATGAAACCCAAGGAAAAGGTTTGGTTGGCTATTTATATCTGGCTTGTGTGCATCCTGCTGAACACTTTCCTCATGTTTCATTTTTAAATACATATTGATTTTTTCCTTTCAGAAACAAATATTAAAATAACCCAAGCTCTGGGTAAATATAGATGTGAAATGGTCATTTCTGGTAATGGTAAGTGAGACGCTGCTGGTGTTTCAGAGAGCAGTCCCCTAAGAGAGCAGTCCCCTAAGTCCCCGCCCCTTCCTGTCGCCGCAGTGCCCCTCTTCCTGACCTGGAGCGTTGTGAACTCGGTGCACTGGTGGAGCGGCTCCACCCAGGCGCTGCCTGTGTCCACCGTGCTGCTGCTGCTGGCCGTGTGGGCACTGGTGGGCTTCCCCCTCACCGTCATCGGGGGCATCGTGGGCAAGAACAAGGCGGGCAGCTTCCAGGCGCCATGCCGCACCCGCAACATCGCCCGCCAGATCCCCTCCCAGCCCTGGTACAAGCACACGCCCGTGCACATGGCCATCGGGGGCTTCCTGCCTTTCAGGTGCGTGGGGCGATGGTATTGGGGCGACAAGAGTGTCTGTGTCTATGTCTGTCTCTCCTCACTACTCCCTCTGTCCCTCTGTTAGTGTTTCTCTCTCTCTGTCTCTCTCTCTCTCTCTCTCTCTCTCTCTCTGTGTGTCTCTCTGTCTCTCTCTGTGCTGTGTCAGTAACTGTGTCAGTAACTCTCTCTCTCTGTCTCTGTCCCTCAGTGCCATCTCAGTGGAGTTGTACTACATCTTCGCGACGGTGTGGGGCCGGGAGCACTACACGCTCTACGGCATCCTGCTGTGTGTGTTCGCCATCCTGCTGTCGGTGGGCGCCTGCATCTCGGTGGCGCTGACCTACTTCCTGCTGTCGGGGGAGGACTACCGCTGGTGGTGGCGCAGCGTCCTGAGCACCGGCTCCACCGGCATCTTCATCTTTGTCTACTCCGTCTTCTACTACCACAACCGCTCCAGCATGAGCGGCCTGGTGCAGCGCGAGTTCGAGCTGCTCACCGCCTTCGTCTTCTCCCTCATGCTGGGGCGGTGTCACCGCCTCGCTGACCTTCATTCGCAGCCTCAAGATGGACTGAGGGGGAGGGATCGGGGGCGGGATCGGGATCAGGGGTGGAGTCTGGGGCAGGGCAACATCTTCTGCACGTACCGCAGCTGTGAAGGTTAGACTGGGGAGGTGGAGGAAGAGAGGAGGAGGAGTGGTGGTGGGTGTCCACTACATCAACGCAGCCTGAAGATGGACTGAGGGGCGTGGGGAGGGATCGGGGGCGGGATTGGGATCAGGGGTGGAGTCTGGGGCAGGGCAACATCTGCTGCACGTACCGCAGCTGTGAAGGTTAGACTGGGGAAGTGGAGGAAGAGAGGAGGAGGAGTGGTGGATTGGGGGTGGAGTCTGGGACGGGGCAACATCCGCTGCACGTACCGCAGCTGTGAAGGTTAGACTCAGGGGGGGGAGGAATGGTGGTGGGGGGTGTCCTCTACATTTACCGCAGCCGCAAGATGGACTGAGGGGGTGGGGTGGGGGGCGGTGGGGTCATGGGCGGGGCAACATCCGCTGCATGTACCGCAGCTATGAAGGTTAGATGGAGGGGGTGGTGGGGGTGTCCGCTACATCGACTATAGACAAGAGGGAGGACTGCAGGCCACTGTTTGAATTCGCGACTGCAGCCTGGCTGGCGCCATGTTTTTGCGGGACCAGTGTGTGGCCAGCTGTGTTCGCGTCGTGGATTCCTCGAGCAGCAGCCCGTAGTCAAGGAGACAGCTCATTTACATACCAACCTCAAATCAGTTTGCGACAGGACTACTTTCTTCAACAAAAAAAAAAAAAAAAAAAAGAAAGAAAAAAAGTAGGCTGTAGACCAATCAGATGTCTTTGCCTTGTAAAGTAAGCTCACAGGTGCATTGTTGGCAAGAGACGTATTTCTTAATTGCAATCACAGTGAATATACATTTTATACTTAATACAAGGCAGGCTTGCAACATTAGTGTTAATAGCATAAAGGAATCTGAGAAATAAAACCAATTTACCTGCGATATCATGTCCTTGCTTAGCAATTGTACAGATTCCAATTTTCCGTTGGGGTTACTGTCACATTGCTTCCGGTTATATAGTATTAACCGTGGTCTTTAGCTGATCGACCCGCAAAACCACAGGGATCTTAAAGGTGACAGGAGTGCTGGGACTTAGTGTACTGTACGTATCTGAAGGCCTGGTGGGGAGACAAAAAAGACCAGAGAGAATGTGTTTTCATCAGGAGTGAACGGTGCAGCAAGTGTGCGCGCGCAAGTATGTATGTATGTGTGTGTGCATGTGTGCGTGCCTGCGTGCGTGTTTGTGGACTGTCTGCAGTCATCATCCGTTGGCTGTGATTTCAGTTCATATGTAAATATCTTTTCAATAAAGTCTCTTCTTTTTATTAAACCTAAGGAATTGTATTTAACTCATGCAAATCTATACCCATCTGTGCACAAGCATCATCTGTGTGGGACTGTCAGTCAAAGCTGCATGAGTCACCGGTTATGCTGTCATCTTGCAGAAGGGAGTTTTTTTGCCTCCCAATCCCTGTGGATGTGACATTGAAAATAGTCATCGATTTGAGGCATTTTGTTGCTATTTAGTGTTGATGGTGGCAAAAATGTCACTGACTGAAGGGTATGAAATGTTGTATTTGCTCTTGGGGAAATGGAACAGCTTAACAAGGTGGCTAAACTCTATAGCTCTCCCACACACTCATTTATTGCCCAATTCCACATCTGTCTCTCACCTGTGACTCTCCTATTTGTCCTCTTATCATGCGTGGCTCTTTGGAGGCGTGGTCAGGAGAACAGACAGGATCTGTTCCCCTCCTGATAGGCTGGTTGAGAAGGGAGGCAGAGTTTTCTTTTCCTGTCTCAACCATATTTCTCACCTCACTTAGACCCGACACAAGGCTGATAAGCAAGGTTACTATATGCCAGGCATTGGTGGCCATTATTGCTGGAGTTGTATTCACGCTGGGCAGCAGATGGCAGCAGATGGCACCATCCAGCTGCTTTGAGCTTGGGGACTCTATTGAGGGACGCGAACTGGAAACCTGAGACAGTAAATGGGTGTTTGATTGTGAAATCTAATATTATTCTACAGTGTGGGACTGGCTCTCACCCATAGGTGTGGGTTCATGCTGGGATAACTGCATTTGAGGAACCTCTTATACCTACCTTTCTTCTGTGATGTCTCCTGCTTCATTTGACCTGTGGAACCTGAAAGACACATGGCGGTGAATACATTCTACAGTGCGCAAGCTCATCTTAAGCTTACCTAAACAGGTTTATGAAGCTTTAGCTTCGGGAGTTTGTCGTGTCAATTTCTTACTGTGTGTGATTGAATAATTTAGCTTTAATTTTAATGAACAGGCTTTGTGTAATCCTAACATCATGTCCTTTCATTAATCAATCATGATTATATGGAAAATTACAAAAGAACCTGTCATTTCTCATTTAAAAAAAAAAATTTTAAATAAATTTATTTCTGATTTTTTCCCCTGTTTTTCTCCCAATTTAGTAGCCAATTATACCCCCTCTATTTTATTTTCAATTCCCCACCCTCACGAGTCCGCCGCCCGTCCTCCGGGAACGAGATTCGTATTCCTGGACCTATTTCCCCGCCTTCTTTCGAGACGGAGATCTTCCACAGACTCCATTAACCTTCTCCTCGGCGGACTCGTGCCGGCTCTCCCTCCCCCCTCCCCCGGAGGCGGACAGCCAAATGCCGCCTCCGATCGGGCTGACAACCAGGGCCGGTCTGGTAGAAACGCGGGTTTCGATCCGCGTCTCTGACGGGCAGCGCACACCGCTCCAAAGCGCGGTGCACTAGACCGCTGGGCCATCCGCCAGCCCCTGTCATTTCTCATTTAATCAATTTATAAGGAAGGCCAGGTCAAGTTGATTTACATATTTGTGGAAAAACTACAGGTAACTGCCAAAATTAAGGAAATACCAACATAAAGGGCAGGTGAGTTGTGGGTAAAGGTGTTTGTTATAGACCAGCAGTAAAACACCGGATTCAACTAATCAAGGTCTTGATTGAAGTCAGGTTAGTTGAGTCAGGTGTTGTAGTGCTGGATAAGATTGGACACCCCTGTAATAGGGCAGGCTGCCACAGGCCACCAGAACAGCTTCAATGTGCCATGGCATAGATTCTACGTGTCTGGAACTGTATGGAAGAAATGCAACACTATTATTCCACGAGAAATTCCATCATTTGGTGTTTTGTTGATGGTGGTGGAAAATGCTGTCTCAGGCATCATTCCAGAATCTCCCATGAGTGTTGAATTGGGTTGAGAGCTGGTGACTGAGGCAGCCATGGCAGATGGTTTATGCATTCCTCAAACCATTTGTTGACTACTTATGCTCTGTGTATGGGAGAATTGTCATCCTGGAAGAGGCCAATCCCATCAGAATAGAAATGCTTCTCCATAGGATGAAGGTGACCACTCAGAATGGCTTTGTATTTATTGGCATTTACCTTCTCTGCTAATGGGTTGAGTGGGACCTAAACCATGGCATGAAAATGCATCTCACATCATAATAGAACCCTTCCCTGTGGGAAACAAGCACTTGGGTCTTTAGGTTTTCTTTTGGTGCACACCACATGCACTCATCTGCTTGTTGAGAACAGGGTGAAGGATAACTCCTCTGACCATTACTTTTTCCACTGTTCAGTGAACCACTGCCTACATTTTGCACCACTTTACTTGCAAATATGCATTTTGGGTATACTTACACTCTAGATTGATATTTGCAGTCAACTGAGTTGCTCGTTTGTTTTGCCTTGCATCTCGAACCAATGCATAGACATCACGGCCGAGCACTATGTGATTTCAACCACAGTTGCCCCTGGTTGATGGTCTTTCCCAGACTTCCATGCCCATAACACCTTAACCACTGTTTCTCATGAAACATCAGCAAGTTGTGTGGTCTTATTCAATGATGCTTCTGCCAATTGTGCCCCAAAAATCACCCCTCTTTCAAAGTCATTGAGATCTTTTCTAGCCATAATAGCCAAAATAATTGGCAACTGGGCCCATGCAGCATTTTTATACATGACCCTAAGCATGGTGGGATGTTAATTATTTAATTAACTCAGGAACCACACCTGTGTGGAAGCACCTGATTTCAATAAACTTTGTATTGCTCATTTACTCAAGTGTTTCCTTTATTTTAGCAGTTACTGTCTAAAGTTAAAAATTGAAATTAATGGCACAGAAAACCCTAGCTGGAACTTGTATTTATTATTTAAATAATTTGTTGCTGATTTTATCCCATTTATTAATTTAGAAGCCAATTACACCCGCTATTTTCAGGTCAATCCCTCCCTCATAGTTCGGTGCAGTAGCCCCGTGACCGCAGCACGAAGGCGAAGTACCGTCTCCTCCGAGATGGCACTGGCCAAGCCGACGATCGTAACTCCGGCACCCCAGAGCCAATCCTGTGCGCAACGAACATCTTGTCGGCTTCCGACTCCGACTCAGCCACGGAGTCGAACCCCGGTTGCCGTGGATTGTGGCTCACTTTTAACCGGGTTTTATCGCCATGGTAACTTATGCTAAATTACTCGCCAACACACCAATCCTGCTTCCTGAAACAATGCTCTGGATCTCTCCATGTTGCATGCGATTGGCTGTGTTACAAGCACTGTCCCTTTTGTGTGCACGCGCTCATAGCTCGATCAGAAAAACCTGGGTTGACCGAGCGAGTTGATAACCACCGTCGTGAGACCGGTCAGCCGCGCCTTTGTTATGCTTTGTGTAGCCAGCTAACGCAGAGATATGTTCAACTTCCTTCGTGAGACAGGCCACTGTACCGCTCTGTCGACGCTTGCGCCCTCCAATCCTAAGGATGGCGCTGCACATTGAATTCCGAGTTAGAAGATGAGTTTTTTTGGCACCACTGCCCCTTTAATTCCGGTGTCAGGAACTCAAGGCTGGTTTCTGCCCCGCGTGGCAACATGTGAGGGCGAGGAAATCTCAAGCCGCAGACTCTCGAATATCAGCCGCTGATGCCGAGTTCTCGCCCGGCGGAGAGAGTACCTTTAAGTCTGTGGTTGACCTGCACATTTTAGCTGTTTGCACGACAGCGCACATTCAATCTCACAGTGCCTTTGCTCTCTGTAGCTTTTTACAGATAGCAGTTGTTCATAAGCTCGCTAGCCTCACGAAAAGTTTGATTTAAGATCGAAGAATAAGCAAGCCAAGATGACAGAAGAACTGGAACGCATTCTTTCTCAGCTCACAGAGCCTGACAACGCCGTTATTCAGCAGGTAACCAGTCAACTAACTAGCAAGGATATATTTCTGTGTATCTTGAAAGGTTTCAAATTATTCTTTTCGTTGTTTAAGTAACTCGCTAATGTGCCAATTTTAGTTTTTAAGGACTGTTGCCTGTTAGTTGGGTAGCTAACGTTAGTCACAACACTGGACAACCGATGTTTCAAATTCTTTTGAGTTTCATGTCTGAATGCGGAACTAACGTTAGCTAATTGCGTGAAGTTAGTCCGAAAACCCGGCTTAATAAGTGTGATTAGCTACTGCTAACAGTGACATAGTTCAACCAGTATGTGTCGGCCTGTATGGACACAATTACACTGTTCTTTGTCTGTATAATTTGTGAAGGCCGGCATGTTCTTTTGCGTACACCATCGCCTGGGTTCAGGATTTACGTCAAGACATTGCTTTTTCATTGTTTCATTGCACTTCAAGCATCAACTAAGTGTTTTTTTTAACACGATAGAGGAGTCCCTGGAGGTAGTTATCAAGTGTGTGTGTGTGTGTGTGTGTGTTGTGTTCTGTTCCAGGCCACCGCTCAGCTGAAGCTGGCTTTCAAAGACCCCGCAGTGATCCCTGCTCTGTGCGCGGTCATGTCAGGCTCCCAGAACCCACAGGTGAAGACCGTGCCTCCTGTATTGTTTAACGGGTTATTAATGTAAGCATTCGGTAGGGGGCTGCCTGTCTGATCCGTTTTTAAGATGCTGATTTCCACAACACTTCATCTCCGTCTGCTTCAGATCCGCCAGTCGGCTGCCGTGATGCTGAGGATGAGGGTGGTGAAGCACTGGAAGAAGATCAGCCCTGAGCACAGAGAGAGGTGAAACCTGTTGTCACTCAAACATAGGCACCTGTGATCATGGGGTGGGGGGGGGGGTTACATTGGCCCTGAGTCCATAGGGAAATGTATTACCTCCACCCCCCTTCATCATGCAAATAAACATTTACACATAATCATGTCATACTGACTAATGTTATTTGCAAGTCTGTTGAATTCAGTCATTTGCATTGACTATTTCTTGTTTCCTAGTCTGAAGGCTGTGATCCTACAAGCACTCCAGCAGGAGACTGAGTGAGTATCTTTAAGCCCAACCTAAAATAATAGCTGCAGTGAGGACTTTTTAATGTGTAGTCCGTGATATGGCACCGTAGTCCACACATAGCACTGGACTTGGCACAGGGGTTACTATGGGGTTTGCCTTGCGTTCGCACATTTGCGATAGAAGCATGGGTGCTTTGCAAATGAAGTGTTTTGGATTAAGTGGTTCTCTTCATAATGCTAACCATCAGGTACTGTAATTAGGAGGACTAACTAGCTCATGTTAAGTCTTTACTTAACTCAGCTCCTCATGCAAAAACACCACATTGCAGTGTGAACTCCCTTTTTTTATTTTTAGTACTGTTTATACGCCTGTTGAATTAAACCTTCGGTGCTGTGACTGAACTGGAAATAGGAGTGAACTGTGTTGGGCGGTTGCTTGTGGTGCTGTGGCCGTTGATGTGCTGCTGTGGCCGTTGATGTGCTGGCTGTTTATGCCCTCCCAGGCACACGGTGCGACACTCACTCGCCCAGCTCTGTGCAGTGCTGGTCAAGCATGAAACTCCAGACCGATGGCCCGCACTGCTGACCCTACTCAACCAGTCCACCAAGAGTGACAATCCACAGGACCGACAGGTACACTCAAGAGTGTCTGCTAAATGGCTAAAATGTGAATGTAAATTGAGACCCACTCTGGGATAAAGAGCATTCTGTAATGCCTCCTTCTCTCTCTTTGTTTGTTTCCTTCTTTCAGGTGGGTTTGCTGCTTCTCAGCAAGGTGGTGGAGTCAAACCCGGAGCCCTTCAAGCCGTACTATCGCCAGCTGCTGGAGCTCTTCAACACAATTCTGCAGGACGTGGGCAACCCCACTGCGCTGTACTACTGTGTCCTCACCCTCACTGCCATCACTGCCTACACTGGCTCGGAGGAGATGGTGAGCATCGCCAACCTGGCTCTGTAACATGCTTTTGGTATTGTATTATATTGTTTGGTATTGTATAGGTGCCAGGTGCCAGTCCAGCGCGTGTCCGTCCCAGTTAGCGCATTCAAAACACTTAACATGGTTCTAAAACTAGTGCGTGTGTGCGCGCAGTTTACATTGTGCATTGTTGTTGTGCTTCTGCCTTCCAGAATTTGATGCGCTCCCTCATCCCAAGGCTAATTTTTGCCATCAAGCACCTCATTAAAGCAGATCAGGTGAGTGCAATCTAGTGTCTCTGATGGTATTAGGCCTCATCTGGTTGCTGCTGGAATGCCACAGTGTTAGCGCTAGCATAAAGGTTCTCTGTGCCTGTGTGCGTGCGATGTACAGGACCAGGCCAGCGAGGCGATGGAGGTGTTTGATGAACTGATGGAGAGCGAAGTGTCCATCGTCGTCCCCCACATCCCTGAAATTGTCCACTTCTGTCTGGAGGTGGGTTGGGAGCAGGCCCGGTGTGTGTAGTCGTGAGCGGGTCCTCGTTTCGTCACACATTGCAAAATCACAGCACCCCTACTTCCATTTGTGTATAGTGTTTCTGTTCCATCAGCAAAAGTAAATTCTGTGCAGCATTTTAAGAGGTGAGAGTTGCGTGTGAAGTACTTCCTGTGTGTGTGTTTTCGTCCATTAGATCAGTGCAGACACGTCTCTCAGTGACTCCATCCGGGTTAAGGCTCTCTCCTGCATTGCTCTCCTCATCAGACTCAAGAGCAAGGTAGCTACCCTCTGTGTTGTTATAGCTCCAATTTCCTTTCATTTTTCTCTTTCTATCCCTTGTTACTAAATGAAACGACCCACTTCTCAGTGGACACGGCGTATCACGTACATGGCCTGAATGTTTTTATCTCGTACAGGTGGTTTTAAAGCAGAAGCTGTTGAGCCCCATCCTACAGACGGTGTTCCCCGTGCTAAGTGCTGCACCCCCTCCTGGGCAGGAGGACCCAGAAGACCAGGAGCAGGACACGGAGGACGATGGCGACAGCGAGAGTCCCAAACATTTTGCTGCTCAGGTAAGCCTGTACGGCAGCGACAATTCCTTTTGTCCAACTCCAATTTCTTTGTCTAGGTTTAGCTGCATCGTATTCACTTTTTCTTCACGTTTCGCTTGACGTATTCTCAATGTTGCTTGTGCGTGGTTTGTGTTAGATGGGCTTGTGAGCACAAACTCTTGTTTGTTTGTTCTGTCGTGCTGTGCATTTGCCAGCGTGTCCGAGTGTGTTTCTGTATTTGTGATCTCCTTCTCTTCGTGTCCGCAGGTGATCGACACCCTGGCCTTGCACATGCCCCCAGAGAAACTCTTCCACCAGCTGGTCAGTGAGCTTTTTTTCAGTCATGCTCTCTCCAAACTCAAAAGTCACCTGTGATAGATGTTAATGGTTAGCCTTTTTCAGTAATGTCACAAATATAAATCATGACATTGCTCCTCTTGGCATTTTGGTAAGCACCTACATCAACAACCATTCTGCTTACCATGTGTCATCTGACTAATGCATATTTTTCATATGCACAGTGTGATTGACACATGCTTGGATTATGCTCATATGATGGTACTATGGATGTTAGTACGTACAGATTGCTGAAAAACTGTAAATTGAGCATCTTTCTGGCTAACAGTAGCCTGGTTAGCACTAGCATAGGCTAGCCATCACGTTTGCCATTCAGAATTGCAAGAAAAAGCAAAAGAAAAAAAAAGTAGTTGCAGCTTTTCATAGTAACAATGCTAGTTAGCAGCAGTCATAGCTGTAGCCATTTAAGTTGCTGCATCTCCAGTTAATAGTTGTGGGTCACAGTCGTTCGTTGCTGATGGTTTAAAAATAGAATTATAATGTTGGTTATAGCATTACAGCACTTCATAGCTTGTGTTCCGTGTGGATGGTGAAACGTTTACAATCTGAGAATTGTCTGTATGAACCCACTGTCCCTCCGTCCCTCCCAGATGCCCCTGATGCAGGCGTGCCTGGCCAGCCAGAACCCCTACGAGAGGAAGGCTGGGCTGATGTGCCTGGCGGTGCTAGCGGAAGGCTGCGCTGACCACATTCGCACAAAGTGAGTCCAGAGCAACGCGTCGTTCTCCCCCCAAAAATACAAAAATGCATTTATGTAAGAACTGAACACACCCTGTCCATACTGACTGCACCTGCTCTGCTGGCCTTTTTACCCTGTAGTGCCTCGAGTGACAACATGTCGTTACTGCTGTGGCTGTTGGTTTGCCAGTGAGCGAGGACTCTAGGCCCCCCTCGTCCAAGCCGACAAAAATTCTAAATATTTGTCTTACAGATGGTGTAACATGCTACGTACCAGTTTAGACACACCAAGTTAATGTGAGAAAGAGGGCAAAGCGTGACACAGCCAGCTGCCCTGTACTGTGAGACCAGCTCTAAAGTTAGCACATCTTTAGAGATCGCTTCTCTCCGATAAATCGAACATCTTGTGTTGGTTATATATGCATGACGGTCAAGAATGGCTCGTAAACCATCGTTTCCTAGGTCTCTGAAGGCACCCATCACTACTGAGCTAGACTATTGGCCCCTCTGCCTCTGAGAGAACTCTAATCTCTGTAATGGTTACATTCAATCTGCATATGCAGCATTGACTAACAAGGTCTCTCTGCTGTGTTAATGTAATGCTTTATTTATGACCGCTGTGTGCTACGCTAGTGTCTAGGAATTATGTGTGTAATGTACTTACCCTCTGTGTGTTGCGTAAAATTAATTCATAAACCCATAAGTGCTCATCATCCTGTAGATCAGACCGTACTATATTAACTCTCTGTACGGTGGTCCTTTATGTTAATGTGTTCTATAGTAACCCCTCTCTGTAATTATTCCCTATATCAATGTATTATATTGCGTAGAGTGTGAAACGCATGCATTAGCCCCCTCAAACGGTAGTGTCCTGTAAATCAGACTGTACTATATTAGCTCTGTGTACTGTGTTACTGTACTCTGGGGTCCTTTATTTCAGTGTGTTCGATAGTAACCTCTCTCTGTCTCTCTGTCTCTCTCTCTCTGTGTGTCTCAGATTGCTGTCCTCCATGCTGCAGACAGTGTGTCAGAGTCTGTCGGACAGTAACCAGGTGGTGCGCAGTGCTGGTCTCTTTGCCCTGGGGCAGTTCTCTGAGCACCTGCAGGTTCGTTTTTGTGCCAGTGTCTTAACTAGGTCAGTTTACAATCATTCATGCCTGTGCAAGAACCAGTTGAAATCCATTGGTCTCTACATGCCTCGTGCTGGTCTCTTGGCAAGGTGAATGCTCGCACGCAACAAAATCAATTACTTTCAATGATTTAAAAAAACACAAAACACAAAGCACAAAAAAAAGTCAGCATTTGGTTTGCATTGGTCCATCTTGACTGCCAATGTGCTTGTGCTCATCTGTTTGATCAGGACTGTCTTTGTGCATGAATATATATTACAACAGCTTATTTGTCCCTGTTTTTTTATGTCCATGTATATGTCCATTGTGTGCTTTTGTTTGGTTAGTCCCATTGTGTCTGTGTCCCTGTCTCCGTAAGGGCATGGTCTGTTGCCCCGGTAACCCTGCCATTGTCTGTGCCCTGCAGCCAGAGGTCAGTAAGTACAGTGCTGAGCTCATGCCCTTGTTGCTTGGTTACCTGTCCGGGTTGAACCACACCAAGACCGGACACGTCACAAAGGCCTTCTACGCACTGGAGAACTTCCTGGAGAACTTGGGTCAGCATTCAGTGTTTCTTCTCCTATTTAATATAAAATGTATACATAAACGGTGCTATATATATGCAGCACATTACTGTTAATGCCCATTCACAAGCCCTAGGGGCACACCCTTGATCGGCTCCACTTTAATCTTTTCCCCAGTGTCTGGACTCTTAACTGCGCAGGTCTGTGTGCACGCTCACCATCTGTTAAACTCTCCCCCCCGTCTCACCAGAGTCTGCTCTGGCCGGGAGTGCCACCAGGGGCGGCAATTGGCTGTTTGCCCCAGGGAGGGGGGAGGGGGCCGACACACACAGTTCACTGCACACAGGAGTGGTTCTGGGGTACCGGAATTACAGTCGCTTCGCCCTTGTCACTGCCGGTCACAGGACTACGGCAGCAAACTATAAGGGTAGAGGGATTGAACTAAGCACACGGGTAATTGGCTACCAAATTGTGAGAAAACGGGGTAAAATCAGAAAATAAAATTTAAAAATTTTAAAAAAACTAAACTCTCTGCCATCAGATGAAGAAATCCAGCCCTACCTGCCCACTCTAATGGAGACAATGCTGGCTGCTCTGACCAACTCGGACAACCTGAAGATCAAAGAGCTGGCTGTCAGCGCCATCGGAGCCATCGGTAACACAGCTAATCTTTCACATTTGGCTTCGCCGCCTTCTCAGACAAAGTTTGGCGTACAAGTGTGCGTGACTGTGCATTTGTGTGTTTTATATTTGCTGTGTGTCTGCGCAATATGCCCCTGCCTTAACTCCACCCCCTCATGCATTCCCCAGCCAATGCAGCGAAAGAGATGCTGGTGCCGTACTTCCCCCCGGTGATTGACAGCCTGAAGGGCTTTCTGACTGACGTTCGGGAGGAAGTGAGGTCACTCCAAACACAGGCTTTAGGTACGACCATTGGCGCCACTCTCTCCACATCAGGCATTTTCTCTCTCTCTCTCTTACGCTCTCTTACGCCCTTCGCCCTCTCTTGCTCTCTCTTATGCTCTTACGCTCTCTCTCTCGTGCTCTCTCTCGCTCTTTTTTGTTCGCTTGCTCTCTCCCTCTCTTAGGCTCTCTCGCTCTCTTAGGCTCTCTCGCTCTCTTAGGCTCTCTCGCTCTCTTTTTGTTTGCTTGCTCTCTCGCTCTCTTAGGCTCTCTCGCTCTCTCTTACGCTCTCACTCTTACGCTCTCACTCTTACGCTCTCACTCTTACGCTCTCACTCTTACGCTCTTCCCCTCTCACGCTCTCCCCCTCTCTCGCTCTCTCCCCCTCTCGCTCTCTCCCCCCGCGCTCTCTCCCCCTCGCGCTCTCCCCCTCCCCCCCTCTCGCTCTCCCCCCTCCCCCTCGCGCTCTCCCTCTCCCGCTCTCCCTCCCCCTCGCTCTCTCTCCCCCTCCCCCTCGCTCTCTCCCCCCCCCCTCCCCCTCGCGCTCTCCCCCTCCCCCTCGCGCTCTCCCCCTCCCCCTCGCGCTCTCCCCCTCCCCCTCGCGCTCTCCCCCTCCCCCTCGCGCTCTCCCCCTCCCCCTCGCGCTCTCCCTCTCCCCCTCGCGCTCTCCCCCTCGCGCTCTCCCCCTCGCTCTCTCCCCCCCTCTCGCGCTCTCCCCCTCGCGCTCTCTCCCCCTCTCCCCCTCGCGCTCCCCCTCCCCTCGCGCTCTCCCCCTCTCTCCCCCTCGCGCTCTCCCCCTCGCTCTCTCCCCTCTCGCGCTCTCCCCTCCCCCTCGCGATCCCCCTCCCCCCCCTCGCGCTCTCTCTCCCCCTCTTCCGCTCTCCCCCTCGCGCTCTCTCCCGCTCTCTCCCCCTCGCGCTCTCTCCCCTCGCGCTCTCCCCCTCGCTCTCTCCCCCTCCGCTCTCTCCCCCTCGCGCTCTCTCCCGCTCTCTCCTGCTCTCTCATGCTCTCACACTCTCTCTCGCTCTCATTCGGAAGGCGGTTTGTTTGGCAGGTGATGAAGGGATGGAGATGCATTGGTTTGAGAGAATTTGTTTGTTTTGTGTTCAGTTTTTTGTTCATTTTTCATTTTGTTTTGAGTTTGAGTAAGGGAGGGGATGGCTGTGGAAATTAAGATGGAATATTGGTTCTGTCTGTAATGGTGAAAAGCTTTTGGTGTGTTTAATATAAAGGAACATCTAAAGTCCAGTCTCTCTCTCTCTCTCTCTGCAGACACGCTGTCAGTGCTGGCTCGCACTGTGGGTAAGGACGTGTTCGCCCCTCTGGCGGCAGAGTGCGTGCAGCTCGGCCTCAACCTCACGGACGCCGTGGACGACCCCGACCTACGCCGCTGCACGTACGGGCCACCCCTCTCTTCCTGTCTGCCCGTGTGCATCTCTGTCTTAGAGCTGTGGCAGTAGCATGCGACCCCTCACTGACTCAAGGCCGGAATCCGCCTGGGCGTGCGATTGGGTTGTTTGACTTGTCCGGCCCTTGTTTGTTATTCGTGCATCTGTACGTGAATCCGAGTGTTGTCTCTCGCGTTTCCTCTCAGGTACAGCCTGTTCTCTGCTGTGTCCACCGTCAGTCCCGAGTGTCTGACTCCTCACCTGTCTGCTGTCACCACCATCATGCTGCTGTCCCTGAAGTCCACCGAGG
Source organism: Aldrovandia affinis (assembly GCA_029706075.1). Lineage (NCBI taxonomy): Eukaryota > Metazoa > Chordata > Actinopteri > Notacanthiformes > Halosauridae > Aldrovandia > Aldrovandia affinis. Next base: position 4,710,014 of record JAINUG010000041.1, read on the forward strand.
GGGTCACGGTCAGTGTGCTGTCAAACCGCTTCGCACAGGAAGTCGGGGTCAGTCTAGGGCCAACCAGTTCGGAGGAATCACGGTCAGTGTAGAATTAACTAGTTCACCGAGGGTCAGTGTAGGGCCAACCAGTCTAGATGGAGTCATGGCGAATGTCGGGTGAGAAGCACTTCTCGGAGGGAGTCACAGTCAATGCAGGCCCAACCAGTCTAGAGAAGGTAACTGCCAATTGATTTTCATTACAGATGGGGCTAACCGGATCACTCGCATGTCTAGGGCATGAGGTGCATTGGGTATGTAGGCTAGAATAATCTTGGGAGAGACGAGCACCACTCTTAAAATATCGTATCTGCTAACGATTTCGTCTGTCCATGAGACAGAAATGAAGCCAACGAGCAAGGTGCATCAGTGCACAAGTCTCTGCGAGAGCGTCTGTCTTTTCAACATTAGATTAGCCGCTGTTGATGCATGAGTTCGCCATATCGTAACCTATATACTCAATGCTTTTAGAATGAAGAATGACGCACGTGGCATGAGGAAAAATCATCTTTTGACTCAAACCCGGGTTAAACAACCGTAATACAAAACAATACAACTGTATTGTCCCATGTGAATCAAAAATATTAATATAGAATTTATTATTAAACCTAATAATAGACTAATCATGACACTCCCTGTTTTACAGAATGAAATAACAAGGCAACAAAAAGATGCAATTAAAAAATATATAATACTTCAAACTGGACCTGACCCGCAATATATTTGTTTTGGGCTGCAGGCCACCATGCCGATTTACAGAATGCTCAAATGAATGTTTTGCGGTTCTCCCGGGGGGATCCATGGGGACCTGGCCTGATGCGGGACTCTAGTCTATGGGGAGGCACAGTCAATGTAGTGTGTGCTCTAGAGACGCATCAAGCTCCAAGCATACTTACTTCCTGCCCGGAATGCCGAACGTATTAAACAGCGTTTAATGCACGCACTGTTTAATCGTCTCTCTCCACTGCACTTTTCAGACCCACCTCGAAGAAGACAAGCAGTTTGTCCTCCTGGATGATGACGATGATGACGAAGACGAGGCAGAAGATGCGGTTTTGGACGAAGAGGGAGAAAACGAGGTGGAGGGCAGAGATGTCGCTGGGTGCGTTCCTCTGCCTGTTTGTGCCGCGCTGTTGGGTCGTGATCGTTTGACCTGCTCAGCATTGACCCCTCTCTCCCCCCTCGTCTCTTTCCCCGCAGGTTCAGTGTAGAGAATGCCTACATCGATGAGAAGGAGGATGCGTGTGACGCTTTGGGAGAGCTCGCCTTCAACACTGGGTATGACTGCTGAGAATCCGTTTACACGCAGATAGTGCTGCTGCTGTGTAGTACAGGTCTGCTGCCGCCACCGAACCGACACTCTCAAATTTCAATGCTTTATTTGCATGACAAGTAAACTTGTCGATAAAACATTAAATACATGCACATATTTTTCCCAAGGGGAAAAAAGCCAACAACTTCACAACCCACCCTCCATCCCTTCCGTAAGCCTTAAAGAACTGATTTTTAACAAACTCTCTCTCTCTATCTCTTGCAGTGTTGCCTTCCTGCCGTTCCTGGAGTCGAGCTTCCAGCAGGTGTTTGAGCTGCGTGATGTAAGTCTGTGTAATGCTCTGATACGCGCTCCCTCCACAATGACCAGCAGAGGGAGCCTGTGTGATTGGCTCTGTCTGGCTGCTCTGATCTCTCTCTCTCTCTCTCTCTCTCTCTCTCTCTCTCTCTCTCAGTTCCCTCATGAGGATGTGCGAAGGGCCGCCTTTGCAGCCTTGGGCCAGTTCTGCAGAGCTCTGCACAAAGTCTGGCAGGAGAATCCTACAGAGGACAATCACCAGGGTACCTGTCTGCCTCTGCCTCTCTCAAATGCAGTATAATCTGTGGTGTGTGTGTGAACGCGTGTATACATATGGGGGTGTGTGAGTGCGTGTATACATACGGATGGATGCGTGTTAGTGTGTGTGAGTGTATGCATACATATGGTTGTGTGTGTATAGTAGTGTGTATCCGCTGTGCACTGTCTCAGTGCAGTGTGTTATCCCTTCCTCTGGCAGCCCTGCAGAAGCTGCTGTCCGTGGTGCTGCCCAGCTTCCTGGAGGCGGTGCGTCGGGAGCGCGAGAGGCACGTGGTGATGGCGGTCCTGGAGTCCATGAACGCAGTGATTAAGTCCTGCCAGGGGGAGGCGCTGCAAACGCCCGGCAGGCTGCAGGAAATCAGCCATGCTATCCGCGATGTGCTGAAGAAGAAGGTGAGCCACTGCAATGTCCTCCATCTGTCCAGAAGAGCACAGACAAGGGGCTTCGGGTAGCGTAACGGTCAAAGCATTCGCCCGGAACTGGGCCCTACTGAAGCGTGCACTGCTACCCGCTGCGGCTTTGAAACATTCAATTCTGCAGTCCACCGGCTGACTGCCACTCATTATGCCATTTGTGCAGTAGAACATCTGCACTGACTAAAATAAAATGTAACATTGTCAACAATATGAAAACCAAGTCTTCTGCCCCCCCCCACAGACGGCATGTCAGGATAGTGGTGGAGATGAAGGTGATGATGATGAGCAGCAGGTAACTACTCCCAACTCTGTCTCTCATACACTTTCTCACACACACACACACACACACACACACACACACACACACACACACACACACACACACAGTATGTGCTCTCACCCTCTTGAAAACACTTGACATCACACAAACTCAGGCTCAGCAGCCCTGATTGGCTGTTGAAGCCACTCACACACAGATACGCTCTCGCTGATCTCTGCCTCTTCCAGGCTATGACGGCGCTACTGTAGAGGGTATAGCAGGCAGCCATCTTGGTTTTTTTCCCCTGGTGGCTACAAACCTGTACGACTTGCTTTGTGTGAAGCGTGGTGACCCCTGCTGCCCCTGGGTGTGTCTGTTTGAGAACGTATCTCCCGTTGTCGCAGGCGGAGTACGATGCCATGCTGCAGGAGTTCGCGGGAGAGGGCATCCCCCTGCTGGCGTCAGCCATCCCTGGCGAGACGTTCTACCCGTTCCTCAACGAGCTGCTACCCCTCATCATGAACAAGACTGTGAGTACGCGCCAATCTCACTGTCAGCCGCTCTCCACAGACGTGATGTCACGAGAAGCTTCGTCCGTATCACTTCACCCTCCCTCCTCCATTTCATCCTGTTTTCCTCATGCTGTACAGAACCTCCGTCCCTGCACCTGAATCTGTCCTCTCTCCTGATCCGTAGAAATCCTCCTGCACCGTGGCAGACCGCTCCTTCTCTCTGGGCACGCTGGCGGAAATACTGCAGTCGCTCGGGGGTGTGACCGGCGGCAGGTCGGTTGCCGGGCGGCTGTCCAATCGGTTGCTGCCAGTGATGGTGGCCGGGGTTCGGGACAGCGACCCGGAGGTCCGCAACAACAGTGTATTTGGGCTGGGATCCCTCGCCCAGGCTGCTGGATCCATTATTATGACGTATCCTCTCTGACAACCTTCTCGTCTGTGTGTATGTCTGTATGTCTGTATATGTAGGTTTTGTTTGTGTTCTTGTTTAGTTTAGTACATTACAGGTATTACTTATAGGTAGTGATCTTCTCTGGTTTTGGGTCGTGTGTGCGTGCGTGCGTGTTTGTTAACATTTGAGTGCGTTTGTGTTGGGTTTGGATGTATACGTGTAGGTGCATGTATTGTTTGGCAACATCGTGCGTGCGTGCGTGCGTACCCAGTGTCTTCCTCTCCCTGACGTGCCCTTAACTCTGTGTCCCAGAGACTATCCCATGATGCTCTCACTCTTCTCCTCACTCATATCCAAAGAGTCGGACAGGAGGGTCATTGACAATGTGTGTGCTGCCCTGTGCAGGATGATCATGAGCAACGTGGAGTGCATTCCCCTGGAGCAGGTACTGTCACTGTGCACCTGTGTACCACCTGCCTTTACACCCACACCTGCTCTGTGGGACCGGGAGTGACCCTCCTCTTCTCCCCCAGGTGTTCCCTGCCCTCCTCTCCCAACTCCCATTGCAAGAGGACATGGAGGAGAACAAGACCGTGTTCAACTGCCTGACCTTCATGTACTCCCACAACCCCTCAATGGTACGGACTCTTGTCTTCTTGACCTGTACAGCTAACACTGGACAGACAGAACTACAGCATCAGCACAAGGTTGCATCACCAATATCTCCACACGATTTCAGTATCACAAGACTACACCCCCAGAAACTGTAGTACATAGGGGTGGTAGTGTGTCATGGTGATTTGGGGAACTGAACTTGTAACCGGAAGGATCCATTGCTGTTGTACCCAACACAACCCAGCATATCTAAATGTAACCATGTGTTGTGTGTAGGTTGTGAGCAACATGAAGCCCATAGTGTCTGCTTCAAGCCACGTCCTGGGAAGGAAAGATGTTGACGCAGGTGAGAATCTCCTATTCTGGCTACAGTGCTAAATCCTTCAGTTGGCATACATGATCACTAACTCGGTCTTCCCTGTTTTTCAGATACCCAGAATACCATGCTCCTGTTGCTAAGAAACGTAGCTCAACGCCACACTAAAGAATTTCAAGGTGCTGTGATGTCACTTCCGGCCGAAAAGAGGGCCCCACTAACAGCAGCTGTCACTCAATCATAGCCCCCCCCTCCCCCCCATAGGCCTTCTCCTCAAAGAATGCCAATGGTGTTGCCGGGGAGGAGCTCTGTTTCTTTCTCATCATAAACAGGATGGAAGGACTTGTCCACCGCCAGCCACTACAATAAGCCACGTATATTTGAACTGCAGCACTTACCGCACCATGTGCTACTGTTACTCAGATAATTTCCTGCTGTAGAGCAGTTGTGTTAAGACTAGTTATCTTTTAAAAAATGTTGTCCAACCTCTGTTATTACTAATTATTATCATTATTAATGATTACCATTTGCAGTGTTTGTCTAACCAGTGTGGGCAGGAAGGGAGCACTAGCTGAAATTGGCTAAGGGAGGGGGGGAAAGGTGGCCCTGTGTGTGCGTGTCATTACTGCCTTAGTCCTAGACTTCTTGCCTGTGCACTTTGTGTCACACAGTGACCGAGCCTCCCGGCTTGACAAGACCCCTTCGAGTCTGAACCCCTGAACTTGACTTGAAATAAAGTCATTTGTGAGAGATGCTGCCCTTCAGTCTTTGATTGCTTTTGTTTTTTGCTGTCACAGGCTCCTGTTTCTCTGTTTATCCCTAGTCTTGAAGTGTCTGCCACTCACCACCCTGTCAGTCACAAACCGTTAAAAACCCTTATTTTGGTTGGGAGGGGAGGTTTTTTTAACAACTCTCAGGTTGGTGGGTATTGGGTGTACTGTTATTTATTTTTATTTTTTTTCCTCTCCTTCCTCCCCCCCCTCTATACTGGCATTTTACCCAGATATTATCCAATTGTAGATAGCCACATACATTCAATGTACAGCTGTGCAGCACAATTGAGCTGTGATTGGATTAAATCATGAGTGTGAACATTGTGTTTGGCATTGACAGGGGTGTAGGGAAAACAGTGTGTTGCTTTGCTGTGCAAAATGACAAGCAATAACTGCCCTCTCCACACACAGCAGGTTTTAGTCTCCACCAGCCCCACTGGCTTCAGGCAGCAGTAGTGTTTAAGAAATCTCGAAACCACCAGCCCCACTGGCTCCAGGCTCGGGCGGTAGCATGGTGTAGAGCTTAACCCATTAAGACCTGGAGACGTTTAGGTCGCATCGATTTTGCGATTAATGAAATGATTCGAAACCAGACGTGGGGGGAACGCTCGGCTTTTTAAAAAAATTTCCAGAAAACCCTCAGGTCCAGGGTTGTGTAGAATAATTGCTTAGGTTTTAATGGCGTTTTTAGCAGGCATTTTAGGTCTGAATGGGTTGTTTGAAACCAGAGGGGCGCTGGTTCCAATCCCAGAACAGGATGCTTCAAGCCCTTGAGCAAGGAATTTAAGCTGAAATGGTCCTGCTATTTACCTTTCCCCCCAAATAGTCCAGCCTGGGTAAGGGGCCCCTGATAGGGAAATTAAGTTGGCGAAAACTACAGCCATGCATAGTGTGGTGCCCGTATGAATGCATGAAGACTGGGACTCATGAAAATGAAAGTAAAAAATGGTTGTCAAGTTTTTTTATTATTTTTTTTAATTTCTGCTGTGCACTGCCTTAGCACATGGATTAGTGTGAATAAAGGGATGTCCAGCGGTGCTTCGGTGTTAAGCCCCATTAATGTTAAGACATCTGAAAAGTATCTGCACAGCTCCACCCATACACCCAAATCCCTGGCATGTTCACCAATCTAAGTAGTCTGGGGGTCTCGCCTTGCTCACCGTCCCCACTACCTGCTCATCCTCAGACCATGAAGGTCGTTGATTTTGTGCATTCTTCACAATGCGCAACAACCTAAAATTGGATCAGTTTGAGGATCATGATCCTGGCAAGTTCAGGAAATTTGGAACATATTTGAAAGAATAAGTACAAGACAACTGACACCCAAACATTGTCCTTGATATGCGTGCTCATCATTACCTGCGCAACACACGTCTGAAACTGCTTTCAGAAAGGAATATGTGAAGACAAACTGGTTTGAGGATGTAATAAAATGTTTTATCATTTTGAATACTTGAATACATAAATATGGCTTTAGCCTAGTTAATACATTAACTAGGCTAAAGCCATATTTATGTTTATGTAATCTAGTTTGAGTGTAATGGGTTTAACTGCCCAACCTTCCTGTACTCCCAAAACGGGTTCGGTTTAGCTTCCTTAAACCAAAGCAATTGCTGAAAGCTCTTTTTGCATTTCCCTATGCATTTAATAGCTCAAGGTGGGTATTCGAGCAATTCAAATGTTTTAAACCCATCACCTGTATGACCAAAAATGTATCAAGGAAGCAAACAATGTATAAAACACTGGCGACGCAGAGCTACAAATGCAAAGTGGGACCTACTGAAACAAGTATTGCACAGTAAAATGTCAACAGTGATATAGACAACGATTTGGACTAACGGTGTGAAGCTAGATGGTGGTACTACGTCCGTTGCCATCCAATGCTCAGCCTTCCTGTTTTTCTTCTGTGCCCTGCAACTCAGGCTGCGACTCCAGGTCCAGGGCGAGTGTCATCTGCAATTTACGCCCTGTGAGAAAGAGAGAGAGCTAGAGATGATCACGTGAGCAGTAAAGCAAGCACATTAACACCGCCCTGCGAAAGAGGCTTCTGTACCTCTTGACTGACGAGCTGGGGGCCGTGGGGGGCTAGCACATTTCTGAAGAGGGGAAGCGAGGTCTGAGGCCATCGCATGCTCATATTAATGACGGAACGACAAAACATGATTAATTCATTAACGGCCGCCAGGGAATTACCCACCAGGTTGACAGATGTGTCAAATGTGGTGCGACTGTGTTTCCCAGCTCTTCTGTTTATTACGGAAAATGGCCTACGTTTTGTTTCTCTACTAGCTTCCAATCAGGGCTGGGGACTAAGCAGTGGAAAATCAGGGCAGATCTGGACCCGTGTGTATAAAGCATCTCCGAGTAAGAGTGCTGATCTAGGATCAGGTTACCCTTGTCCATATCCTAACCATCTCCATTATGAGCTAAAAGGCCAAATTGATCCTAGATCAGCACTCCTACTCGGAGATGCTTTATACATATGGGCCCTGCTCTCCTTTGTGCTGGGAAGGCAGTGCCGCACAGTCAGTGTGCGATTTGTGCTCTCATCTGGCCCGCACCTGGATCCGTGTGTTTCCAGGGCAGGATGGCCAGGGAACAGCGGCCGAAGGAGCGGTCAGAGTGGGTCTCAGTGATGTACACGACTTCCTGGATCTCAGGGTCGTCAGGGTGCTGGGCTGTGACCCGCACCTCCAGAATCATGATCTCCTTGTCCTTCTTCTTTCCCACGTTGCCCTTCACTGTGGTCCGCCTGAGGTCCGCCAACACCACCCGCTCCTTCACTGATGACCTACACAAGCCCAACGCAGCACAGACGGCACAGGGACAGTCATTTTATATACATACAGTTTATATTCTGTCAATACAATACACAGTGCCACGTACACACTGGTATATACACACTCCCCTCCTTAACACACCCTGATACAACAACAGAGCTGATTAGACAGAGTAGCACAGCATAGACAGAGAGACAACACTGCTCGTATTATTTATTTGCTTCTCATTCAAAAGCTTTCTTTTTTCATATTACCAGTTTATGATGGATATATTTACTAAAGGAATTCAGGCTTTCTCAAGGGTACAACAGCAGCACGATACCAAGGCATAAGAACCATAAGAACCACTGGTTATGAATTTCTTAACTACTGTTTACTTAACTACACACTACCACTTCCTAGTCATATACCTACACAGGTGCACTCACAGCCACTCTGACTCACGGTGCGATGCCCAGGGCGGCCAGCGTGGCATCCAGGAAAGGGAAGGTTGTTTCGGGGCTCAGGATCTCGATAGGCAGAGGCACACAGATGGGCACATCCCGCTGCAGCTCGGCGCACAGTGTGTTACCCTGGTGATGAGAGTCTGTTGGTCCCTCTGCTGCCTCATCCGCCTGTCTCTCCGGCAGCTCGACCTCTCCCGGGTCGTCCTCGGATTCCGTCTGTCCAGCCATCCTGACAGACCAGGTGGGTCAACTGCACCGTCAGAACTTTTTATGTCCCTCTGTCTTTTCTTTCCGTCCACTGACCGTCTGTGCTTTTTCTGTCAGCACCACATCCCCGTCTCTCTCTCTCTAGTAATTCTAACGCTGTTTTCCTTTTGAGGAAAACCACCCTCCCTCCCAAAAAAAAGATTAGCCAAGTAAAACAATGGGAAGATGGGCCAGTGTCTCTCCTCTTGCGCTGATGAAATTTGTGATGTGGTGGCCAGACACTGGAGCCGTGATCTCTTATGCTCTCTCTCTCTCTCCCTCTCCATCCACACTAGCTGATATAAACACTCAGTGTAAATGTGTGTAATCTGTCGCTCGGCCGCGACTTTATTAAGCTGTCAGGGTCTGATGAACGAACCTGCTGTGTTTATTTCCCAGGGTTCCACCTCCTGGTGTGTGTTTGGGCCATGTTTCGGGCCAAGTATCACCATGTTGTAGACTGAAATCTCCACTTTGTTGTTAATTAAATAAACTACATCTTTGTCAGGGCTCTCGGGAATATCCATGGGCTCTTTAACAGCACTATCTCCATACTGATTTTTTAAAACAGAAAATTCACAAAAACACAAACTTTTTTTTGCCCTTGCATTCATTCTCTCAGCAATGAGATGGTGGATGGCTGATGTCCAGGAACAATATCATAAACAAGGTTAGATTGACAGCTACAATTTTGTAGTCTTAAAAATGGAACATGTCCCTCATCAACTGTTACCAGTTGCCAACATGCTTTTCAATTAGTTCAAGCATTCATACTGTGCTTGTGAACTGCAAGTTATATGGAGCTGTTTAAAGAGCTTTCGCTATTCACTACTGATGTTTGAGCTGCACGTGTAACTCACTCTTTCTTAGTTGTGGAATTTGTTGTTAGTGTGAGACCAACTAAATTGCTTAAATGCTGGCCACAGGGTCTCATGCCAACTTTTGTTTCCATAATCAGCACAAAAGCGGTGTGAGAAATCATGCACTGTGGAGGGACCCCTCTAGTCCTCTCTCTACTGCCCTTTGTTTATCAGTCTTGTCTGTGGCAGTGTGGTGCTACATTTTTCCTAGATAACTCTCCCCCCTCCATGGTTTAATTGTATGAAGTTATTCAGCCGTGAGATCAGACAGAATAGTTGTCAGTGAAGCACAATGACGTTAGAGAAGGCAGAGGGATGATGTCATAGTCCATGTGATATCCTACACTGCTGCTGACTAGCTTTTTCTTGTCTGCATTTTACTGTCCCACTGCTGCCTCCATGTGGTCAGCCATACCCACTACAAGAATCAGTTTTTTGTTACGAAATGAAGCTGAAGCAATTTTCGTTTTATTCCAAATGGCCTCCAAACCTCTGTTGACTGGAAACCTAAGAAATTTACAGAATAGGTGGCCCTTCAAGAACACGAAATGGACCAGTGAAAGTTCATAGAGTAGAAGGCTTCGTATTTTAGTACCAGGCCAATGCAATGAGTGTTCATCATATGAAAAGTTTAAATTAATGTTTACGATCAGTGAGTTATATGCCTGGTCCACTCGTTATTGAAAATAGTTATATCAACATTATTACTTGTGCTTGAAACAATAAGTGCATTTGGGTGCATCAACATGGCAGTTTATCAGTGTATTTTGGGTGCACCTCTTGACAACACGTCTGGTGACAGCTCTGCTCTAAACTGATCATGTCAGCACAAGGCTGAGCAATGAAAATGATCCACTCTCGGGAAATCGCTTGGCCCTGGTGAAAACTAACTGCACACAACTTTTCAAGGCGGAAGAAAAAGAATTTGCGCACTAATTAAAATATTTTAATTATGTCCAATCAATGTAAAACACTTCTAAATAAAGTTCTAAAAGGAGGTGGCTACCTGAGACCCCTTACTTCGAGTTAACGGCACAAGTGAAGTGTTGCTAGTGATTGTGTTGCAAGTGTTGGCGGATCTCCAAGAAGTAAGTGGGGGTGTCTTATCTCTGATGAGAATTACGAAGGTGGTGGCGAAATACAACCTTACACCTTACTTAACACAGAATGTGGGTGTCAGACTGAAGGGGAAAAAACACTTAAAATAAGTAAATGTTTCACATACTAATAAGTCTTTAAAACAAAATCTTAAATGGCATATCATAATCCGTACCAAGCTGCTCAGTACAACAACGCGCCGTCGGATCAAGGTTTTCTGTGGAATATATTTCAGAGGTAGGTTTGGCTGACTACATAACTAGTCAGACAGCGAGTTTATTTTTTATGAGGATTTTAAAACATTGCCGCTTGACAGCCAATATAGGCCTTTACTTCATATAACGTTAGCACCAACCATGTCTCAATTGAAAAAAAATGAAAAAAAGTTGCTTAAAGTTTTATGGATCATTATATATCAGTGAGACAGAAATCAGTTAGTTGGATACTAGCACAAAAATCGTGTTTGGACCGTTGGTAGCATAGCTAAATTCGTTATAGGTCAGGCATGCATGTTATCTCAAATTTAGCAAGCTCGCATGTTTTATACTCATCTTAAAGTTCATGTGTTCACTCTCCAAGCAGAATGGGGCCTCAGCTAGCGCTGTAACCACCTACCTAACAGCGTTAGCGAATGAAACCGTAGCTAGCGAACGTTAGCTAAGTTAGCTCAAATCTGGAAAATATAGACAGTGTCGGGTTTGACTGGCTAACTAATTTCAAAAATGAAAATGGCATCCGTAGTCTTGTGCAGTACTCGTATTATTTGAAAGTTTTTTTAGCCCACCTCTTAAATTCGAATTATGGTATTTCTCATACAGCAAATACAATAGCCAATATTTAGCTAGGTAATCATTTAGAAGTGGGAATTCGCCAATTTATTATGGCAAGTAAGTTACAATACTATTCAAGAGAGAAAAAATATCCGCACACAAACGCAACTTTGACTGTTTTTCGTTCAATACAAATTCGGTACATATTAAAATTTTAAATAATGTTTTTATGGCGCGGACTTTGAGAAACCACATCACACCATGTCTTTAGCTAACATTTAGCTTAATGTTTAATGTTAATGTTGGCGATAAATTCACTTTCACATTCAATTGTGTGGTGGCTAAGGTGTTTTTGAATAGTCTGAATGTCGTCTTACTTGATACTTAAAAACAGTCGTTGGTAAACAGGAGCGGCCATGTTACTAAAGGAATGCAATGGTCAGGATTGCTCTACTTCTGCCCAAGAGACAGTTTGAAGTGTATCATTGTCATGAGTTTGTTAAGTTAAAAGCAAAGATTCTCATGAGATGACTGTATACTCGTTTTATTTAATGTTATTCCACTTGTACTGTTTTAATCTATCTTTGGAGCTTTGCCTACTAATGTTATTGTGTGTGCGTACTCTTAATTGAGAGTAAAATGCCAAGTCATGAGCATATGAAATCCTCACTGATTGTCCTACATGCAGCAGTGTATCCCATTTTGCGTATGTACTTGCGCATGTACTGGTATTGTAGAGAGAGAGAGAGAGAGAGAGAAAATTACATAAAATTAGTGTGCAGAAGTGAATATAGCAGGAGTGGTTTTATACAGACAAACAGTAATACCTTTTGTACTACAAGTGTCAACATTTTGTTTGTGTTGCAATGGATTTTCAGAAGTCTTTATGTCTCCCCCCCGCCCCTCCAATCCAATTTACAGAGTAGACAAGGACCACAGCGGTGCAATCTCGGACACGGAGCTTCAGCAGGCCTTATCAAATGGTATTGTGACCATTACAGCTCCCGCCTCTCCCCCTCTGAAAATCCTGCCTGTCTTTGTCATCTCTGCACCTGTCGAGCTTGTTCCCCGCATCATGCAGTTGTAGTATGTTTCCATGTTTCTGGGAAGAGGCATTAGGCCTGCCTGTTTGTGATCTTCAAGTGGTTTCAGGTCTCCTGCTCTATTTTTGGCCAGAATCGCAGAGACACCGATGGGGGCGGGGAGCAGTAAGTGGTAAAAGTAGCCCACACCACAGGAAATGATCTTCCTGTACAGTGCAGAAAAGGGTGCTCTATGTACCTTTCCTGATTTAGGTCCACATTTTTTATTCCAGAGTGTGACAAGGCTGGACTGTTTCCTTTGTGTTCAGTGCGATGCAGTGATTGTGGATTTCAGCGTGTAACCAGAACGTTGTCCTTGGTTGGGGCACTGCTATTGTATCCCACTTAATTGGAATTGCTTTGTTTAATATCCAGCTGCATAATTTGGGTAATATGTAAAAAAAGAAAAGAAAAAAAAGTGACCTATATTAAAAGCTGTTCTGTAAGCTTGGTTACCTTTAATAAGGGTACCTTTGTTTAGTAAAAACACTGATGATTCTGAGTGCCCAGCCTTTGGTTTCTTGCCTTTTTGACTGAGTGCTGTGATATAGCACTGTTGGAGTGATATTCAGTACTGTATGCAGTGCAACTCAAACATCAGGTTTTCGATAAAAGTAAATGTAATGAAACATTATGCCGCTGTGTTTTACACTTGGGGTAGAATTACATGAAACATCTGATCCACCAGATCCTCACTGCTTGTAAAACTGGTCCTGGCTACAGCTCCATTAAGGCGTGTACATCAGCTGTCGAGGGAGTGTAACCAGATTTAGCGCACCTCTTATGCAGCGGGTGTGCTCTGCCATGCGTTGATAGCCTGTAGCATTCCTCACAGCTGATTCCAACCCTGTTCACCTAGCCCAGTTTAGCTGTGTCTCCTACTGAGAAATATGGTTGTTTGGGGGAAGGGGGAGGGTCATTTTTTCTGGCTGAAAGATGCTGGAATTAATGTTTTAATGAATGTTTTGTTCATTGAAACCTGTCATAATTGTTGCAAATTGGATTGTTCATACCTGTCCTCTTATTTTCCTCAGGTACCTGGACGCCTTTTAATCCTGTGACTGTCCATTCGATTATATGTAAGTTTGCTCATAGGGAAACCAGACTATTTTGTCCCATTTGTTGTGCTGTCTGGGATTTTATAACGACACATTTAAGCATTCTGAAATATAGGCCCAAGAACACATGATACACATGTGCAAACATGTTCTGGATTACCTAATATGTGCTGGACATGTGCTGGATTCTCAGCAGTAAATATACTATAAATGCACATCAGGAATGTGTAACTGGCTGAAGGAAATGTTTGCGTAAATGGCAGCTTCGCTACAAAACTCAACCAAATGTGCTTGTGCTTTGCATTTAGGCTCCATTTGTTCTCTCACGCACCACAATTGGACGATTTCAACAGATTTCAGTCAATTTAAAGATTGAATGAATCAGGGTTTATCAAATAATGCAACAATCTGCTCGTGTTCCCAATCTTGTTCAGCCATGTTTGATAGGGACAACAAAGGCGGAGTGAACTTCCACGAGTTTGGGGGAGTGTGGAAGTATATCACTGACTGGCAGAACATCTTTCGTACCTACGATGCAGACAACTCAGGCCTCATCGACAGGAACGAGCTGAAACGGGCCCTGACATGCTTTGGTGAGGAGTGTGTTTGCTCGCGCTCATCCGTGTCTGTGTTTACTGAGTGCCTGAGTCCATTGGTGGAACCTCTTGCACTTATTTAGAAGGCTCAACTGTGCATGTGTGTGTGTGTGTGCTCATGTGTGCACATGTACTGAAGAGTGTATATGTATTGTATGATTCAGTGTCACACAGCCCAATTGTTATAATGTGAAAAAGAAACCTAATAAATGTGATCCAAGGGCAGATTCAAAGCCCAAATCAGTTTGGTCTTAACTCTGAGTTAGGGATTTACTGTAGCGTTTGTCCCTTTTAATCTCTGAAGAAAGATGACAAAAAGACAGCTCGGTCAATTCAACGTTTATTCAGCAGGAAAGAGTGTCTTGTACAGACACCTAAAAGCAAAGTCTGACTGGTGACGAAGCTTTCAGATGGCAGCATGGTTGTATGCCAACTCTCCCAAAATCATGGTTCCCGTGAGAACGTGAGTGACTATCATTTAGACTGTATGGCGTAAAGGTGGTGCTCTGGGCTATGACGGCACCCGCCTCCATGCTCACAGGTGGTGTTGAAGCACCAGCATTACCGGTGACTCTGGTGCCAAACGGGGTGTCACCTGTAATGAAAATGAAACATTAATGCCAATCATCTCTGGAATCTTCAGGGTACTGCCTGTCAGACCAGTTCTACAACATCCTGATTGAGAAGTTTGACAGACAGCGAAGGGGACAGGTGGCCTTTGACGACTTCATTCAGTGTTGCATAGTACTACAGGTAAAATGTCTTTCGGATCATTGCAGTTCATTTATTCTTTTTTATTTATTTTTATTTTTTATTTTTTTTGGGTGTGTGTGTTCCCCGTGTTGATACGGATGCAATGCTTTGTGCAATGGCCAGTTAGTATAAAAATGTAAAATACTCTGCCAGTCTGCAGGAATGTGAGGCAGTGGTTAGAGCACTGCAGTATGCAGGTAATGGCTGTGCTCTCACCAAACAAAGCTGCATAAGTGCATAGCAAAAGGCTTTAAAATGTATGTACAGTGCTGTGCAAAAGTAAGTGCCACCCCCTGCTAATTTCTATTTTTTTGGCAAATTTTGAATCACAAAAGGATATTTGACCATCACATAAGTCCTAATATAGGTGATGTGATATAGAAAATAACACAAAAGGTTACTACTTTTCCACTATCAACAAAATGTAATCAGACACTGAATGCCCCTGTGGGGAAAAAGTTAGTGCCCCCTAGCTTCAGTAACTGGTAAAAGCTGTTTTAGTAGCAAGTACTTTAACTAAAAATGTCCTGCAAGTATTGATAAGTCTCTCACGTTGCCTAGAAAGAATTATGGAGCATTGTTCCTCACAGACTTGTTTAAACTCTGGCTTTCTTGCATGTAGAGCTTGATTCAGGTTCTTCCAATGCATTTCAATTGGCTTTCAGCTGTGCAACATATTATGCTCCAGAGTACTCTTGTACAGGATGGAATACATGGTTGATTCATTGATTGACTCAATGTCCAGATCACTGAGCCATGATCTGAGTTATCACCTTCATCCTATGGGCAAGCATTTCTATCCTAATGGGAGTGGTCTCTTCCAGGATTACAATACCCCATTCACAGGGCACGAGTGGTCACTGAATGGTTTGATGAGCATAAAAACGATGTAAGCCATATGCCATGGCTGTCTCAGTCACCAGATCTCAACCCAATTGAACACTTATGGGAGATTCTGCAGTGGCGCCTGAGACAGCATTTTCCACCACCACCATCAACAAAACACAAAATGATAGAATTTCTTATGGATGAATGGCGTTGCATCCCTCCAATAGAGTTCCAGACACTTGTAGAATCTATGCCAAGGTGCATTGAAGCTGTTCTGGTGGCTCGTGGTGGCCTGATGCTGCATTAAGGAACTTTATGTTGGTGTTGACTTTGTTTTGGCAGTTACCTCTACCAAATGATGGTATTCTGTTCATTTTTATTTATTTGCATTTATCTGCACAAAATAAACTTTTTTAAAAACTTTTTGTTATCCCGCAGAGACTAACGGACATGTTCAGGAGGTATGACACGGATCAAGATGGTTGGATTCAGGTCTCATATGAACAGTACTTGTCCATGATCTTCAGTGTCGTCTAATGACGCAAGGACTTGACTTAAGCACTCTCTGGGCCAAAAGCCAAAGTGCCGACACGTCTTCCCTTTGTAAACGCAACCGCACGTTTGCAAGGCTGGTACCTGACCTGTTAGGTCGGGTCACCGACTAGCGCATCTAATATGTTGCCTTGAGAAAGCGAATGTGACCTGTCGTGTTTTGCCAATGCAAAGTTTACAAATGGGTACTGTGAACGCAGGCTACAGGGCCTGCTTTTGGAATTACTGACGTGTTTATTTTGCCATACTTGTGTTAATGAATACATCTCTAACTTGCTGTGGAATAATATAGAAAGTGTTGCCTTTGATTTTTTTTTTTTTTTTTTTTACACTGTATATTATGTATAGCTTTTTCATTAATGCATGTGCCCTGACCTGTACTTTGTCTAAAGCAATATTAATACGAATTTGAAACCATGCTAAGTTGATTTTGCGTTTCTGTTCTGTGGCGGTTGGAAGTTTCGAGATGTTCTGAAACGTACTTTTGTGTCAGGCTGCCAATCTATAGCTGAAGACGTACCCCTTGGATGATGTAATGGGTTATCCAGTGATGTAATGAAAATCTGTTTATTGTATAAAATGCTGCTGATCCATATAATTTTTGGCAAGTCTACACACAGTGCCAAAGTTTTGGTCACACGTAAGATGGGCTTGTAGGTGTTTCCTGTCATGGAGGAGAATCTGTCTCAGAAATCTGCCTTTTCAAATGTTTTGGTTCAAATGTTATGGAAAATGTGACAGTGTTCATCACTCAGGTGGGTGCTACTTATTATGCTTGAGGTGAGTTTTCCCATCTTCGCTGTGAAGCGCTTTGAGTATCATGAAAGGCGCTATATACATGCAATCCATCATCTTCATTAATTTACATGTGAAGCAGATCTCCAAGCTCTGTGTGTCTGCTGCAGAGATGTCTGTTTTATGTGTCATAAAAAAAAATCATTATTTTAGAAGAAACAATCTGCACAATTAATTGGTGACTACAATATTTATTATCTTTTCATTACAAAATCCATTACAAATAATAAGAAATGACAATAAAATAAACTGCTTCCAACACAGAAGGAAAAACCCCCCAGCATTCGATACCTTAATAGAAAAATAAGAAGTTGTTTCATTGTCATTTTCATTGTCTCTTTGACACTTATAGGGACTATGCCCCGTATAGTTTTTTATTTTACTTATTTGCTCCCATACGTCCTCTTATTCTGCAAGGTATTTGCTCTATTAAATACATTTCAGTTTCTTTCAATTAAAGGATATTTAGCATGTGGTTTTAATACATATTTGGGTGTTTCTTTTAGTGTTGAGAATATAGAACATATGTTTATCACTTTCTGTTCTAGGGATACCCAAGTAGAAAATATTGTGGTTTTGGACGTAATTATATTATTAATATATATTTACCATACTTTGAGAATAATTTATACATGTTCAGGTCTACTAGACTAGTTCCATTTTCTGTCATTTCTCCACCTATTTATTTCACCTTCCAAATCACATTGGTGGGCACGGTTTATTTACATAGCTGATCTCTAAGCTCATGAAAGCAACTGATGTACCTCTGGGGTTGTGACTTTTTGAGAATGTGTTTGGTTTGCAAGACTCCCCTCTCTGTACTAAATTACTTATATGTGATACAGGAGGCTGGCTCTCATTTGTTGGTATTGCTAACCGTGCCTTAGAAAGTAAATTTGGGACTGTTAATGAATCAGAATTGAGCAACGGTAAGCTTTCCAGGCTATGGCTCCATAAATCCATGGTGCTGAGTTACTTTGTTACTTTGCCTCCACACACTGGCAGGTGTTTTACCTGGTAGTCCATTTCCTCACAGAGTTGTTCATAGTGCATATTCCTAAATACATAGCTCCAAGGAAACCCAGACGCTGCTAACCTTGCTCTGATATGGTTGTCACGCTGTGCTCTGACTCCCTCTACTGGATTTTCTGTGCCATGAATCATGGATTCACAGCCTCTAATTGACATTTGAATTTTTTTTTACATTTTATGCATTTAGCAGACACTCTTATCCAGATGTGCATTAATACATGGTAGGAACAATCATAGTTTGCGCAAGAGATCAGTGCAGTAATACAGCGATAGACATTGTAGGCAGCTGCATGCTATACCTGTAACACTGGGAAGGAAAAGGTTAGTACATAAAAAAAAAAAAAAATATATATATATGCTCAAAGAAATTAAGGGAACACTTAATCATCACAGTATAACACCAAGTCAATTAAACTTCTGGGATATTGATCTGTCGAATTAGGAAGCGTAAACAATTGTGAATCAATTTCACCTGCTTTGGTGCAAATGAAAGTGGCAACAGGTGGACAACCCCCAAAAAGTAAATGGTTTTGCAGGTGGTGGCCACAGACCATTTCTCTCCTTATCCTTCCTGACAAGATTTTTCTCTAGTTTTGCTAGTGCCCTTGTCACTACTGGTAGCATGAGGCGGTACCTGCAGCCCATTCAGGTTGCACAGGTAGTCCAGCTCCTCCAGGATGGCACATCCATACGTGCTGTCGCAAGAAGGTTTGCTGTGTCTCCCAGCACAGTCTCAAGAGCGTGGAGGAGATACCGGGAGACAGGCCATTATTCGAGGAGAGCTGGACAGGGCCGTAGAAGGGCAACAACCCAGCGGCAGGACCGGTATCTGCTCCTTTGTGCAAGCAGGAACAAACACAAACCTCCACGTGCTAGCCAACGGTACCCTGACTGCTGTTAGGTACCGGGATGAAATCCTCAGACCCATTGTCAGACCTTACACTGGTGCAGTGGGCCCTGGGTTCCTCCTGGTGCAGGACAATGCCCGGCCTCATGTGGCCAGAGTGTGTAGGCAGTTCCTGGATGACGAAAGCATCGATGCCATTGACTGGCCCTCACGTTCCCCAGACCTGAATCCAATTGAGGACGTCTGAGACGTTATGTATTGGTGCATCCGCCGCTGCCAAGTAGCGCCACAGACTGTCCAGGAGCTCACTGATGCCCTGATCCAGGTCTGGGAGGAGATCCCCCAGGACACCATCCGCCGTCTCATCAGGAGCATGCCCAGACGTTGTCGGGAGTGCATACAGGCACGTGGGGGCCATACACACTACTGAGCCACATTATGAGTTGTCGTGATGAAATTCACACAAGTTGGATCAGCCTGTGATCTCAATTTTTCATTTTGATTTTCGGTGTGATTTTGAATCCAGCCTTCAATGGGTTAATGATTTTGGTTTTCATTGACCGTTCTTACGTCATTTTGTTCTCAGTGAAGTACACAATGTAATCAATAAAGATTTTCAACTTGAATATTTAGTTCATCAAGATCCACGATGTGTATCTTGGGCAGTGTATTAAATGAGTCAGCAGGGATACAAATACAAGAAGTGTTGAGCAAGTAGGCAGTGGTGATGGCAATTGGGTAGATGTACAGAATTCAGTGGTAGTGGAGTCTGAAAAGGTGGGTTTTGAGTCTTGCGGAATATTGCAAGTGATTCCACGATCCTGACCGATTGCGGAAGGTCGTTCCACCACCGAGGGGTCAGGACAGAGGCGAGGCCACGAGGAGCGGCTGCCGGGCGCCCAGAGGGATGGGACAGTCAGTTTGCCAGAGGAAGCTGAGCGGAGGGGTCTGGCTGGGGTGGAGGGTGTGATGAGTGTCTGGAGGTAAGGGGGAGTAGTTTCTCTAGCCGCTTGAAAAGCAAGCACCAGTGATTTGAATCTGATGTGTGCTGCGATGGGGAGCCAGTGCAGAGAAGAGAGTAGAGGGTGAACTTTGGTTGATTGAACACCAGATGTACAGCAGAATTCTAGACTAGTTGCAATGGCTTGATGGCACAGGCCGGTAGGCCTGCTAGCAAGGAATTGCAGTAGTCCAGACGTGGGTCTGGACCAGGAGTTGTGTGGCCTCTGGGTGAGGAACGGTTGGATCCTCTGGATGTTGTGGAGGAGAATCCGCAGGTCTGGGTGATCGCTGCGATGTGGCCCGAGAAGCACAGCTGGTCATCCAGGGTCACTCCAAGACTCCTAGCAGACTGGAACGGAGACACTATGGAGCCTTCCACGGTGATTAAAGCATCAATCATCGGGGAGCCCTTCGCTGGGAGGAAGAGCAGCTCAGTCTTCCCCAGGTTCAGCTTCAGTGTCGTCTAATGACGCAAGGACTTGACTTAAGCACTCTCTGGGCCAAAAGCCAAAGTGCCGACACGTCTTCCCTTTGTAAACGCAACCGCACGTTTGCAAGGCTGGTACCTGACCTGTTAGGTCGGGTCACCGACTAGCGCATCTAATATGTTGCCTTGAGAAAGCGAATGTGACCTGTCGTGTTTTGCCAATGCAAAGTTTACAAATGGGTACTGTGAACGCAGGCTACAGGGCCTGCTTTTGGAATTACTGACGTGTTTATTTTGCCATACTTGTGTTAATGAATACATCTCTAACTTGCTGTGGAATAATATAGAAAGTGTTGCCTTTGATTTTTTTTTTTTTTTTTTTTACACTGTATATTATGTATAGCTTTTTCATTAATGCATGTGCCCTGACCTGTACTTTGTCTAAAGCAATATTAATACGAATTTGAAACCATGCTAAGTTGATTTTGCGTTTCTGTTCTGTGGCGGTTGGAAGTTTCGAGATGTTCTGAAACGTACTTTTGTGTCAGGCTGCCAATCTATAGCTGAAGACGTACCCCTTGGATGATGTAATGGGTTATCCAGTGATGTAATGAAAATCTGTTTATTGTATAAAATGCTGCTGATCCATATAATTTTTTGGCAAGTCTACACACAGTGCCAAAGTTTTGGTCACACGTAAGATGGGCTTGTAGGTGTTTCCTGTCATGGAGGAGAATCTGTCTCAGAAATCTGCCTTTTCAAATGTTTTGGTTCAAATGTTATGGAAAATGTGACAGTGTTCATCACTCAGGTGGGTGCTACTTATTATGCTTGAGGTGAGTTTTCCCATCTTCGCTGTGAAGCGCTTTGAGTATCATGAAAGGCGCTATATACATGCAATCCATCATCTTCATTAATTTACATGTGAAGCAGATCTCCAAGCTCTGTGTGTCTGCTGCAGAGATGTCTGTTTTATGTGTCATAAAAAAAAAAATCATTCTAGAAGAAACTGCACAATTAATTGGTGACTACAATATTTATTATCTTTTCATTACAAATTCCATTACAAATAATAAGAAAGAGGACAATAAAATAAACTGCTTCCAACACAGAAGGAAAAAAACCCCAGCATTCGATACCTTAATAGAAAAATAAGAAGTTGTTTCATTGTCATTTTCATTGTCTCTTTGACACTTATAGGGACTATGCCCCGTATAGTTTTTTATTTTACTTATTTGCTCCCATACGTCCTCTTATTCTGCAAGGTATTTGCTCTATTAAATACATTTCAGTTTCTTTCAATTAAAGGATATTTAGCATGTGGTTTTAATACATATTTGGGTGTTTCTTTTAGTGTTGAGAATATAGAACATATGTTTATCACTTTCTGTTCTAGGGATACCCAAGTAGAAAATATTGTGGTTTTGGACGTAATTATATTATTAATATATATTTACCATACTTTGAGAATAATTTATACATGTTCAGGTCTACTAGACTAGTTCCATTTTCTGTCATTTCTCCACCTATTTATTTCACCTTCCAAATCACATTGGTGGGCACGGTTTATTTACATAGCTGATCTCTAAGCTCATGAAAGCAACTGATGTACCTCTGGGGTTGTGACTTTTTTGAGAATGTGTTTGGTTTGCAAGACTCCCCTCTCTGTACTAAATTACTTATATGTGATACAGGAGGCTGGCTCTCATTTGTTGGTATTGCTAACCGTGCCTTAGAAAGTAAATTTGGGACTGTTAATGAATCAGAATTGAGCAACGGTAAGCTTTCCAGGCTATGGCTCCATAAATCCATGGTGCTGAGTTACTTTGTTACTTTGCCTCCACACACTGGCAGGTGTTTTACCTGGTAGTCCATTTCCTCACAGAGTTGTTCATAGTGCATATTCCTAAATACATAGCTCCAAGGAAACCCAGACGCTGCTAACCTTGCTCTGATATGGTTGTCACGCTGTGCTCTGACTCCCTCTACTGGATTTTCTGTGCCATGAATCATGGATTCACAGCCTCTAATTGACATTTGAATTTTTTTTTACATTTTATGCATTTAGCAGACACTCTTATCCAGATGTGCATTAATACATGGTAGGAACAATCATAGTTTGCGCAAGAGATCAGTGCAGTAATACAGCGATAGACATTGTAGGCAGCTGCATGCTATACCTGTAACACTGGGAAGGAAAAGGTTAGTACATAAAAAAAAAAAAAATGTATATATACAATGCTCAAAGAAATTAAGGGAACACTTAATCATCACAGTATAACACCAAGTCAATTAAACTTCTGGGATATTGATCTGTCGAATTAGGAAGCGTAAACAATTGTGAATCAATTTCACCTGCTTTGGTGCAAATGAAAGTGGCAACAGGTGGACAACCCCCAAAAAGTAAATGGTTTTGCAGGTGGTGGCCACAGACCATTTCTCTCCTTATCCTTCCTGACAAGATTTTTCTAGTTTAGTTTTGCTAGTGCCCTTGTCACTACTGGTAGCATGAGGCGGTACCTGCAGCCCATTCAGGTTGCACAGGTAGTCCAGCTCCTCCAGGATGGCACATCCATACGTGCTGTCGCAAGAAGGTTTGCTGTGTCTCCCAGCACAGTCTCAAGAGCGTGGAGGAGATACCGGGAGACAGGCCATTATTCGAGGAGAGCTGGACAGGGCCGTAGAAGGGCAACAACCCAGCGGCAGGACCGGTATCTGCTCCTTTGTGCAAGCAGGAACAAACACACAAACCTCCATGTGCTAGCCAACGGTACCCTGACTGCTGTTAGGTACAGGGATGAAATCCTCAGACCCATTGTCAGACCTTACACTGGTGCAGTGGGCCCTGGGTTCCTCCTGGTGCAGGACAATGCCCGGCCTCATGTGGCCAGAGTGTGTAGGCAGTTCCTGGATGACGAAAGCATCGATGCCATTGACTGGCCCTCACGTTCCCCAGACCTGAATCCAATTGAGGACGTCTGAGACGTTATGTATTGGTGCATCCGCCGCTGCCAAGTAGCGCCACAGACTGTCCAGGAGCTCACTGATGCCCTGATCCAGGTCTGGGAGGAGATCCCCCAGGACACCATCCGCCGTCTCATCAGGAGCATGCCCAGACGTTGTCGGGAGTGCATACAGGCACGTGGGGGCCATACACACTACTGAGCCACATTATGAGTTGTCGTGATGAAATTCACACAAGTTGGATCAGCCTGTGATCTCAATTTTTCATTTTGATTTTCGGTGTGATTTTGAATCCAGCCTTCAATGGGTTAATGATTTTGGTTTTCATTGACCGTTCTTACGTCATTTTGTTCTCGGTGAAGTACACAATGTAATCAATAAAGATTTTCAACTTGAATATTTAGTTCATCAAGATCCACGATGTGTGATTTAGGTGTTCCCTAAATTTCTTTGGGCAGTGTATTAAATGAGTCAGCAGGGATACAAATACAAGAAGTGTTGAGCAAGTAGGCAGTGGTGATGGCAATTGGGTAGATGTACAGAATTCAGTGGTAGTGGAGTCTGAAAAGGTGGGTTTTGAGTCTTGCGGAATATTGCAAGTGATTCCACGATCCTGACCGATTGCGGAAGGTCGTTCCACCACCGAGGGGTCAGGACAGAGGCGAGGCCACGAGGAGCGGCTGCCGGGCGCCCAGAGGGATGGGACAGTCAGTTTGCCAGAGGAAGCTGAGCGGAGGGGTCTGGCTGGGGTGGAGGGTGTGATGAGTGTCTGGAGGTAAGGGGGAGTAGTTTCTCTAGCCGCTTGAAAAGCAAGCACCAGTGATTTGAATCTGATGTGTGCTGCGATGGGGAGCCAGTGCAGAGAAGAGAGTAGAGGGTGAACTTTGGTTGATTGAACACCAGATGTACAGCAGAATTCTAGACTAGTTGCAATGGCTTGATGGCACAGGCCGGTAGGCCTGCTAGCAAGGAATTGCAGTAGTCCAGACGTGGGTCTGGACCAGGAGTTGTGTGGCCTCTTGGGTGAGGAACGGTTGGATCCTCTGGATGTTGTGGAGGGAGAATCCGCAGGTCTGGGTGATCGCTGCGATGTGGCCCGAGAAGCACAGCTGGTCATCCAGGGTCACTCCAAGACTCCTAGCAGACTGGAACGGAGACACTATGGAGCCTTCCACGGTGATTAAAGCATCAATCATCGGGGAGCCCTTCGCTGGGAGGAAGAGCAGCTCAGTCTTCCCCAGGTTCAGCTTCAGGTGGTGGGTGGACATCCAGGCAGAGATGTCAGCCAGGCATGCAGAGATCCATGCCGGGACCTGCGTCTCAGATGGAGAGAAAGAGTAGTGTTGTCGGCATAACAGTGGTAAGAAAAACCATGAGTAGAGATAACAGAACCAAGTGACTTAGTGTACAGAGAAAATAGGACGGGGCCTAGGGATCCTCTCCAGACCACCTGGTAGGACCGGTCAGCTACGTAGGACTTGAACTATGTCAGTGCAGATCCATTGATTCCCATCTCGATGAGAGATGAGATCAGGATCTGGTGGTCTCAAATGCAGCTGACAGGTCGAGGAGGAGGAGGATGGAGCTAAGGGATTGGGACTTAGCTGTTTGAAGAGCCTTAGTGACTGCAAGGAGAGCAGTCTCTGTGGAGTAGTCTGCCTTGAACCCAGATTGGTTAGGATCAAGCAGGTCATTCTGTAGGAGATGAGCAGACAGTTGGTTATAGACAGCCTGCTCTAGTGTTTTGGAAAGGAATGGGAGGAGAGAGACAAATCGGTAGTTGGAAATGACAGCAGGATTCAGAGAGGGTTTTTTGGGGAGGGGGATGACATGGGTGCTTTTGAGGGGAGAGGAGACAGAGCCAGAAGAAAGAGAGGAGTTGATAACATTGGAGACAAAGGGGAGGATGTCCATAGCAATGGACTGGAAGAGGGGGGAAGGAATGGGATTGAGAGGGCAGGTGGTGGGATGGTGGGATGGTGGGAGTGAACAAGTTGAAGGATGTCTGAGTCAGGGAGGGGTGAGAAGGAGAACAGAGGGGTGAGAGGTTTAGGTAGCTAGATGGGTGAGGGAGGGTTGGATCATGGAGAGGATGGGGGGAAGGAGTTGTGAATGTTATTAACCTTCTCGCGAAAGAAGGATGCGAAGTCATCAGCGGTTAGAGAGGAGGGGGTGGTGGAGGAAGAGTGGTGAGGAGAGAGGAGAACGTAGAGTAGAGTTTACGAGGATTAGAGGCAGAAGATTGAATCTTGGAAAGGAAAAATGCAGATTTAGCAGAGGAGAGGTTAGAGCAAAAGGTAGCCAGGAGTGTGGAAGTCAGTCAGAGCCACAGGGGATTTGGATTTTCTCCCTTTCCTTTCTGCTGCTCGCAGTTTGAGTTAGTCACCCGAATGGAGTCTGTTAGCCAGGGGGTGGGGGGGGTCGGAGACAAGCAGGTTTAGTGGAGAGAGGACAGAGTGAATCAAAAGAGGGGGAGAGAGAGGACGGTAGATGAGGCTACCTCAGCAGGTAGCTGAGAGAAGGCATCAGTAGGGGGAAGGGAAGAACAGTAGCTGACAGGGCAGCGGGGGAGAGAGAGCAGAGGTTGCGACGGACAAAGACAGTGGGGGCAGGTGAAGATGGTTTAGGCAGAGAGGGGAGGGAAGGAAAAAGACAGAAAGCAGTGGTCAGACACATGTAGAGGAGATACTGCAATGTTTGGTGAGGTGCAGTTCCTAATGAAGAGCAGGTCCAGTTGATTACCAGCCTTAAGATGGCAGCGCGCACAGTCGCAGCGGCTCTTGGCTCTGCCTTTTTGTGCTTTGTTTTGTTTGTTTTCTGTGCGTTTCCATCTGTTTCTTGTGCGTTTCCATCTGCGAGTCGGTACTCTAGCCGACAGGACTTACTGGACATTGGATTTCAACACAAACTGCCTGTGTCTAGCGACTTTCACCGCACTTACAACATACCGGGCGAGATAGCCAGGGCACCGGGATCCCGTGGATTGTTATCGGATCCAGCAGGCGCGAGGCGGAGGGAGAGAAAGCAAAGCGGGGCTGCAGGTCCGGCCTCCTCCTGAAACTCAGGAATCAGCCTCACAAGCCACCTCTCCCGAGCTTATATCTCACCAACGCCAGATCCATGGTTCACAAAATAGACGAACTGGAACTACAACTTTCTGGAAATAGCTACGTGCGCAACTGCTGTGCTCTGATAATTACCGAGACCTGGCTACAGCCGCAAATCCCCGATGCTGCGATGCAGCTAGCAGGCCACACACTCCTCCGCTGGGACAGAAACATGGACTCCGGTAAGAGCAGAGGAGGGGGGCTATGTATCTACGTGCACAATGCTTGGTCTAACAACAGCGCTATTATAGACAGTCACTGTTCTCCTGACCTGGAGTATATGTCAGTGAAGTGCCGACCTTTTTTTCTGCCAAGAGAGCTAACGGTAGTGATTATCACGGCTGTTTACATACCACCAGATGCTAACGTTAGCATAGCTCTCTCTATACTGCTAAACGCCATAAACAAACAACAGCGGGCCCACCCTGATGGTGTCCACATAATTGCTGGAGATTTTAATAAAGCAAACCTAAAATTGGTCCTGCCGAACTTTTACCAGCACGTCAAGTGTCCGACCAGGGGGAGAAACACTCTTGATCATGTTTACTCTAACATCAAGCATGCATACAGAGCCATAGCTCTCCCCCACCTTGGGAAATCAGACCACCTCTCCCTGCTGCTTACCCCAGCATACACCCCCCTCAGAGCGAGAACAAGACCAGTCACAAAAACTATAACAACATGGCCTGAGGATGCACTTTCTCAGCTACAGGACTGTTTTGCACAAACCGAGTGGGATATATTTGAACACCGGGACCTGGCAATATTCCTAGTGACCGTACTGTTTTACATCAAGTGCTGTATTGAGGAGGTCACTGTGGAAAAAACTATCCGGGTCTTCCCCAACCAAAAACCCTGGATGACCTGCCACGTCCGTGTGCTTCTCAGGGCCCGCGACACTGCCTTCAGGTCAGGTGATGGAGCTCTGTACAGGGCTGCTAGAGCCGAACTGAAGGGAGGAATTAAGAACGCAAAAGCGGACTACAAGAAGAGGATAGAAGACCACCTCTCCAGCAACAACCCAAGGCAAGTGTGGCAGGGCATACAGAACATCACTAACTACAGAGGCTGTGTGGTAACAACTGGGAACCCAGGTGTGTCACTAGCAGAGGAGCTGAACAGCTTCTTTGCACGCTTCCAGACGCAGCACCCAGCCACACCCCCTCATCCCCCACCAGCCCCCGACACCCCCGCACTCACTCTAACGGAGCATGATGTGAGACGGGTGCTCAGGGCAGTGAACCCCAGGAAGGCCGCTGGGCCAGATGGAGTACCCGGGAAGGTGCTCAAAGCATGTGCTGACCAGCTCGCAGGGGTCTTGACTACCATCTTTAATCGCTCCCTGGCACAAGCTGTCATCCCATCCTGCCTGAAATCAGCTACAATCATCCCCATACCTAAGAAAACAGCCACAGACAGCCTCAATGACTACCGACCAGTAGCACTCACACCTGTAATTATGAAGTGCTTTGAGAGGCTGGTCTTACCCCACATTAAAGCCTGCCTCCCCCCCACAATTGACCCTCACCAGTTTGCCTATCGGGCAAACAGATCCACTGAGGATGCCATAGCCATAGCTCTCCACTTTGCGCTGAGCCATCTGGAACACCGGGAGAGCTATGTAAGGATGCTCTTCATCGACTACAGTTCAGCCTTTAACACAATCATCCCGGACATCCTGATTACTAAGCTGTTAGACCTAGGCATCCCCCCACTCACCTGCTCCTGGATAAAAGACTTCCTGACTGACCGCCCCCAGACTGTGAAACTCGGCCCCCACCTCTCCTCCACCCGCACACTCAGCACCGGCTCTCCTCAGGGTTGTGTGCTGAGCCCACTACTGTACTCTCTCTACACCCACGACTGCAGCCCAGCGCACCCAGACAACATCATCGTCAAATTCGCGGACGACACCACGGTGGTTGGGCTCATCTCTGGAGGGACGAGTCTGCCTACCGAGATGAGATCCTGAAATTAACAGCGTGGTGTACAGTGAACAACTTGGCACTGAACACCACAAAAACAAAGGAAATCATCTGCGACTTCAGGAAGAACAGAGCAGACCCCGCCCCCTTTACATCAATGGTGAGTGTGTGGAGAGGGTCCACACTTTCAGATTCCTGGGCACCCTCATCTCTGCTGACCTCTCCTGGTCTGAGAACACCACAGCGGTCATCAAGAAGGCCCAGCAGCGATTACACTTCCTGAGGGTGCTCAGGAAGAACAACCTGGATCAAAGGCTGCTGGTGACCTTCTACCGCTCCTCTGTTGAGAGCCTGCTGGTGTACTGCATAATTGTGTGGTACGCCAGCTGCACCGAAGCGGACAGAAGGGGGGTTCAGAGAGTCATCAACGCAGCACAGAAGATCATCGGCTGTCCTCTCCCTCTCTGATGGACATTTACAACTCCCGCTGCCTCAGCAGAGCAAAAAAGATCTCAAAGGTCAGCTCTCACCCTGGCTTCCACCTGTTTGAACTGTTGCCCTCCGGGAGGCGCTACAGGTGCATGGGATCCAGAACAAACAGGCTGAAAGACAGTTTCTTCCCTAGAGCAATAACCACCTTGAACTCTAACATGCACTGATCCCCCATTCCCCCTAAATTTAGTAGCCTATATTTTGTGTTTGTATTTTTTGTGTATTATATATATATATATATATTTATTATTTTTTTTTTTTTTCATTATTGTTGGGTATTTTTCTACTTTTCTATTTTTTTTACTACTGTTGGTATACTGTATGTTCGTGACTGTGTTGTATGTTGTCCTGCACTTTTAGGCCGAGCCTATCTTAATTTCGTTGTACCCTGGTATAATGACAATAAAGACATTCAATTCAATTCAATTAGTGAGGTATGAGCCGAGATTAAATCGGCCTTCCGGACAGCGGACTGGCAGTTCCATAGTTTGCTTGCTACCACCACGTCGACACCGGAAGATCTAGGAGGGTGGATGAGATTGGAGAGGTTGCGAGTGTGAGTAGAATCTCTCCTTCTAGGAAATCTAGTAGAGGAAACATGGAC
This sequence comes from Aldrovandia affinis, assembly GCA_029706075.1. Classification (NCBI taxonomy): domain Eukaryota; kingdom Metazoa; phylum Chordata; class Actinopteri; order Notacanthiformes; family Halosauridae; genus Aldrovandia; species Aldrovandia affinis. The sequence goes on from JAINUG010000041.1 coordinate 4,739,449, forward strand.
TGGAATAGGGAGGTTGCATGTGGTGTTAGATGCGGAGGAAGAACAGGAAGGGACAAAACTATAATACTTACCGTGCGGCGAGCACTCCCTAGCTGGCCTCCCTCGGTGGACTCCTGTAGGTAGACTCCTTTGTCTTTGTCCGTTGACTCCTGCAGGTAGACTCCTTTGTCTTTGTCCGTTGAGTCTTCATACGGGGAAGCTAGGATGGGGATGCTGCCGCAAAAAGCTGCTGCTTTCCAGAACTAAGGTTACTTATAAACCTGAGTGGTGCAAGGCACTAAGTGGCGAATGCCAGCTGATAACAATAGACACGAATTAACTGGCTAACAGCCACCACCCACTACCCAGAGAACACTCGACTACAGAGACGGACGTTACATCTGAAACAATTAAACAGATTCTAAGCAGCTAACTGCTAATCAACTTCTGACATAAAAACTTCTAAGCAGTGATTAGCACTAAGACACTGGAACACCAAACAAGTTCATAATTATGATGACTATGCAGCGTTAACTAACACTAGACCCAGTGAAAAGGTACAGAACACAGTAACTAAATGGGAAATCTAATGTCGGGTTACTTACAGTTCCTAGCACGCAACCCAAGATACCTCTCCAGCCAATAATATGCAGGCATGTCAAGGTGGAAATATCATGAGTGGAAAAAAAAATGTTCTATGTGTCAAAGTGCATGTCTTAAAGTAGCCAGCAGATGGCACTTTTGCACCACAGTAAGGATTTGGCTGAATGTTCTGAAAACTAGTCAGATTTTGGGTGGGAATGCATTTTTATTCCCTTTCAGTCTTCATTGCTCACAAGGATCCTGAATGTGTTGTAATTATGATATTGAAACATATTATAATAACCTGAAATAATGTTCTATATGTTACTAGAGGAATACTATTGCTTCAATAGTGTGAGGAAAAGAAAAATGACAAAAATGAATTTCAAACAAAAACTCACTCCATGGTATCATGTTCAAGCCACAGTTGTTATGGTAAGGTAAGATGGACTATATAAATTTATAGGAATATTTCAAATATTAAATGTATTCTGTGCTAGAAAAAGACATGCTGCAAAGGGCTAAAAGACCTGCACAAACAAGCTGATATAAGAATGTCATATGCTCAGTTTAGATGACCAAACATGTATCAGGCTGGCAGCTAGCCTCGTTCAGCCAGTGCTACATATGTTAGCGACAACCTTGTGCTAAATGTGCTTGGTACCCACTTCCATTGGGTAATGAGAAAAGGCCACTGTGCACTGATTGGTTGAAACATGCACTATTTTTGAAGGCTCTGTCTTTGTACGTTATCTGTTTAGAGGGTGTTTGTTACCGGGCATGTTGGTAGGCTTGACGCATGGCTTCAGAGCAAAACAAGGTCAAATACAGCGCAGGATGAAAATTATTCTTCCTCTGAGATATCCCGTAATATCCCATAAGTCTTGAAATCCTTTTGGTCCATTTTACTACTGCGCATACGCGCTTAGTCGGTGCCATTTCATTTTGAAATGATCAATAACGATGTCATAGTTCACTTGCAAGAGCACGGATTAAGAATTCAGGACTCCTGCTGAAAAGCACAAATCTACAGCTAGCTATTTCCAGCTGTACAAAATAAGAATATTGGCTCAGTAAATAATCCTTGGGATCTCTGGCACAATACAGGGTGTCTTGCAAGGTGTTAGATGATGTATGTTAGGAATATTGACCGTGTTTTTGTCCTGTGGTATTGACCATGGTCCTTTGGTGGGATTGTTTAATTTGTGATCGGTGATTGCAGTGTTTCGGGTTTGGATTGGGTCATCCATGGGATTCATTATAGCACCAACATGCAGTACGCCATGGTCCCCGCCCTCACGATCTCTTCCAGCGACAATTCCAATTGAGTGATTGTATCACACAAGCTAGCAACAGGCAGGGATGTCCTAACCCAATGAGGCAGACCAAACCAATGAAAGTGACAAGTCACAGGAGAGAGAGGAAGAGGACACGTTCTTTTGCGTGACCGAAATCAGCAACCCCCCTGGGGAAGATCCTGTGACGAGAAAGCAGGCCCTCAGTCTTGATGCTCAGGAGTTTGTGGGCCTTGATTTTGACGCTGGTTGGAGAGGGACGAGAGGGGAGATCCGTCCGTGTTTGGAGTGATGTCGCCTCAGATTAGACGCACGTTGGCTGGGTTTGAGGCCTAACCTAGACAGATGGGCCCTGCCAGGCACAAACTGCTCGTTCGCATATTGTCGGGAGGATGAAAAGACGATCCTCCGTGACGGCCGAGGAGACAGACGCATGCCAGCAGGCAGACAAAGCCGAGACTGTGAGCATCCGCGGCCCAGCCGGCTGGCCCTTAGGGTGCCTGTCTCTCTGGAGTGGAAGTGACATCACCCACGAGCTGTCAGATTAGCTCACAGGACAGGAAGTACTGAAAAGACTTGGCCTCTCGCTGTGACGAGGGCCATCATAACATCAATGCAGGGCATTTCTACAATCGCGCTGTTTGCACAAAGCACCAAGAAGAGTGTGTTTTCCAGAGGGAAGTGAAAAAACTGGAAGCCGTAAGGCTGCAAATGTACTGTATTCCTTGACCACAGAAATAGGCAGCTGAGAAAACAGCAATGGAATACAAACAGCCAAATAGAAACAAATGAAAGCACTATGAAAGTCAGATATATAAGCTTGGAATATATTCATCAGTTCACTGAATAAGTCCAGTAACCTGGGTGGCTGGGCGGCAGGCCTTTGAGGAGTTATGGGTAGGGGTACAATGGTAGGAGGGGGAGAGCACATCCCAAAGTGGCTGAAGGCGGGATGTGGGCTCTTCCTGTTCAATGATGCTGGGCTGTCCAGTAATGCAGTGTGAATGCTGCTGTTAGTAGCCGGGGGCTGGGCTGCAGGTGAATATGTTGCTCAGATGGCATGCGAGAGGGAAATATATATATATAGAGAGAGAGCGGGGAGGAGAGAGGTCAGGAGGATAGGCAGTGGAGCACAGTGTAAACAGTGCTTCAGCTCTCATAACCCCACTGGAGACAGACTACGCTAGCATACCTATGCAGAAGAGGTGTCCAATCTTGTAATTCTATTTATTTCTGTATTTGGGTCCCCATTGGTCAACGCCTTAGCGACTGATAGTCTTCCTGGGGTCCACAAAAAAACAATACAATACAGACATTACAAGCAGACAGCAAAATACAAATTTGTAACAACAAGGACAGTCACCAGAAAATAAACACAAGACATAATAAAAAAAGGGTTGTAATAAAAGATGCTGCATAATAAAAAGAGCTATTTAAGGAGAAAAAAAAGACTACTCCTTATTCAGAATGACAGAAACAGCACAGTAACACATACAACAGACCATTGGAAATTGTAACAATGATAACATTTGTAACAATGATGAGAATGGAGGGGTTACATTGATGTTACATCATGATTACGATGAGCAATGATAGTAACAGCACAAGAAGATTCCCAGTCATATCCTCCTCTGCTTTAGATGTGTTTTCAATCATTTTTTGAAGGTGCATTTGCTTTGTGCTAGTGCAATATGTGTGTGTGGGGGGGGGGGTTGGGGTGGAGGAGGGGTCCATATAGATAGCTGTACACTTTACTAAATTACTTCTTGGTCTCCGAGGTAAAAGATGACCCATAATTGCTTGGTTTAGTCTATTGCAAACGAATAATAATTGGCATGAAAAATATTCTGTTTTAAATTTAGATTTTTATCAACAGTTAGCCTATTTAGGCATAAATGCATTTGGTGTATAAATGTGCAGATGGAATCGTGGAGTGCTTCTGTACTGCTGTATTTGTGCTGCTGTGTTTTGAGCTAGATTACAGTGACAGAGGACTAGCTATTGAATTGCATTACTCAGAGTGGAAGATAGTAGATAATTAGATAACATTTTCTTGTCACCTTAACTAGTAATTCTATATCTATTGTGGACACACTACTGTGACACACTTTCAGCAAAGGGATCCATCGGCACTACAGAGCCCATGCATGTTACAACAAAAACCAATGCATATACTGTACAATTATTATTGTTATTGCACTATTATTTGATTAACCTAATACTACTAGTGGTAGTAGTAATATCAATCATACTATTAATCATAATTATCAACATCATTGCCCAAAAAGGTCAGAGTATCACTTGTATATAGACATCACATGCTCATCACTTTGTTTAAATAGTCACTCCAAAGAACAACAAAACATGGTAACCACAATGGTCACAAAAACAGCCTATGAGGTGTGTCTATGTATGTGTGTGTGTGTGTGTGTGTGTGTGTGTGTGTGTGTGTGTGTGTGTGTGTGTGTGTGTGTGTGTGTGTGTGTGTGTGTGTGTGTGTGTGTGTGTGTGTATGTATATACTGTATGTATATATGTGTGTATCTGTCTCTTCCACTTAAGAAAACCAGAGAAGGCTCAGAATGGAGAGTAAAGACGCTAAACCATGCTGTGGCTCGATTGTCTCAGATATAACATTTGTAATTATCAACAAAATGGTGGGCACCAGTTCACAGGAGGGACTCTTCCAATTCAAAATCACGTAGGGTGTGGACCATTGGTGGTGCAGACTCTATAGCTGCCTAAGAAGTGTTTCACAACACAAAGAGGGGTGTTATCTCATTTGCTTACTCCTTTTGCGAGCACAAATGTCAATTTCATGCAGACTCAGCTGCCAAATATATTTGCTTTCCTTCAAAAAGCTAAGCAATCAGCACTGTGTCATGTGCTGGTAAATTCAGCCTGGGAGAGAAAGCATATTTGTAACTCCTTGACGGCAGTTAATAATTCTTCCCTTTGAGGGTGGGGCTTTTATCGTGGTATGAGCCGGGGGAAAATGTCACCGTGCGCTCTCTCCGTAAATGTGTCAAAAAAAGACACAGATGACAGAGGCATTTCCCCTGTGGCGAAAAACCGTGGACATGATGCTCCTTTTATGAAGGTGCAGGAAAAAAGTACCATCCAGTGCTTGGAACTGAATCAAGTTTTTTGAGGGTGGAATGCGCCACCAGCAATTTGTGAAATGAAATACTATAGCCTATGCAGACATTTTTTGGGGGGGGGAATGAGAGAAAAAAAGAAAATCAATTTCACCGATTTCACAGGACCCCTCCTCATAACTGAATAGCTACGCCCGCTTCACTGTGTAATTCCGCAATTCCATTCTCATTACATCTGAGCCAGGATTTACTTTTCCATTTATCCATGGCTAATTTACATGCTTTTATGGTATTGTAGAAGTGTATCTACCACCAGTGATATTAAAAAAGGCTATGTTACCTTTTTATTTATTGCCTACGTTAGCTTTCCTCATGGTAAAAAATGTTCAGTCAGGTTAAGAGGATGTGTACGAGGTGGATCAGTTAATAGTACAGCTAATAAATTACATTGTAGGCATTTAACAGACACTCTTATCCAGAGCGACTTGCAGTTTACATTTCTTTACATGCAATCCATTTAAATAGCTCGATACTTACTGAAGCAATTCAGGTTAAGTACCTTGCTTAAGGGTACAAAGGCTGTGCCCCACCTGGGAATTTAACCTGTAACCTTTGCATTACAAGCCTAGTTCCCTAGCCATTATATTACACTGCCACCCAAATCAAATGCTACAATATATAATGTTATAATATTGTTAATATATCAAATTCTCCTGGCGAGGACAAATAATACCACCAGACCAGCTGACAAACTACAAAGAATATGTTGGAAATGATTATACAGATTGTCTAGTGTCACCCCATGATGAGTTTTCTTTGTACACCCAGATGGGTAATGTGTAGGTAATGCAAAATGGTAGTAAGTACCAGCATAAATCAGTAATGAGAGAGATGTCCATGCCATCCAATCATAAAGGCCCACAGGTAACTACTAAAATAAAGTACACACTTGAGTAAATGAAGTGTTCTGGCGGTTCTGTTATGGTCTGGGGTGCATTTTCCTGGCATGGTTTAGGTCCACTCAACCCCTTGGAGGGCAAGGTAAACACCAATAAATACAAAGCCATTCCGAGTGATCATCTTACATAATGTGGGGTGGTCTCTTCCATAATGACAATGTCCCATACACAGGGCACTAGTGGTCATTGAATGGTTTGATGAGCATGAAAACGATATAATCCATATGCCATGGCCATCTCAGTCATCATATTTCAACCCAATTGAACACTTATAGTAGATTCTGGAGTGGTGCCTGAGACAGCGTTTTCCACCACCATCAACAAAACACCAAATTATGGAATTTCTCATGGAAGAATGGTGTTGCATCCCTCCATTAGAGTTCCAGACACTTGTACAATCTATGCCAAGGCACATTGAAGCTGTTCTGGTGGCTTGTGGTGGCCTGACGTCCTATTAAGACACTTTATGTTGGTGTTTTTATTTTGGCAATTACCTATATGTCACATCATAGTGAGTGTCCATGTCCAGACGGACCGTAGCTTCACTCAACTTTTCCTGGATCAAACTGCTGTGCTTATGAAACTGAAATCCGAGTCCGGGGTAAGAGATGCAATTTCACAGTTTAAAATAACTCCTGGTTATGCCCAGGAATACAGATTTATAGGCACCATGTGGGACTGAAGCAAAAAAGTTGATGCCTTTTTTTCACTGTGTCTGTAATTTAAATACAAAGACAGCACTCGCTTCTTCCTGGACTGCAATAGACTTCACTGGGTCCTAAAACTCAGGTTCTAGGCTGGATGCAAAGGGCTTGTGCAAATACATGTTTGTGTGTAAGTGGAATAGGTAGCCAAGTTATCTGGTTCCAGTGGAAATTGATGGAGCTTGAAATGGCTGAAAAGTGAAAAAGTTCTCAATTCACTTGGTGTCCAGTGCTCCGTGAGCCACCGACCGGGTACTGTTAAATTAGCCCAATCAACATATCCATCGCCGGGTGTTTAACCGACGTGAATCAGATGTTTAAATGATGAAGAAGAGACTGCAGCCACTGCAGCTCTCCAGGACCAGGGATAAGGAGCCCTGCTTTGTATAAAAAAAATGAAACTGATCCACTCAGAACATAGCCCATGCTTTGTACAGGGTATGGTTTCACGCACATTGGGGCACAACCATGAAGTGCCCAGCACAGACATGGCCACATGCCAGTGACATTATGATCAACCGTGCCGAACAAAGATCCCTTAGTTCTTACACATGACTGCAAACGTGCATACACAGAGACGCACGCGCACGTCCACGGACATGCCCACGCACGCGCATGCATGAACACACACACGTCTACATGTGCACACATACACGTACACAGACTGTCTAACGGCCCCCTCACAGCTCCTGTTGGATAATGGAAAAGGACAGTCAGATGCTATTTTTATGGGCGCCTGGTAGAATTGCCACAAACTGTGGTGGAAAGGACATCCCAGAGACGGGCAGTCACAAAGACTTATTCAACACCAACGTGCTCCAGCGTGGAGCTGATTGTTTCATAGAATTCATCAAAAGATGCTGTTTAGCCGGCTACTTGTCCAGTCTAATGCATCAGTCCCTCTCATTAACTCCAGACGAACATGACGGTATGCCACAGTATGTGCCAGACTTCCTAAGACAATATCAAGAGGGAGCAGAACATCAACAAGTCTGCATGCTGAAACGCATACTGTTGATTCCATACAGTCTCAGAAAAAAAAGGTACCACGTTGTACCTAGTAAAGTACAAATGCTTTAAACAACTCCTGTAGGGTACTGAATTTTCCTTCAGTCAGAAGAACATAATTGTACCCTTGTGAGAAAAAGAATGTTGCTTGCAGTACAAACCTAATTTATTAACCTTCAGTATTGCTGCCAATGGGAATAAGGATTTATTACTCTACCTTTGTACATATCTGTACCTTTCCTCAATTTGTACCAGGGAAAGGGTACAAAACCGTACGAATTGTACCTTAATTGTACCTTTGTTTTTGAGAGTGTAGGGCATGATTGAGACTGAGTTTCAGTGGCAACTGGGCACAAAGGGCCTGCTTGTGTCACCTGTGGAGCTCTCTCCTGTGGAGGGATGATGTCACCATCCAGCCCCCTATCCACTGGAAGTCTCCCAAAGCCTCCCCGCCTTCTCCCAGCATGCCCACGGGCCTGGTCGCAGGCAGACGAGACGGACGCCCGGGCCACGCTGAGTCACTTGAACTCTGCCCCCAGAGACCACGCGGGAGGGAAACAATTTTGCCTGAGCCCAGAGGCTCGGAGTTTGAATCAAAGCTTTTTAACGTGCCCCTCGAGGGTGGTCTTATGAGAGAGTAAGTGCGGATGTGCCGGGCATTTATGAATCAGCTCCTGAATGGGGGCTGTTGACTTGGTATGGGCTTGTTTTCGTAAGTCCTAAAATGCATCTTAAGATCCATTTCCTGCTCCGATTAGATATGCATGGTAAATAGTAGTTGTAAACCGAAGCAGATAAGCTAAAGCGTGGACACCCCACAGAGCAGAAAAGATCTTCCTCATGTGCACTACTTCACCAAAAGGCCCTTTTTGGCTGGGTCTCATTTGAGATTTGAAATCAAGAGATTTTGAATATCATATCTCCGACACCACCCCTGCCATTGTTACTTGACTGTCTCCCTACCCTGCACTGGCCCAGCTTGGTTTGATTTATGTCTGATTGTTTGTGCTTTCTGCCCTGCAAGATAACTAAGCTTTGAACATTGGGGGCAGCAACAGTGTCTCCCCAATGTTCAAGTTAAACCTACGCCCTTGGAATAATTGGGTTTGATCATAAGAGGTTTATAAGAGTGATATAGTGCAATTTAATCTTTCTTGTGGTTGTCTCATCTCTAACATCATTATCTCAAACCCATACTCAGTAATTGTATTTCATTTAAGTAACAGATTTAAGTTTCCTTTTTACATATTTTTCATTAATGTGTGGGACTGATGCATTTGTCAATGTGAGAGATTGAGTCCTAGCTTTAATGTATGGCACAAAGCTGGAGACACAGCACTCTGTAGTGTGCAATACTTTAAAGGTTGGACTTTAGAACCAGCTGTGGCTGGAAGTTCAGAACAAGGGAAGCCCTTCTGAAGCCCTTCTGAAAGGTACACATTTCTCTCCATCTCACAAACACCTATAAATATTTTGCTATCTTTAATCAGGAATATAAATAGAGACCAACGCAGGACAAGTAAAACAATGGCTCTGTTATGGACCAAACACAAATCGGCCTGTCCCCTCTGCAAGTCACAAGGCATGTTCCAATGACTGGAGGATTATCTCTTTGCCTCAGAGGTTTACGTTTTATGAAACAGATGACTCTTTCTTTGCCATGGTGGTTTTTCACGAAGTGACAGATGTGCTGGATGTTAAAACCGAATTCTCAGAATTTGGTGAGGCGGTCTATCATCAAAGCCAAGAGCACAAAGAACAGAGAGATTCACAAGACTAAACACTTTGCTTTCTCTCGCGTGTTCTTGGCAGCGGACATGGATCTGTTGACACTGAATAACATGACACGATAGCATTTAAGCAGGAGAAATGTCATGCACCAAGGCACGAGAACTAGAATTACACTGAAAGGGTCAAGAAGAGTGATCGCGTTTACGTATACAAGTCTGTTGCACAAGAAACAGGTATAGTAATGATTAACATTCCAACAAGGAGATGTACAGGTAACTGTCAAAATAAAGGAAACACAAACATATAGTGTCTTAATTGGGCATCGGGCTATCACGAGCCACCAGAACAGCTTCAATGCGACTTGGCATACATTGTACAAAGTGTCTAGAGATCTATTTGAGGGATGCAACACCAACCATGAGAAATTCCATCATGTGGTGTTTTGTTGATGGTGGTGGAAAACCTTGTCTCAGGCGCTCCTCCAGAATGTCCCATAAGTGTTAAATTGGGTTGAGATCTGGTGACTGAGACGGCCATGGCATATGGTTTGCATCGTTTTTATGCTCATAAAACCATTAAGTGACCACTCGTGCCCTTTGGATGGGGGCATTGTCATCCTGGAAGAGACCACTCCCATCAGTATATAAATGCTTCACCATAGGATGAAGGTGATCATTCAGAATGGCTTTGTATTTATTGCCCTTTACCTTGCCCTCTAAGGAGTTGAGTGGACCTAAAACCATGTCAGAAAAAAGCACCCCACACCATAACAGAGCTGCCAGAACCCTTCATTTACTCAACTGTTTACTTTATTTTAACAGGTGCCTATACACTGTCTTCATAATACTGTAATAGAAACCTCCACACAAATTCTAGTAAATACTAGTAGTAGTAAAACATACAATCAAAATAAGCTGAAATCTGGAAAAAGGGAACCATAGTGGTTAGATTGAAGGCCTTCTTAGCCCTCATACAAGACAGTGAAACAGACAAATCACATGCCAAGGAAGGGTGGCAGATTGGCAAAGACGAATAATGCAAATGTATATTTTTGGGGGCACTTCTTAATCAGGTTTGTGGTGTGAAAATAGCATCTTAATTTGCATTCGCACGCAGAGCAGAAGCAGAAGCCTGGAGAAACAAGGCAGCTACAGGAAAGACGCTCTGTTTTGAAAGGCATGCCAGACGCTGAGAGACATGCTGTAGGACAGATAGAACATCCGAGCGTGGCCTCCTTGCAGAAGATTGTTAATTACTGGCACAAACTTCCTGTAGCCATATCCTTTCTGAGGAAGAGCAAAACTGTATTTTTGATTACTTCTGAAAACTCAGATTGCCTCTGCTGAAGTTGCTTGCAGCAAAACAAGAGCAGTATAATTTCCATCAGGCGCTCACATAATGTATGCACCCACACGTGCGCGCACACACGCACACCAAATATATATCACACCCTTGTTCAAACAAAGATCACGACAATTATGATTCGTAATTACCATTAAGTAGGATATGCTTCTCTACTGTAAGTAATTATTATAATTTCTATATTTTTTGAAAATGTACAATTTAGAAGTCATATTGTTAAATGGTGAAAATTCAGGAGGCTCATCTCTCATAATGAAAGTGTGTAATTAGTTTCTCCTTTCAGCAGGGGGCACTATGGTTCTTTCTTCAGAGGCAGCTCCAGGATATATACTGCAGGACATTTTTTTGGTTTGAAAATGAAAAAGATTATTCATAGTGTGAATGTTTTTTTGGGGGGAATACAAACAAAACCTTGCAATAAATACAGTTAAAGTTGCTGTTAATAAAATGCTATATAAGTCAACTAAACTCAAAGGATAAATTATTGTTTGACACCAATTTATTGATTTTATTAATCATATTGCGATTATTAAACTACTCAAAAACATTAACAGTCATCAGTTAATAAAAAATATATAAATTAAAATAAACTATATTTCTTATTTGTCACTGTCAAGATAACGCTCAAGAATGTTGGCTTATTTTCTTGATAGTGCCAGTGACCATTGAACCCGTGGCATGATGTATCAAAAATTGCTTAAACTGAGACATTTATGAATTGGATGATATGTAAAATTGGCTGCACTGATAACACAAACAAAAAAAAATTGTATGTTTATCCAAAGAATAGTGCAAAAGCAAAAGCAGTTTTGGAGAAAACAGCAGAAGGACTTCAGTAGAGCCTATAATTGAATGTGTGTGTGTGTGTGTGTGTGTGTGTATGTGCGTTAGGTGGGGGATGGGGGGTGGCAATGTTTAAGGTTTACATACTTATAAAAGTCTTAGGTTTACATACTTATAACTTATAACTTGTTTATCCCTGGATTACTCTGTTAGATTGTCAGCCAAGCTCTCCAGTGGGAATTGGGTGTAAAGCCCATCGACATGAATGGGTTGTATTTATATACACAGCACACACCATTGCCAAAGCGGACTGAGTGGAAGTGGGCATGCTCATTGTGGGCTGAGTGGAATCATTGCAGGCTTAGTGGAAATGTGAGTGTTTACTATATTTACAGAGGGCTCATTGCGGGCTGAGTGGAATCATTGCGGGCTTAGTGGAAATGGCCATGTTTACTGTGGGCTGAGTGGAAGTGGGAACGTTTAATCATTGCGGGCTAGGTGGAAAGGGCGTGGTATAGCAATGATACCTCTCAGTGAGGCAAGTATATTTCTGGGGAAAGGTACAGAAAATGAATTATATTACCATTTTTATTATTTAAGAGTTGAATTGAAGTGAATGGCACTTATAACTCTTAATGGCTAGCTCGTCACAATAAATATGGAAGTCAATTTAAACAGCTGTTGTATGACTGTGCTACTACAGGGTGTAATGTAAATAGCAGTTATGCATGCACAAAATATCAACATTCTCATGCGAGCTTCTCCGATGCACCATATCATGTGGCATGTAGAACATCTCTTGCTTCTGGGAGGAACCTGGGGTTAGGTACAGCAACAAAGATTTTACAAAAAATGTAAATGCAAACAACTCATCTGAATACCCCCAAATCAACATCAACACTGGCCAAGTGTTGTGGCCGCAGCAAGAACCCAAGAACCCAATAACAATCCATTGTCAGGAACGGTGTCGGAAAACCAGACGCAGAAACCCAAGAATACAATAATGTTCTTTATTGCAAAAACAACAGGCAATGTTCACATGGGAGCAATCAGGGCAATACAGGAGTCCAGAGAGTAGTCTGGGACAGGCAAAGTTCAAGCAGGGGCAAACCAGGCAATTGGGAAATCCAGAGAGTAGTCGGGGACAGGCAAAGTTTGTTTCAATGTCCAGCTGTGTCACAGGCAGGCAAGACGTGGTCAATGGGCAGGCGGAGGTCGGTACCAGGAAAGCAGTCCGGAGAACACAGAGAGGAGCGGGGCTGGAACCACAAGGAGCACGAACAGGTGGATAGGGAATGCGACTGAGGCACAGACAAACACGGGAGCACAAACGCGGGAGCACAAACACAATTAAACAAAACTCGGGTAAACAAAGAAATCACTGGAAAATTGTGAACACATAAGCAAAGCACAAGACAATCTGACAATCCCATGAACATGGGAAAACGCACAGCTTATATACATTAGACATAACGAGAAACAATCAGGAATTAACATGAAAGCAGCTGACACCGGAGACTGCAATCAGACACACGAGGAACAGGTGAAAACGATAATACAATGACAAGACTGGAAACAGGTAAGAGAAAGCGAAAACACGGACCGGACAACCAGGAAAACATGGAATGAACAAAAACACCTAATTACGGGGAACACGAGACGTGAGACGTGACATCCATATGATGTTGAAATGAAGGAAGGCAGCGGAAAGTGAGATTCGCACCAAATGATTAATGCCGTTTGCATGAATTCATCAGTTGTTTCATGTAAACCAGACATGCTTGTTTCTCCATTGATCAACACTGCACCATGTTGGGGTGAAACACTGAACTGGTGAAAGAGTGACAGGTGGGTCATCGGAATGAGTGTGGTGCGGTCACGTGACTGTGGAGAGACGCATACCCGCCCCCACCCCCCGTGACTGTGACACCTCCATCTGAGAGGCTAATGGCCCATAAAAGAATGGACATTCATTTGACCGCATCAAAGTCAACGTCGTTTGCGGTGGGCAAAGGCACCAGTAGGTACGGGTAATTGCACTTAATTGGACCTCGTGCCCATTAGCACGGCCAAGGGAAGTGAGGTAGTGACAAACGGGCATTTTGACAAAGGTTATTCCCCTCGCCTCCTCTACCCCTCGCCTCATTTGGGAAACTGGGTCTTTATATCCCATCCTAATTGATTTGCAAGTGTCATTCCCAGTCTCCCAGGGTCCTTGGTGACAGGGCGTGGGGTTCAGATGATTGCGTCGGGGGGGGCAAGAGGATGGGGGTCTGTCAGTCTGGGAACTGGCCCACATAGACCAGGAGACCATGGTGGTCAAACTCAATTCATGGAGTATTTCCCACCACCCCAAATATCTGTGCTTAACCACTTAATTGGTCATTGACCTTTGCTTGATTTTCCATTCTTAAAATGATACATTATAGCCAAAGATTGCAAGTTGTGTCCTGTGCTCAGATAGTTTACTGCAGTGTGTCATGGGAACAGCATCAGTGTAAGTGTATATGGTCTGTTAAATAATTGGACCAATTAAGTCAGGGGTAATAGGTTAATTGGTTGGAAGACATACAAGTGCACCAGCCCTTCAGGAATTGATTTTGACATCCCTGACGCAGATGCTGACTCGTTCGAAATAACAGAGCAAATCTCAGCTTAACGAGTAACACAGGACCAGGATGTGAGTCATGGGCTGAAAAAATCCACTTAGAAATAAAACACATTTCAGAATGTGTCACAAACAGGACTCATACAGTACAACATGGAAAAAATGGACAATGAGGAATGTAAGAAAGTGAGATGGTGCACGTGTGTGTGTGTGTGTATGTGTGCATGAGTGTGTGTGTGTGTGTGTGTGTGTGTGTGTGTGTGTGTGTGTGTGTGCGTGTGTGTGCATGTGTGTGTGTGTGTGCTTCTGCATGTGCATGTGTGTGTGTGTGTGTGCGTGTGGTGTGTGTGCATTTGTGTATGTGTGCATGTGTGTATGTGTGCATGTGTGTGTGTGTGTGTGTGTGTGTGTGTGTGTGTGTGTGTGTGTGTGTGTGTGATGTGATGCATCTTCTCTCTTTCTTTGGGAAGAATTGTCCTGCACCTCTTCATTCCAGCAGCACCATACTGTGATCTTCATTATTTTCCGCACAGGGCCCCTCCACCAGAGTTTACTAAACTAAAAAGGACATCGATAGACTTAGATAACCCTCAGATAACACAAAAACACACTTGGTGTACAGTGGGGGAAACAAAAAAATTGGTTTGGGAAATATTAAAAGACTAGTTTGGGTCTTTAGGACTAGCTAGGAACTCACTAGCCTACTCGACAATGGTAAGCAGTATCACAGCCAGGTGACCTTCACCTGATTTTTTCTGACTGACTCTGACTCACCTGACTGAGGAGTAGCAGCCCTGTCTGCCCTCTGCTCTCAGGTCACCGCCGGGGATGCTGGGTATCTGTGCACTTCCTCCGTGGTGGCGAACACCTGATACCAAGGCTGAGACTAAAGACACACTGTAATTGTATGTTTCATATAAACATGCAGCACACTTGTGTAGCCCAAATACACAAGGTCCCATAACATGACTTTGGTGAACCCATGGATTGGAGAAAAATTATACATTTTTATTTTTCTGCATCATACAGCCAGAACACAGAACTAAAGCATCTTATGAAGCATCTTATGGGACATTTGCTTCCTGAGACCTCCTGAATCTTAATCATGCTGTTGGTCAATTCTATTTTTTTTGTCATCAGTTATAGGCTAAAATAACTGGGATGCAAATGTACTTTTTAAGATATTTTATGTTTTCCTTTCATTTTTATCATGATTATCAAGGACAACTTGACAAGGAAAATAAGATCTGCTTTCCAATGTTATTCCATATTTCCATAATTATATGAATATAATCTCCAAAACCCCATACCATGATCTTCTCTAACACATTTATTTCCTTAGCTTCTGGCTCACATTTGTATTTTGATTAGATTATATCTGTAAATGTATTTTTGCATCTAACTGCAGTAAAATTGTAGACTCAACAGTGTTCTGTCATATGTTGTGATCTTTTCCAATTCATGTGCGTATGTGTCAGTCTTTATAAGCAACGTAGCTATATTTGCTAAATTATTTAATTCTTGACTCATATATGTTTTAGAACTAAAACTTTTTATAAAAAGCATGAAGAAGCTTGTGATTAAAGACTGCAAGTTCCTTATAATGTCATGGCAGATTATCTATTTGATTAGCCATTAGGCACTGAAAAGAAGATTTTTAAAATTTCGATACAATACAATATTTTCAGTGTGACCTTTCATATTTGACATTTTAATATTAATTGTACTCTGGAGCATTGGGGAATTTAGAGCATTCTCATACTCTAAAAGGGGCATTCAGCCTCTAATGGTCTTTAAATTTGACCAACAAGTTTAAACAAGCACTATATCTTTTTTTTTCAGACACAATGTATTTGTTCAATTTAAATGAATTAATTTCAAATCTAACTAAAGGTGCTGCTTCAATATGAAAACGTTCAATAATTCATTAAAAAAGATCATCATCGAATTCTTTAATTTTGTTATTTTTTTCATTCACAGCCAGTAGCGTGTTATGGTGACCTGAGATAATTTTTGCACTTGTTTTGATCTTGTTTCCCTAATGTGAATCGGATTACCCTTATGGGATTACCTTCCTAAGGGGTGATCTATCATTGTGTGACAATGGGAGAATGATGATGGAGAGTATAGAGATACCAATGCCTGGTTCACACCAGTCTCTGTCAGCAGCACCAGACGACAGTTGGAAATTGGTTTACGTTATTTTTACATAGAATAATACTTAATTGGACCATACAACGTATTTCTCTACAGAGAGGGGTATTAATGTGTGGGATAACTTGCCAGGATTTTGCAGTAGAATCAAGAGACCCTAGGATCCTTCAGGACCAAACTGGACACAGCAACATATTCCCTCCAAATAACAGCCAGAATGAATAGGGCTGAGTGGCCCATTGTCGCCATTTACTGTCTGATGTTATTGTTCTCTCTCTCTCTCTCTCTCTGTGGTGAGATCCCCCCACGTGGCGCTCACCTTCGTGGACCAACGTGAGGCAGGAAACAATTACTGTCATCGCTCGTCTCCGCCACGCTGCAATTTTACTAACTATTTTTCCCCCAGCTTCCTGCGCACAGAACCTTAGCGGTGGTACCGGCGCTGACAGCCCACATGCAATTACACTGCGTGAGTCCCGCGGTACCTGAGCAGAGCTGACAGACGCCCATCCCATTGTGCCCTCGCCGTTGTACTCTGGCTCAGGGTGGGGTGTATCAGAATGATTCTCCCCCCGACTACCCCGACCCTAATTGATAAGCATTCGGGAAGAGGTAAACCCACTCCGTTTTGACACGCATTTTCCCAGCATCCTCCTTGTCCCTCCACCGGCCTTGCGGACCTGCGGAGGATGCGCCTGTCTGCGCTCTCTAACAAGGACCCTCGCCTCGGCAACGGTGCAGTGCATGAGCAGGGGGGGGGGGCTGCCTCACCCTGCCCTGTGGTGAGTCCTCCCTTTAAGGCGACGGTACCTCTTGTCAGTGATGTCACCTCGAGCGGGAGGTGGTTCTCTGATGACCAGTTTCCATAGCGCCCAGGCCTGAGCGGAGGCAAGTCCGCGAGGGTGATTAGAGCAATTACTTGTCAAAAGCCTGTCAGGGCCAATCAGATCCCTTCTCCCTTCCACGGCTGCAATAGGCTGACCCAGACTTGCCTTGGCTGGGGAGATCTCAGGGGACTGTGCTCCTCTTCCCCTGCTGATTTGGGGCTTAGCGGAGGCTGTAGTAATGACTGACAGGACCCGCCCATCTCAAGCGGCCTGGCAAAATTGTTTCCGCTCAGGGAAGCTTCCTGTTATCATTTGTGTACCCCACCCCACTGCACAGCCCCCCCCCTTCTTTTATGATGACTGTACACACCACACCACCTTGCTCCACGTGTCTCTCTTTTTCTGGCTATTTTCCAGCTATTTTCTGGCTATGTCACAGTGTCTGTTCTGCACCCCCCTTCCCCTCCCCAAACAACATGCTCCTCCTCCAAAATTCCAAACAACATGCGATTCCGGTCTTAGGCTGTATAATTATATATAATATATATAAAATAAATATATTTATTTTTTTGTCATCAGCTAGCGGCCCATTGGTCAGGGGCCCAATCACATGCTTTTTTTTGACAACCTGCAATGATCGGTCTGAGCCAAAGAGCCAGCAGTAACACATTTTGACCTGCAATTCTCAGCCAGACAGATCTCTGGAGGAGAGACCACCATCTCTCACTCTATCAGGAGCTCATTCTCAGTCAGGGGAACTTGTTAACATGAAAGTCAGAAATATCAGAAATAAATTATCCTTGAATCGAAGGTTCATCCATATGACAGAGCTAGTCTTCAAAAAGGAAAAGAGAGAGAGGGAACGAGAGACTCACTACAGCACTTAAAAACCTGTCAAAACATTTCAGCAAAACCTGGAAACATTTCATCTTGTTCCTCAATATACAGGAGAGGTTGCGGCTCTCGACTGAACTTGGTTGGCAAAGGTGCTCCCTCTCTACAGAGCTCTGAGCTGTAGGTGCAGTCATCTCTAGATTCTTTAAGGCTACTGTGCTAGCCAGTGAGAAATCCATTCATTAAGAAATTAAGAAATTAAGAATGTATAGTGTTTATAATGACATTTCATTTATTCAAATAGCAATGGGGTATTCATGTGTTCGCTCAATACTGATTTGTTTTTCAAAGGGTTTGAGTCTTTCAGGAGTTAGATTATGTATATTTAGTCTAATGGGGCTTTATGGGGCCCCTCTTACTCTATACAATGTGGTGAACATCACCCCCTTAACTGTAGAATGGAAGATAAAATCAAACCGTTCTGACAGTTATACGCTTAATTTGTCCTTTTGTTCTTATCTCTTTTAAAATGTCTATTTTACACAAGGGCAATTTGTGTCCCTTCAAGGAGACAATCATCCAAATTTTCGTTAAAATCTAACTATAACTACTAACACACCATCTGCTAATATATATGCATGCCAACTGAGTAGTTTTCAGAAGTCAAACATAATATAGAAACCTCTCAAAATAATTTCCCATAACTGATGAGAAATGACAGAAGCATAAAAGCTTGGAGACAGAACACAGAGGAAACAGAAATGGGCATCGGTTACGAAATATGATATCAACTTCTCATACGTGACTCCATATTATTTTTGTCAGATGAATTCAGATTATTAAATCAGATATATCATTTGTGATGTTCCCAATCTAGCTGTCGGTGGCCCGAGAAACCCTGCCTAGGGGTTATGAGTTTTTGGCCCACTGCAGTCCATCTTCAGCCCGGCTACACGGCCCTTCATTCTCTGTGGCCTGATGCAATAGTGCGGCTTTGGCTCTGAGGCATTCCTCTGCTGGAGAAGCCAATAACGTCTGTCCCAGAGCCATCCATTCTCTCTCATCACACCAGCGCAGGGGAGCGGCTCCCACGGGAGGCGAGACAGGCTCTTCGCCTGTGTGCATGGCGGCTCACTGATTTACCTGTGTTTGGAAGGAAGGAAGGAAGGAAGGAAGGAAGGAAGGAAGGAAGGAAGGAAGGAAGGAAGGAAGGAAGGAGAGAAATAGAGATATTGTAGTTTATGAATGTTTCAAACTTAAAAAAAACGGAAAATGATTTAAAAACAGTACATGGTTATGGATGTATTGGCTGTACATACGTAAAAAAATGAACTGTTTTATATATACAGTGGGTATAAACGGTATTCACCCCCTTTGGCATTTTTCACATTTTATTTTCTGACTTCACGGAATCTAAATGCATTTAATTGGGATTTCTTGCCACTGATCAACACAAAATACTCCACAATGTCAAATAATAATAAAAAACAACTCAAAAGCTTTTTGTTAATTAATTACAAGTAAAAACAAACAATAATTGTTGACTTGAATCAGGCTTATGATATTATATATTTGGACTTTCAAAAAGCATCTGGCAAGGTACCACAGGAGAGGATCATTGTCAACATTAATTCAGTAGGAATTACAGGAGTTATTTCAGAGTGGGTTCATAATTAGCTGCAAGGTCGAATACAAAGAGTTACAGTAGGAGGGGTTGTATCTGACCTAGGGGCTGTGGGCAGTGGAGTCCCACAGGGATCAGTGCTAGGACTGGTGCTATGTTAGCAAATTTGCAGATGATACAAAACTTCAGGGTTTAGCAAACTGTAAGCTCTGAACTGAATGTTGAGCAGGACCAAATAACTGCCCAAATGCAGCCCGAGCTATGAAACCACCAACATCAAGATGCATTTGCCTGTCCTACATACTTTTTTGCAGCAGCGTGTTTCATAATTCAAGCAAGATTATGAAAGTATAACCTAACATAACCTAACCTATCATGTTGCATCCATTGTTAGTTCATTCTGTTTTATACTCTGTGCTAGATTACAGTCCTTAGCCATTGTTTGAAGAGAGGGACGACCACTGTAAACACATTGGATGATAAAGCCTGTCGCTAGTGCTCTTTTAACACTTTTATTTTGAAAGACAGCGCTTATCATTTTCACCTCTAAACAAATATTCACAGCACAGCTAACTGTCAGCTCCCATGAACACTGGATAATAACAGCAGATACTGTGGCACATGCTGTGCTGCTCTAAGCTTGCCAGCCTCGCTCAGCAGAAGTATGGAGGTCGAGCGCCTTTCTCCGCTGGGGTAACTCAGAATTCCCCGGGGGGCAAAAAAAGCACTAAATGTGCAGGGCATCACTGTTCAAGGTACAGACCACAATATGACAGTGGACAATACCAGGCAATTGTAATATATAGAAATACGTCCATCTCATGTTGAGAAATTTGAGAGTGTTCATTGAGTTGGGCATTTACTGAATGCCTTCTAAATCAAAGCCGAACGTTTTGAAAACATCCAGTCTTTTCACATGACATTCTAACAATGAACACCTGAGTATCACTGTGACATCCCTTCAGCATTAGAAACAAAATAGAGCGTTCATATATCTTTTTTAATGAATATCAAAGTGCTTTACAGTAAGGTTTGGTGACTTGCGTTAACCACCACCACCACCAACATGTAAGTGGGTGAAGCTGGGGCAGCCATTTTGTATAAACAAATATATAAACAAACAGCAGAGGGGCAGTCTCACTGATGGTGTAGGTGGAAGTTGCCCCAGAGCGCTGGTCTGAAGTCAGCTTCATGTTTTCTTCCTAATGGTCAAGTTTACGGTTTGGGTAGTCAGCTGATCCTGTGTCAGTGCTTTGGGGCAACTTCTCTCTTGAGCCTTGCAGATCATGTGGGGGAGATTTCCCATGATGCTCTGCCCTTGCAGCTGCAAGTCACTGCTCTGACACCTCTCAACATTTAGTCCCAAAGGCCACCCAGCACCTGACTCTCCGAGGACAGGTACTAGGTCTCCAGTGACAGGGACATCACCTGAGGGTGGCTGAGAGGCTCCAGCAGTGCGGTCCCCACACTGCTTCCCGCTCGACTGACCACTCTTATCTTACTTTCCATCTGAGGCCTTCAGGCTCTGCAAAGTTCTGCACGGGCTCACTAATCGTCGCTAGCTGACATGGAAGGCATGGTGAACAGAATGAGCCGTCAGTCAGTGAGATCTGTGCTAAATGTTGCATAGCTTTGACACTCTCAAACATGCTCTTAGAGTCCTGGATGTACCAATACCCACAAGGGGTTTGCATGGTGGCTGGTCGGAGCAATGCCAGTCAGCGAGGTGCAGTGAACCTGTCTCTGCCTGATCTGAAGTCAGTGGCCAAGGTGACCCTTACTTATCAACACAACATGACCTAAGGACCTGGATCAATCAGTTCATGTTAATGCGTTTTCATCCTGCAATACTGCAGAAGTCAAAAGGATGCTCAGAAGAACATATTTGCACAACTGAACTGCAATGGTCGATATGCACAAATCACATTTTGAAGTGCAACATTTTCAAGGTTTCAAGTATAAAAAAACAAAAACACAATGCATCCATATGTATATCTTGGGGAAAATATCTGGAGAAATGTGAAAAAAATCCAAGGCACTCCTTTTGTTAAAGACTAAAAACGCCTTTATTAATATGCCATTTTTTACTAGAAAAGATTAAAACCACTTGCCAACACATTGCAGCCCTATTCTGGCCTTCATCAATGGTTTTACAAATAATTAGGTTAATAAGAAATAATATTCCACTTTGTTATAATAAATCAAAAGTGTAATAATTAATTCTGCTGAAGATATACTGCTCAACGTGCAGCGTCTTTCTGATGTGTTGACAAGGGGATGCCTCATAGTCAAACTACAGGGCAGAAAATCATACAAGCACTCCCAGATAAATATCTGTTTCAGTGCACGATATAGGTATCTGCTCCTGCCTGCTCTTTCTTGATCTCCTGTACACTTTGTTGGCCGAGTCCTCTGTTTTTGCCTGCGCTCTTTTGCTCGCAGGCAGATTGATGGTGTGAATCGGGACAGAAGAGGAGCCATAGTGTTCAATTCCATAAGTATGACTGCCAATAACCGCTCCATTGCACTGTCCTCTCTATGGTCACAGCACTTTGTTTTTAATTCTCAATGTCCTGACGTATGCCCACAATTGTTTTGCAATGCGGTTTCCACACGTGTCACCGTAGTTCCAAGCAGTACTTCTTTCGACCGACCGCTATCTACTGTTTTTGGGTTACATTTTTTAAATAAAATACAGTACTGCAGTAGCGGTACCTACACAATGATTTTCAGCATTTGATATACTTCATGTACATTTCAATAAAAATATTACAAAAGATGATAAGTAACATAAAAGTATCTCATGAATTAAATGTAATGTAATGTTATGTTGCTCTCGTGAATTATTGTTGGGAACGATGGGCACGCTAATGCAATATGAGTTTATTTTACTCAGATATAAGTGCCTTATAAATCATTGTAAGGCACGATTTCCATGCTGTGAGAAGGCAATATTTTCTTGGTTATTTTACACACCATGTACATGCTTGCATCATAGCACTGGTTTTTATTTTTATGGTATGATCTATATGTGTGTTTCCATGACAACGTTGTACATCCCTCTCGAGGTGAAAATCTGAGATAAATGAATAATAGTAATACAGTAATAATAGTATTCATTAATAATGAATAGTGTATTTGCAGTATTAGTATAGTAATATGGTGTTTTCTGTGCAAGTCCATCTTTTAGAATGGGGAAACTTAAACATTCAAGTGCATGAAGGGTGGAGCTGTGGGCAAAATTTGGCCCATCCGTGCCCCTGCTGTCATCTCCAGAAAAAGGCTTGAACACAGTGAATCATAAGGATACAAGCATGCCACCCCTTTCCTTGTGAATATGTGAGAAGAGGCTTCCCTTTCATCATCATTCAGGTGTTTTCGATGGCGCACAGCCTGTGAAATATAACCAGGTTCGAGCGTACCCAGAGGAGCCCCCGACAGAGCGGAGCTCCCTCTCTCTTCCCCTGAGACATGGGGGGAAAGCGCTGACTGAACAGAATACGCTTGCCGAAACAGCACCTCACCCCCCCCCCCCCCACCGCACCCACCTCGGCTCCTATTAGAATCTCACAATCCAAGACCAATCATCAAACAGCACCGCTTCCCGGGCCGCGAAGCCGTGGAAAGGAGGATAATCTGGGAGGATGGAGACTTAGCGCCTAGCGTCCCATTTAAATAGGTCATTCCCCTGGACTCTGATCGCTAGAGCATACACTTCATATTTCACGCTACATTAGGCAGATTTTAGAACCTAATCTCCCTCCTTGAATGTTTTTTACGGCTAATTTCGCGGAGGCACAGATTGGGCTGACAATGCAGAGACAGAAAAGGACATGACCACTGGGTAGAGGATCGGTTGCGTGAGTGAGGGGGCATTGCGCCCTGTCTCTTGCACTTCATACATCACTGTGCAAACAGTGCATTTCTATTATTGTAAGGGCATGTGGTCCTACTACTGCCCCAGCAAAGGATTTATCCCTTTACCACTGCAGATAAATGTATGGCTGTGGAGTATGTGATGCTACAGCCTCCATCCGATCCACGTGCGTCGCGAGTGTTCGTATTAAGCATGGCGTGGTGTCATGGTGACCAATGGGCCAGATGGTTGTAGGTTTGAATTCCATGAT
Organism: Aldrovandia affinis; assembly: GCA_029706075.1. Taxonomy (NCBI): domain Eukaryota; kingdom Metazoa; phylum Chordata; class Actinopteri; order Notacanthiformes; family Halosauridae; genus Aldrovandia; species Aldrovandia affinis. The sequence continues at coordinate 4,763,123 of JAINUG010000041.1, forward strand.
ACCCAAGGGCAAGATTTTTAAACTTAAATTCTTCAGTAATAATCCAGCTGTATGAATGGACAATATCATAAAATATGCACTCTGTTCATCACCCCGGATAAGCTTGTCTGGAAATAATATGAGTTACAATAATATAAATATAATGTTTAGCTAAAGCAGTTCCCTGAAGTTGTTGCAATCCATTGATGAGGCCTTGTTTACCATTTAAGAAGGTCTGTCAAATATAGCTCAATACACCTTACATATCCGCTGGTGATTTTTCCTGTTGGATTCCATTAATTTCTCCATCCCCCAAAAAACTGGTCAAACATACATACAGAGAATGCATCTTCAGGTCTGGATGTTAGTGGGTCGCCTCAAGAGGGCATTTCATTTTCTGTACCCGTGTATTTATGTAACCAGAGACAGTAAGGCTGCACAAACTTCACTTAGCATACAATTGTATTATTCAAACGCAGAGTGCGCTATCCGCTGAATAATGCGCTCTGTTGAGGCATGCCCACTTCTGCCATGTTATGACACGAGCAACAGGATGGAATGTTATTAGAGGGTACTATTATCTGAAATCTTCTCCAAATAGCTACCATGACATTGAAGCAGTGAACGTACTTTCTAATTCAGTGGTTCTTGACCTCAGTCCTGGAGTAAACCGTGTATTCTGGCTTTTGTTCCAACCACGATTGCAATTACTGAAGTATATTGAGCTGCTAATTGTTTTTAATTTGACACTTTTGTCAAACGAGCGATGATTTAAGGTTACCCTCTTAGAAACAGATATTCATGTTGCAAACAGTGAGTATTCTATGTTAATTTAAGGACTTTTAATCAGTCAGATTAGTTCTCAGAGAACCTGCTTTAATTTTCTGGAATTACATTACAAACATTTAGCAGATGCTTTTATCCAGAGCAACTTACACATTTTTTAACATACAATCCATTTATACAGCTGGATATTTACTGAAGCAATTCAGGTTGAGCACCTTGCTCAAATGTACAACTGCAGTGCCCCACATGGGAATCGAACCTGCAATCTTTGCATTACAAGCCCATTTCCCTAACCATTAACATACACAGCCACAGTGCAGTGACATTGATAGGTATTGATATATATATCATATGATATATTGATAGGTACAGCTGAAATCACTGAAGTATGGACACCTGGTCATTGAAACACAAAGCAAATGGTAATTAGCCAAACCCGCATTGTGTTCAAATCTGTTTCAGCACAAAATTATGAAACCTAAATACATGATTCCAACAACCTTAATTAATCACGAGATTAGCTGGAACGAAAACCCCCAGACATGGGGGTACAGCAGGTTGAGAACCACTGTTCTAATAGGATATGTAAAGCCACATTGCAAAAACAGAGCTTTCTGCTGACCTCTAGTGGTTATGTGTCATTGTGATTCACCAACTTTAATACCTTTGTAGCAAAAGCATGCATTTCCATACAAGTGGGAAAAAACAACACAAAACCCCAAAAAACAGATGCCACACTAGAACAAAAGCATTCAATAAGCACCGGCTGTGAGAGTAGTGCTGTCCACCTACGCAGCTCACCTGGTGGACAGTGAACAGGAATGGCAGCTGGAAAGATGTTGCACTGATGGCATAGGCTTGCATACACGACTGGGCATTAAAAAAGAGGAGGAAATAGAATAACTGGGTAAAAAGCTTTGCACAGTCCCTTCTCTTACTTGTTTCGGCTTCCAGTTGCTACGGTTACCAAGCTTGTGTGTAAAAATCCCCCCATAATGACCCGGGAAAGCCGAAGCATGAAAAGCGTTGTTTCTTTAATAAGGCATTTCAATCAAGTGCTCGTAAAAATCATTGATTTGAGGCATTATCCGGTAGACGCAGTTATGACCGGGGCGGTTATTTAATCTCATTAGTGGAGCGTGTTGATGTCTTCTGTGCTAACCAGGCCTAATTTACTGTGAAGCTGAACTGTAGCTCACGCTGCTTGGGGACCTCCCTAATGGTACTTATGTGTGCGGCGCCATGTGCATTGAGCCCTTTATTAATTCATGAACACATAGAGGCTGAACAGGTGCGGCTACGACACTGCTGCACAAGAAAATCCATGCACCTGCACCTTGTACTTTAGGTTTGAAATACCTGCTAACAATGTACTACAGCTTCCTGTTATAGGACGCATCTTGTGTGCAGCTGCTTCATTTGGCTTTGGGAGCACTTGACCCTGCATCATTGTTCGAGTGTGGATTTCCCCATTTATATTTCTGGATACTCCAACTGCAAAGTGGTATTCCATACCAGCATTCACAGCACTTACCTCGGTAGAAACATCAGCTATTCTATGTCTAAGTTTTATTTTAAGACGTCTATTTATTCAGAAAATATGTAATAAATATATTATTGCTTAGTAATTAACTATGTCTTATGATGAGAAAAAAGAATGAACTCATTGTAAGTAGATACTATGTATAAGTATAAAACAGTTTTCTGGTAGTCTAAATAAGCCTTTAAAATAAACTTTATACAGGAAATATTGATTGGAACATTTACAATACTTCAGCGATGTCATCACGGCATATAGATTCATTGTGAAAGGACATGACAGATTATCAGAGTAATTTTATTAGTGAAACATCAATTGGCAGCAGAGGTTACACAGCCAGAGTGACACAGAACCAAGTGGATGAACCGTTGCCTCGCCCCGGGCCCGCAGGAAAGAGACGAGCATTACACTGAAGCTGAAATGGAATAGTGTGTTTTGTGGAATGGATTGCAATGACAAAAGTCAGGGACAGTGTGGTGAGAGAGGGGCTGGGAGCTGCCAACGGGAACATCACAAAATCAACGAAAGTCAGTATGTGCATGCCAGAAAACAATATGATGGAGGCATTTTAAATATTTGGGGGTTTGAAGAGACACTACGCCAAATATTCCAATATCAGAGTATGTGCTCTATTTAAATGTATCCAATTTGTGGAAAAATCCATTATCCCTACTCCACCCTGGACTCTACCTGCTTTTTTGGTTCCATCTGACATGGGAGTAGCAGTTATTCTGCCCTCATATTTTGAAAAATATGTTATAATTTGTACATCTGAGTTGGTCTGTACACCTGCAGACACATTTAAGGTAAATTGCAGTGTTATTTAGCCACAGAGATACAGAATTACTGCAATAATAAAAATATATATATACAGTATGTATAATAAAAAGACTCATGTTTAAATGATCAGATAGTTTGTCAACAACTAAACATAAAATCTAATCAAATATATAATCAATTTAAAAATGGAAAGCTCATTATACGTGTGATACCAGCCAATGTCCTCCACATTGCAACATGTATACTATTAGCATCTCATTAGCATCTCATTAGTTGCTCTCTTGCCGCAAGCTGACTGGCATCTCCAGGCACAGAACAGCTATAATAAGGACTTTCAGTATTTCACTTACTGTTAATCACATTGAGTTCACAATTCAAAAACATCGTAATTTATTAAAACGCCATTAAATTGAGCGTACACATTGGCAGAACAGTGAAGTTAGGATCAAAATGGTCTATTCCCTGAATGGTCTATTCCCTTAACAGTCAAATGTTTAAAATTCAGCACTCTGAATACTGAACACCAGTGGTATTACGTGTTAAAACCCCTCACTTATCCTACATGTAATATATATTTATTTGATTTAATATAATAATTACTACACAGGATACCAATGATCTATTAAATCACTGAATTTGTTGATAGGCATTGCAATCTGGTGGATCAACCTTCATCAAAGTATAAAACTCACAATTCAATTAACATTAACAGCTGGTTTCTTAAGTTACAACAGACAAAATATTCAACGTCCAGGTAAATCCTAGACACAACATTGACATGTAACAATCACAAAATGTTCTTATGTCAAAGAAAATGATACCAAACCAAGCCTGTCTCTCTCCAAAAATGCAAACACATGCAGCCGAGGTGTGAGCTGGAACCAGAGAACAGGAAAGGAAACTTGTAGAGTTCCACCAAAATCTGCCTCGAGCCACCAACAGGTCACACTTTATGAACATGGAAGATGTCTTTCCCACTGCAAGCCGGCCAAAAACAAATGTTATGAAAAGGGACTATCTTTTGGATAAACTTCATGGTCTTCTCGAAGCTTCTCTTTCTAGAATTTTTAAAACTTAACTGAAAAATAACTGCACTCAGAATAGTAAATCTTGGCCAAAGGCTTTCATCTGCATGGCCTGTGATCATATCTTGATTTGTTTATTTGCTTAGCAGATATGGAACATAATCAGTTATTCTAACCTTGAGCTTAAAATCTGCCTCCCACACATTTTTAAAGGACTCTGAAATTCAGTTCTCCCTCATTGCAAACCCTCAAGCTCACCTGTATTGCAAACACACTTCACACACAAGTATGTATTCCTAAAGCCTCCACAAACCTTCCTCCACTCAAACATGACATCTTTGTAAATCATTCATAACGCTATAAAGATTGGCATAACACATGTAAAATGCTATTCTCAAGTGTGGTATAACAAATAATGTCATTTCCCTAAAGGTGAATTCTTAGACCAAAATTCCTGCACACATGCCTATAAAAGATTTACGGAGAGGTTATGATATTATAATGAATGCATGATACAGGTATCCCAAAGGCTTTAGGGGACGGGCACTTCCTGTGTGTACTAAACATATAAATGATCTTCGCTAGATGTTGCATTTGTGTTTCTCATCAGCTAGCTGGGTGATTTATGAAGGGTTTCATATTAGTAAAGCTATCAAGCAGGTTAACACATACTATTAAATATCAATATATCTCACAGATATGTCACTGCATTATTAAAGCTAATAATAGTTCATACGTAAATGTGGTTCTGTGTAGCTCAGTAGGTAAAGCATGGTGCTGACAACGCTTAGGTTGTGGGTTAAATTATCATTGGGGCCACATATACTGCAAAATGTATGCATTCACTACTGTAAGTCGCTTTGGAAAAAAGCGTCTGCTAAATGTCATATCTATATATATAAAAAGCTTCCAATGTGGGAAAGAAGAACCCTATGAATTTTAAATCTGCTGTGAGGCAACTTCATATTTAATGCGATTATTATCAATATGTGTACAGACCGAAGATGTTATGTTTTGAGACGTTTGTTTTTGTATTTTTTATTTTTTCACTCATCATTCACGTTCTGTTCCCCGTCTGTCTGTGTTCCTTGTTGTTCGAGATCCACTCCTTTTCTTTGTTATTGCACTATTCGGGTGATTTCAACTTTACGGGTTTTTGTCTTATTTTCTTATCTTGTTTACTTCCTTCTTTCTTTTTAACACTCTGTACATATTAGTTAGGTGTATATATTACTAACCAACTAATCTACTAACAGTACTAACAGGATTTAGATTTCGTTACTAACATTAATAATTACTAATTATCTCATGTTTCTATCTACTGCTATCATTCTCTCTCTCGTTGTCCTATCCCTGTACGCTTCTCTCTTTTCGCTTTATCTGTACGCAGATTCTTTCAATGCGCTCCTCCCCTTCAAACTGTGCACGTGTCCACCTGCTATTCCAGGTCGTTTATTTTCAGTGTGTTTATGTGCTTTCCAGTCCGTGTCTTTTTTCTCCCCTTGTTATTGTATTAGTGATCCCTATCGTTCTCACCTGTGTTCTTGCCCTTCTCTCCTCCCAGTCACACCTGATTCCTTTTGTGTTTCCCTTCCTCGCTTGTATTTAAGTTCCGTGTTTGCTTTCATTTATTGTCAGAACGTTGATCATCATTCACTGTGCCGATTGTGTGTAAGTCAGAGTATTTTCGAGACACCCCTTCTGTTTGACTTTGAGTTTTGCCTTCCGATTTTGTTTGTTTGCCTTTCTGATTATTTGTTTTTTGATTTTTGGACTGCCTATTTGACTACTCTTTTGGATTTCGATTTTGTACCTTATCTACCTCTGACTATTGGCTTTTGAACCCTGCTTGATCAATAAATGTTCCTTTCTTGCCTTATCCTGGTCTGCATCTGGGTCCCTGTTCGGTCCCTCACAGAAGAGTGGAATTTGATCAGCTCTACTTTTCTATGAAAGGCTAATCAGCATCATGGTTGGCACAGCATTAGTTTTCATATAAGGCTGGGAGCAGTTTCATATTTTAAGAAAGAATAGCTGAAATTGTTCAGAGCAATAACTATTCTATGTTCAAATCAGAAACCGCTTACCGTTGACATTTTATTCTTCATGAAAATCTTATATTCTTATAATTATAATGCAACCTATGGAGACTACATCATAATTAGCCGATTCAACATTAGGGGAGAATTGTGGAGACAGAACAATAGTACAGTCAGTACAGTCCTGCTCCAGTATCACAGCTTCGATATGCAATGTTTTATGTTGAAAAGGAAGGCTCAGTTTGCAACTAACGACCAAAGGCATCTACTTTAAATGCATATGCAGTGGAATGGAGCAAAGCCAGGGTTCTGGGACACTGCTGTTTACGCCCTGCCCCGGGGTGAAGCACATGCAGCTTTCTGTCGCTGAACCGTTTCATTAATTTCCTATAAAATGCCTCTCCCGTGCTAGCATTTACGTCGCATGCAGAGGCCTTGTGATTAAAAAGTGGCTGCCTGCGCCTGCCCCTGAACCAATGAATAACGCGGCCATGTTGTCCCTCAAATCTCATCTCCCTGGCTCCCATGTTTCTTCCACAAATTAATAGGCAACCAGCGCTGATGCGTTAAATTGCTTTGTATCTGGTGCCACTGCAGACAACTGGATTGCCTTTTGTTTTTATTAAAGTGTAGGGAAACGAGGGAGGCGAAGCAAAGGCGAGCCTTATTGCGACAGTGTTTTGGAGACCCTGCAACTGTTGCTCAAAGAGAGCTTTGAGTCATCAGAGCAATTGCTATTATATTTTATGCACAGTTAAGAATAAGGTAACAAAGATAAGGGGACATAGTTATTAACCACCCTCTTTTCCTTAATTCCACATCAATGATAAATCCTTCTTTGAAAAAGCACCACAAATCATATTTATTTTCCTGGAAAACATTTTAATGAACAACTTTACTTTATCTTTATATCAGCACATTTCTCTCACGAATAATCTATTAGCAGATGAAATACAAAGATGTCCAAAAAAACTTTTGATTGGACCTCCCGGTTGGTGCATCCAGCAAACCACTAGTCCATGGTGCACTGACACGTCACCTGGCCCAGAATCCTGACTTCCACAGAGCGACACACATTACACTTATGGCCATTTTTTAGCAGACGCTCTTATCCAGAGCGGGTTACACATTTTACATTTCTTTACATACATTCCATTTGTACAGCTAGATATTTACTGAAGCAAGTGCCTTGTTAAGTTAAGTGCCTTGCTCAAGGGTACAGCAGCAGTGCCCCACCTGGGAATTGAACTTGTAACCTTTGCACCACAAGCCCAGTTCCCTAACCTCTATGCTACACTGCCATCAATGCACAGTTGGCTACAGTGTTGCCCCGCCCCCTGGCACAGACCACCTCGTCACAGACGTAATTGAGAGGGCACTTAGGAAGGCACGGGGCACTTGTGCACCTGCCTGCCAGGGATGAATGATTTTCCTCCTCCTCATAGTTTTTTTACTGTTTTTGTTCCCCTTCTTCTGACAACTGGAAAAAGACTTTCATCGCAGATTGCTAGTGCATTATTTCCTCCTTCGACTTTACACTCTCAAAAATAAAGGTACAGTTGGGGTACACTTTTGTTTTCAGGGTACAAATGTGTTCATTACGAACATGAACCTTCATGATATGGTTTTGTACCTTTTCCCAATGAAAAAAGTACAAATTTAGGAAAAGCACAGGTATGAATATGAATCCTTATTCACACTGGCAGCCATATTGGAATGAAAATGAGGCTGGTACTGCAAGCAACATTCTTTTTCTCACAAGGGTTCAATTCAGTACCCTACAGGGGTACTGCCACAGTGACAAGCATTTGCACTGTAACAGGTAGAATGTGGTACCTTTTTATCTGGGAGTGTACCTCAATACTCAGCAGTTCCTCACCATGGCCTTTGTCAAGCGCCATCTCCTTCAGTCCTGGTGTATCAGTGTGGCGGCTCAGCACATATGGACGTCACCCAGAGTCAGCACAGAGATGCCCGCTGATGTCATGTGCCTTGATTGCAGCATATTCCTTGTTGACGGCTATGGCTATGGAGGCAGAGTATCAAGCACACGTGCATTTTCGAGTGCAAGAGGTCCGTGTTTCCTCTAGAAGGCCTTATCTTCCTGGCTGGGATGTGTTATGACAGTGTTGTTTTTCATGACCAAATAAATACAAGCAGTGGCCGCCCCTCCCCCACGGTCTCTTCCCGTCATATTCACTGGGGTTTTTGCCCTGCACTGATGGGCTTTGATGTGCGATTCTTACCATATTCTTATAATAAAATAACACTCAATGCAATCTCACTCCAACATAAAAACAAAATGTATCAGTAGTCAAAGGTGAAACAGAGTCAAAGGTGAAACAGAGGCGTGTCTGGGCTTCCCAGGTGGCACGTCTCGCTGTTGACCAGAGTCTGACGAATGGTGACATGCCCTGTGTTCCACTATCGAAAGCTTATCCTGCTTTGCCTGTTGCGGCTGGGAGTCCTGTGGAATGAGATAGAATCGGCCACAGCCTTAGACAGGGAGGAAGGATTTCAACATACACTAGCACACCTGAACAGGCACCCCCTGCAGTTAGGGACAATGCTGCAGTAACGGGAAAGGCCCACAAGCAGGATTTGGCATTCCGAATTGGGAGAAAAATAAGAAGTAGGGTATAAAAATGTATTTAACAAAAATGGCTGACCGAGTCAGGGAATATATTCTCCAGTGCACCCCCAGCGCTCCCAGAATGCAGTTGGGCAGCCGCCATCATATAGTGGCAGTCCCTCAAAACATCTGAATCCCTCAGAGCACATATACATCACAATGTTCTATTTTGCCATTAAAATACAGCATGCATTAATAAGTGCTTTATGATTAAATGTGTGCCTTTGTGGGAGATTCGAGCACTGACAGAGAACATGCAGACAAGCCTTTAATATAACGTATTCCTTCACTGTCCATAATTCATTTGAACTCTGGTGACACAAGCCCCGTGCACCGCTTTTTACATTAGCTTGAAGAACAAATAAAACGTCACCTGCGTTGGGGTTTTTAGAAGACTGCCGCAGCGTGAAGATGTAAGGCCATGAAACATTGCACAGAAATTAGATATTGTGCCCCGAAGACAACTACAGCCATTAAATATTTGATATTTATTCATAAATATTTCCCATCATGAGTGACTTCAGAATATTTGCTCTCCTTAAGTAGACTCTGAGAGGAGTTATGTGTATTGAATGCATTTTTTCCCCTTCAAACTGAAAGGTGCCAACAGTGTAAATCTCTTCTGGAAGATTCATCAAGTTTCTTATTTATGAATAAATCTCATACTGTTGAAAATGCCCAGTAGTTAAAAAAATGTGCACAAATCACTGACAAACTGACAGAGTTAACACATTTACTGGTTCTCTTAAATCACCTCTAAGTACGTGCTATCAGAGGGGCCTTATCTAGCAAGATGAAAGTACTGCACGATGGGAATTCAAGAAAAAAGAGGAAATTCAAGAATATTTTAAGATGGGCTATGTTTGCTAACTGGGTCATTTGTACTATGATTTGACAGTGCATTTTTCTGAATTTCTGAAAAACACAGACTCACAGGCTTCTCTCTCTCTTCGCTCTGATACTCTGCTGTCTCTTATAAACAACTCTCTGCACTGAACGGGATGCCTGTCCATACAAAACATTGACAGAAAATAGGTATCCAACACCACTGTTAGCGGAACTTATGAACAAACCCGTCGAGACCACACCGCACTCGTTCTGCACACAAACCCGTCTGCTTAATATTCTAGCTGCAGGCTAGTGCTTGCTAGTCTTGTGCCTGAGTTTGCAGAGCAGCGGTCGAGGATTCAATATTAAAAATCAGCCACAGGGTTTTGGAACATCTCCCTTATTTTGACAACTGCATTTCACAATCAAGGTCATAAAACTCAAGTTGAGGCAAACTTCCATTTTGTCTTTTTTTTTTTTTTTCTCTGTGGTTACTGTGACCGTGTGTTCTGTTTTATTAAAATGTAATTTGGATTTCAGTGAGAGTCAACAGCTTAAAAGTGCTCCGGGAAAGTTGGATATGTGTACAATTTTAGAACTCTGAACGAACCCTGGCCTATTTTATTTTTTTTTAACATATAACAACATTCTTTCCAAAAACTTTCTTGACAGATTTGCAAGTCCCCATGAATTCTATTTTTTACTGTACCGACCACACACGTTATTAGAACACTAACCATCCTATCATTTGGTGGGATGGTTTTGTGGTAAAGAGAATGCAACTTTACAGCACACACAGTGCGCATCATAAATAGTATTTTAAAGATCTTGTTGACAAGTAAACACAGCCACAGGCAATTATTTAATGTAGACCGATGACAACCAGCCTCCAGGATATGGATAAATTGTTCATCCAGCTATAATCAAAGACAGGATCAGTTCCCTGGATTGGGTCATGAGATTTCTCAATGGATTACAACAGATCTGACCTTATTCACGAGTATCTTCAATTGCTTATACATTTTTAATTGAAACATAAAATGAATACCACCGTGTCCTGCTCTTAAAATAAGGTTGCTTAAGTTAGCATTTAGTATACATTGAATCTCCTAAATTGCCTCCACTATCAGATGATATAGGCTGCATGATATCTTGCGGTAGCATTATTATCTGCATTATCTGACGAGGCGCAGTGCATGATGCCTTCAAAAGGAAATGAAGAAGAACTACTTGAGGCCGGCATCTGATAATTGGGTCAGAAGCACTGGCACTAAACGGTCCCTTTGATTCTGAGTATAAAGTTAGAAACGCGCCGCCCGAGTCACCACCCTGCCTCGGATCAGCTGAGTCGAGGGGGAGACGGTTCTTTGTCTGCTGGCCCTTTGATTGAGATCAGGCCCCGAGCTGGATGCTTCATCAGTCCCTATGAAGGAATGAAAAACAACGTCTGTTAGGCCATCAGGTACAAAGCTATCAGCCCGACAGTGCAAAAATAAAAGGAATCTCCACAAGCAACAATGCCTTTAGGGGGATAGGGTGATTGGGTGATGTGGTGACCTTGGGGGTCACATGAAGGTGCTCTGATGCCTCTTTCTTTTGATTTTGTTGGGTTCTGATTTCACTCAGGGCCAGATATAGGGGACAACGGGCCTGGATCATCCAAGACAGCTATTGACAAGACAAGAATTTGACATAAAAGAAGAGAGAGCACCAGGAGTGTGAAACCGCCATCTTGCAGTCATCAACTCAACACACATTGTGTGGTTTAGCTATTGGTAAGACCTTCCTTTTTCCCCCCTGTCCATTGTACAGAGCATGTTTGACATGTGACATGTTATCCATTTGTACAACTGGATATTTACTGAAATGTTATCCATTTGTACAACTGGATATTTACTGAAAGAGTTCAGTTGAAGTAGCCTTGCTCAATCAGGGGTATGATAGCAGTTCCCGAGCTGAGAGTTGCGCCTGCGACCGCTCCGGTTACAAACGCAGTTTCTTTCCCACTATGCCACCATATCGAAGGATGGGTGGTGAGTAACGTTCTTTGCTTTTTTGACTTTCCCGTAACATACCACATGCTTAGTGAGGACCCACAGGGAGATTTTCCCAAGGGGACTTCAGAGCATTTTAAGCCTGGGTTTTTTCCCTGTTATGTTGACCCGCCTTCAAAAATCAAGCGCAAGCCACAGGAGCCTCTTCCTGAGGCATGTCATTTTGGTCTGTTAGAAAATCTCCCAAAACATTTTGTAGATTTTCCAGACAGAGATTATGAGTGTAGAGGACTCCACACTCATCCGGTCTAAAGCGATGGGCTTCAGAGACTATTGAACATCAACATAATGTCTAGTATCATAGAGCAACGTAATATCATAGCATTAATAACTCCAGTTAACTCAGGGAACAGTATACCACAATTACCTGTTCCATTTGATATTTCAGTCGTAGCATATTGCATATGTAGCATATGTCCTTTAATAAGAAGATTTGTTAGACTGAGGCCTATTCTATCTACTGGCAACAGGCTTTGTCCTTAACTTTCAGTCACGATTTTATGCAAGTGTTCCTTTTTTCTGTTTCTTACGAGTTCAACAGTGGCAACTTGAGTGTGTAAGAGACATGGAAACATCTCACCGGGCTAGACTGCCTTCATTTATACAATTTTTTTTTACTGTTACAGCTCAATTCAAAGGAGACATCTCTCTTCTCTTCTGGATACTGGATTGGAGTTTTGAGGGATATTTTTTGTGCACTCAGCATGACTGTCCCTAAGAGACACGGGTACCTCATTTCACACATAACTTTGTGAGAGTTTTAAGTGGCACTTTAAACAGTCCAAACTTAAACTCATTGGAATATACGTAAGTGAAAGAATGTGCTTCGGAAAAACATGTTCAACAGGGGTGGTCTTGCTTTCGCTTGTGATGTTTGTCTACTCAACAAAAGGTGTGTATAGACTTTGAGGACTGCATCTAGGGCTCTAGTGGGCTTTCACAATTGATGGTGGGGGGATAAAGTAATTATATATTAACTATAGCTATTTTTAATCCAAAAGGAGTTGACTGTTAACTGTTGAGTTGACTGTTGAGTTGTCTATTACTGATGTAGACCCATCATAGGAGAGAATTCAGGGAAAAACAGGCATACAGACTGAACTATGCAGCTACTGATAGAGATTGTGTTGCTGACACGTAAACGCACCAAAGATTAGACAGGAAGGCAGGAGCTGAACATGCAGCAGTTGTTCCCAGAAAGAGAGACGAGAGAGGCCTTCCTGCACATGTTCAGTGCAGTTTCCCAGCAGCCTCACCTAGGCCGTCGTAGCCTTCTCACGCTCTCAAATAAATGGGCTGCATCCGAACATGAAAACATATGTAGAATAAAAAAAAGCCCATTGGGTTCTCTTTAAAAAGTAATCCAATGCTTATTTGTCATAAAGCCAGAATGTTTTCCCAGCGGTGGGAAACGTGGCATTTGAAAGTAAACACTTTAATGACGTCCTACCTGATATTAAACTGTGGGCCCCCTAATAATCCATTTGTGTTCTCCTTTATCCAGGGCTCAAGTGCCCTGTCTGCTGTCTCTCTGTTTCAGCCTCACACGTGATGCCAGAAAACATGTGGCGTCTCTGTTATATTGCTCCTTAAATTGTTCATATCCTCCCCCATGTTACTCCCTTTCATCTGACCGGCTTTCTGGTCTTAGCTTTGTTTTTACAGTTAGATGGGACTACGCTACAGTGGTTAAAAAGAAGGAAAGACACGTTGAGGCATTTTACCTCAGAAAAAAAGACGCTTGACCAATCCAGCCACTGCTAGTTTGGGAATTAGACTGGCATGTTTGCACAACAGCTGTGTTTTCCTCAGCGGAACATTGACACTGGTATACCTCAGTACTTGAAAAAGGCTCAAATATTTTCCTAAATAAACTGCATACAGTTTCAACAGGGGCAACCCATGCCATGTGTATGTTCAATCTATATACACAAGGACTGAATAGCACACTGTCCATATTGACTGTGACTACTTTGCTGGCCTTTACACAATGTAGGGCCTCTAGTGGTGAACCATGGTCACTGCAGGAGCAGTTAACTCAAGAGTCAGTGTCTGAGGGACACTCCTGTCTCTAGGGTTGCTTCTTCCAGTATTTGGTAGATTGAAGTTGAAAGGATGATTTTCTGTTTTCATAGATGCAGCCAGGAGGGGGAAGCATATCACCTTGTAAGGTGGACCCAGGACTATTCCACATCTGAATCTTTAACGACAACATTTCTGATCAGGTATTTCTACCTATTACATAACATATTTTGACAGAATGGATGAACACATTTTGGAGGACAAACACAGTATGGAACACACATATGTGCTAATCTTCTTTTCGCCACATCATTTTTTGTATTATTTATGTATTTCCTACGGGTATAAACAGTGAATTAGCCTGCTTATTTAAGTTTCCCCAAGGGCATCACAGCATACTTGATGTAGCATGATTTTCTGCTACCTGTCATTTCATAACCTATGAAACCAACTATGCCTACACACACACACGGTTTGCTGCTAAGTTAGAGCTGGACCTCATGACTACGCAATCTAGCTCCCTGATCCTCACAACAACATAATCTTACACCACAATAAATAAGACATTTTATATTATACCGAATTATATTTAATTCATGTTTACGGTAGCAAAAATGAACAGTGTTGGAAAAACCACACCAGTTATAGATAACCTTCTGCAATCTCGCGGGGCTGTGTTACATTCTTTAAAGCTTCTCCCTCTTCAGACATGGAAACAGATACTGTAACACCGCTGGAAAAAAAAGATAAATGAAGAGTACATAATTACAGAGCTCACTGGTGGCATAAATCATGCATATAATGTTTCATAGCTTACCAAAGAATTCCACACCTGTGGCAGTCCATTAATGTAATTGCACATGACGTGGCGTTAATGCTCTCCTTGGCCTGTATAGGCTAAAAGGACAGGCAGGTACAGGAAACCTCCCACAAAAAAAGCTTTCATCAAAAAATGTATCTCGGTGACTCTCAATGATGTAATTCACACAACCTCTCTTGCTTTAATATTGTTATATCATATCATGATTATATTGTTTGGTTACTACCTTGGTTTTCAATGTAGGTGACTGGGAACAGTATGTAAGAATATTTGAAACAGGAATAAATATTATAATTGGCTAATCATGGCAGTACCCTAGCAATAGGGATTTATGTTGCCACTAATGGGACACTTTGTTTAGACAGGCAATTACTGACAAATAAATCCTATTCTTATTTTCTCCTCATTTGTACTGGAGGAATTTGGACTAATAATGCAGTAAACGTACCTCATTATCAAAAGTTCATTATTCTGACTTAAATACTAAAGAGCACAAGCAGAAAGGAATATACAGTGTTCATGTAGTACAGTTCTTAGATTGCAGAGTAATCAACAGAACATTTACATTGAAATGAATGGAAATTGAGAATGCCTGCGAATGCGACATGCACAAAATGTACACAATATATAAACACAAAAAATATTTAAAAAATATAACCATCATATCACTGCATTTGGAATTGTGCGGTGACTAAGCACTTCCCAGTATATCTTGTGGAAGATATATATGTAAAAGATAAATTATTAAAACAAGCGGAAGGTCTTGCTTGAGAATCATCTCCAGATCTGTTCAATGACCAGTATTTGTGATGGAGTGAAGTTAGAAGGGAATAATGACTTAGTTTGCTATACTTCAATAGACTACAATAGCAATGTTTCCGTGAAGAAATTTACCTGGGAGGAATACAAAAGAAAATTTCATTTCATTTCTTTGCAAAGAATCTAACATGACAGGTGTTTTCAAATGGATTTCTCTTCATTAAAGTTGTATCTAGTGATGTGGTGAGTGATGACATAATTAATCATTTGCACCTGAGAATGGTTTATTTTTAAATACAGCCAAGGTGTGGGGTAGTTTCTTGCTATTTATCATCTCCATTTTCCTGAAAGAGCATTTCGACCAACCGTCTATGTCTGGTGTTTTTCATTTCATTTTTATATATACATTTCCATAGACATGTCAAACAAAATCAGGAATTCACAATTCCGATAAATGCATGCTAACGGAAACTTAACTTTTGAGTGTTTCTAATGGTTGATATGAACTAAAAAGATAACTCCTTTATTATATTTTTTAAGTTATGGGCAAAAATGATCCACTCACTTGTAAGTCGCTTGAGATAAGAGCATCTGCTAAATAATTAAATGTACATTAAAAAAAAAGTGTTTTGACTGAATCTGTCCTTTCGTCACCTCTCTTAATCTTTAATCTCTGTTGTCCCCTGTTTCCATTGGGGTAACAAGCATTGTGCGGGACAGTCCCAAATTTTGACCCTTTACCTGGCATATGCGTAAATGGCGTATGCCCCGCATTTGAAATAAAAGCATAACATTACACATATCACAATCTCCCTCCTGCCAACAGTATGATCAGCAACCCCCCCCCCCCACCTACTCAACAAACTTAGCTTCATGTTCCGCAAAATCACTCCTTCTTGGCCTTGTATTTGGACTGCTTGAATCTGGTCACCCTACCCTGCATTGTTTTCCAACTTGGGCTCAGAGTAAGGTTATACATGCACAGCGGATCACCCAAAATCAACAGTATAAAAGGACAATAAAGCCTTTGTGCCATCTCTCCCCGATGGTTCTGCCTAACTGATTACACCACTCCATCTGCATCCACACTGATGCATCCGAGCCTGCCTCACAGGCCTCGAGCATGGAATTAGTCTACAATTACATATGGTTTAATATATCTGCAGAGCACCTTTAAACAGGCTTCACATGTCCAGGAGGTGATTTGTCTTCCCAAGCCATTACTCTATTGAACATCTTGATAACCAAAGGTTGCTCCAAGCCATGTTTAAGCATTAAATAGCTTATTATTATTTTACATTAATCAAGCTGAGATGTGGAGATTCATAAATTTTGCATCTCTCGCTGACAGAGTTTGAAACACTTTCCCAGCATGCTAGAGTTTCAGAGCGAGGCAATTCCACTCCCTCGCTGCGAGATGGTGGGTAGCTGGTAACAGTCTGCCGCACTCCCCAGAAATATGACTTTCTACGTCAAAACAATGTGACGCAGAGGTGTTAAAGTATGTAAAGTATTACGGAGACGTTGTTTTTATCTTTTGGGATAATTGTAAAGGTGCCTGAGGCCAATATTGGCAAGTGACAATCGGGGAGGGTTTTACATATATATCTATGTGTGTGTGTGTGTGTCACAATGCTCCAATGCTACAGACGAATACATGTTTGCATTCATGTACATTTTAATATCAGGAAGCCTTCTTACATAGCCAATGCATTCCCCAGCTTGTTATTTTAAAGAACGATAGAGATATACAGAATTTTGAAATGCCATTCTGGTAGTAATCTTGAGTTTAATATCTGTTTTTATCTGTATTATGAAAGTGGTCTTCTAAAAGCAAATTAGCCCTGCAATGTATACAACAAGGAAACATTTGCTTACAACAATGTGAGTATAATGAAACCTCTTTTTATCTTGATCTTATCTCCAGATATCTGTTTAATGGGTCCTGTTTAGAGTATGCAACACTTTTCCAATTTCCATTGCAAATTGCTGTTGACATTATAAAGCATACGCTATAAAACGTAATCGATGCATATTAAATGAGAACGTTTCTTAAGTTATCCAGTATGTTCAGCACATTAAAATGGCTTTATTATTTCAATATATAAACATACACTGCAAGACTTCAAGTCTCTCTCTCTCTCTCTCTCTCTCTCTCTCTCTCTCTCTCTCCTCTCTCTCTCTCTCTCTCTCTCTCTCTCTCTCTCTCTCTCTCAAACAAGCAAATGGATGAGGCAAATACATTTTTACAGATGTATTTGCCTTTAAATTTTTCTTAATGAAAAAAGAGAGTTTTTCATTCCTCTTCAGAGGCACAGTACGTATGTCACATTACGCATATCGAAAGAATCTCCTTAACAAATTCCAGCAAACATAACATTAAGCAGTTTCTCCTCCGTTATCTCCTGCTTCCTTTCTGCCCTTTGGTGAAACATTCTCCTGGCGCACAGGATCCCCATTTACTTTGATTTCCTCTCCCCAGGACTGCCCCCTTAGATGTTTTCAATTTGCAGGCCATTCTTCAGATTTTCAGCTCCAATGACAGGCAGCACATGTTACATTTAGGTAAGTATTGAAGAGTAGATGAATAACCTTTCAAAATACTCAATAAATTATTTAAGCTTTTTTTCAATAAGATACTGATTCATCTGTTCGTTGTTCAAAGGGTTATGTAATAGGTCTTCTGAATCTGGAAAACTTAAAATATGAATGAACAGTAAAATGGTCCATTCATTTCTATCTAATTTATATTTAGCCGGTGATGCTACTGAAAACTTTACGAGGTTTTTGTAAAATCACATTGTGATATTATGCGGAACCCATTTGTTAATACAATATTTTTTCAATTGTATTTGGCTTTTGAGCAATTGCAAATATGATAGATGCCCTGTAACGCATGTCAGTTAAAAAATTGCTTGAATATTATATATTCAAATTCAAATAGTAAAATAAACCTTTGTGACACCTTGAACCTACATTGTTAAAGAACTTCATTCATAAATAATTTAATTATTAACAGTATTAACATTTATTTGCCTGCATGGAATTAATGGAGTTAGAGTTATACTATTTGTGTCTCAAAGACATTCAATGTTTTCTTTAAGAAATATTATCAATATTAAATATAAATCCAGCTAATGTTTTGCTTATGTATGAATTACATCAAATTAGTTTTACATGCATACCGAAAATATCAATGTTTTAAGAATCAGAGTAACGTTCCTTTTAAGCTCTTTTATTGTTACAAATGCTAATCCTAATGTACTAGTGATGACCTGAATTTCAGATGCTGTACGCATATTTTGTTTTTCTTATTTCTTGTATAGAGCATAGTCCTCATAGTCTAATCTAAATTTGATGAATCTAAATGCAGATAAATGCAGATCTAAATGCAGATATTCTAAGAGAATTGATAAGCTGCAGATGTCAATAATTTACTTGTTTCATTGTTGCCAAATTTATTTTTGACTAAGCTATAGACAATGTAAAATGCAACCAGCCTGTAGAGTCAATCATTTATTAATGAAGAGGTGATGACTGTAAATGTTTAACGGGCTGAGTAATGAAAAATAACCCGAAGGCTTATCAGAAAAAAACTGCTTCAGTTCATTTTAAAGAGGGGTATTTGGGAATTGAATAGATAAATTCAATCATAATCATTGGTCAATACATTTTCCATTTCCATATTAATTGAATATATTCCAAACCTGGGGAAAGGTCACACTGTAGGCCTGGATTCTAAATCAATATTTGTCCTTAACGTTGTACAAACAAGTACAAGAGTTTTCGTACATTTCGGTGAATTAGTTCATTCACATTTTGGTGAATTAATTTAGGTTATGGCTGAATGTACCAAACTGTGTTTGTGAAAACCCCCCAGAATACCTGTACTTAACTATAAGTCAAAGTTAAGGATGAATGTTGGTTGAATCTATGCCATAGTCTAAGTATAAGTATGCATGATGCTGCAGTTACATTTTGTTAGTTTTGTTTTCTTGGTCAGTTTGGGAGGGCGCTGAATAGTATGCGTGTCTCTTGTCATTCTGCAGTCCACCAGCTGTCCATCCATCATCCTGGATGACACATATTACACAGCTGGCACAGACAGACCACAGACAACCTGATTGGCCAGAGAAGTTGTGATCGTGCAATGAGGCGGGGAATACCCTGCTGATAGATACCCTTCCTTGCTGACGCCAATTATAGGTCACCCTGTGGGACATCCGACCAAACCTGGCTCTGCTACTAGAACCAGTGCTTTATCTGGATATGCCACCTGGGAGGTCCCACCTTGATATATTTTATATTTAGGATTTTCTAAGGCTTGGAATGTTTAACATGTATTACATTCTTACATTTGACTTTGTTAGTAATAATTATTAAGATTCAAGAGGAGGTACAGGTAAATGTAAACATGCGCAATAGATTGGTGTGTGTTAACTTTCTGTTGAATGCTGTAAATCTGCATGGCCTTATGACTTATGGAGTTTATCACCAATGCTGGGCAGGCATTGTTCTTTAATGCACTGGGCAGCCATTGTAGTTTCTCAGACAGCCAGGGCAGCTTGCCTGAGATATGCCTACCCATTAGCACCTTTGAAGTTCAGCAGAAAACCGATCTAAAAATGAAAATGGGCTGACTGATAGCATGAGCCATTGTAGAAATATGGAACAGTATATGTTGAAGTCTTGATGCGGCAGACATTTCGGATATTAATATATGGCCACACAGTGTGGCCCTATTTGACATCCTCCCACAACCCCCACCCCCCCAGCCTGCCCCCCCAGACTTTGTTGTATGGGGGTGTGGGGGGTGAGGGTTCTCTATAAAATAGCTTCAAAACAGGAAAACCAATAGTGGGAATAGACCTGAAACTCAATTAATTTTGGAGCTATTAATGCTGGAGGAAGAATTCTAATCAGTTGCAGATTCCTTCCTGTTTGGTTAGCGTGACCGTAACCAATTACAACTGAACTCTGCCACGGCTTCACTTCCTGCACTACCTCAAATAGCAAAAGATCAACAAAATGAGAGAGAGGGAGAGAGAGAGAGAGAGAGAGAGAGAGAGAGAGAGAGGGAGGGAGGGAGGAAGGGGGGGATTTATTACAGATAAGACCAAGAAAATAATTTCATATACGAGTGCGTTTCAAGAACAACGGAAAGGAGGGTTATTTAAATGTGAAACAAACATAATAATGTATGTGTGAATGGTATGGGATATGTGAGATATGTATATATGGCCTGTTACAAAAGGTTAAACAAAATTGTTTATGTGTTACAAAACCCCCCGAAACTACTCTAATACTGAAAAATAAGAGTAGAGGGGTAGTGGGGTAATACCCTTATCAAAGGCTAAATTGGCTGGAATAAGATAAGAACTGAACACAGAACTCAAACCCACACTTCCAAAATACCCACAGGGGGAAGCCTTCCTCTTGTAATTTGTGTATTTGTGGAACTGAGCAGATGCCATTTCCCATAGGCTGGGAGTCTGGCATCCTTGCGGACTGAATCCCTCATGTGACAGGGCGTTTTCTCCCTTTTTGACAATGTGGTTTTTATATTAGCCATTTTCTGAACTTGGTTAGTCTGCCACCTATGAAGTTGAAAACCTGTATGAAATGTTAATGTGACGTGCATCCTGTGCTTGATTGATTGGCCTGTGATTGCTCTTGTCAATCATCCAAACCCTCAACGCAAGTCATCCAGTCTACCAGGGTGTTCTGTTGTCAGTCTGAGGGAATAAGTGACTGTTGTTGGATGAGAAGGCTTCAACATTGTCAATGTAAAATCACAGAGACATTGTGGAGTGAATGGGAGTAAAATCCCTTTCTCTTTGAAAGATCTGAAATGGCTTTAACAACAGGAAAGAAAAAAGACCTCATCAAACCACATTGATTTGCTACGTGACAGAATCACAAGTGATTTAAAAAATAAATAAACAGCAAATGTATCCGTCTCCTCGCATCATACTCCTCTTCTTTTGTCTTTTTCTTCTTCTTTTTTCCTCAGATAGTTTTTCTTGCTTACAGCTAAAGATAAAGTGAGTAATAGATTTATACATGTCACTGCTGCACTGGGTGCTTTTGGATGTTTGGATTAAGGCCTGTGCAGGCCCACCCATTGAATCATTTATTCACCGCAACTTTATCGATCTGAATTAAATTTTGGGGTGAGGTCGACAGTCTTTACTTCATAATTATTTTCACAGTGTATTTATATCAGTAAATGTTATTGAATATTACTATAACTTTACACCAAGTGTGATCAAAAAATCATTGCATGGAACTATTTATCTTTATAATTTTTGTATTTATCTTTATATTATTTATCTTTTTCTAATACCTTTATTCTGTATTCTTAGTATAAGTTGACTTTATCTCTAGTTATAATTCTAGGAGACAACATACAAAACAAAAGTTCTATTTTATTTTCAAATTTTTCTTCATATTTCAGCGGGTTCTGTTTCACTGTAAGCTGGTGCCACGAGCAGTTTGTCAACATCCCCTGTGACTCGTGATATCTTCGATACTGTCACTTCCACAGATCATGAAGTATCGCAAAATAAGGTGAACTTGGCATGTTCTCACAATGTGAGCCACGTTGTGATGACATCTTTTAGAATGGACCAGAACTCAACGTTTGGTCTAGTAGTTAAAATGCTGGACTTCCCAGAAGGGTACTGGTAGGCTTACTATTGAACTGTTTTACTATTTAACTTTGATTAAGGCATTTGTTGTGAATGGCTTCAGTATATATCCAATCATGTGAAGGGAAAATAGGTTAAAAAATATATGTGAATTACCCTGGATAAGGAATTGTCTGCTTATGAAATTAATTATGTACACTATGTCTGTTTTGGGCATCAAAGGCATATCTGTCCTACATCACAGGAAAGAAATGCAAAACACTTGGGCCCAAGCTCTCCCTTCAGTATGCTTTCCCCCCTTCCCTTCCTCTCCTTTTTTGGGCTGTTCCCTTGGTTTGGGCATTTTAATAACTTTCTGGCCCATATTGGTCACTGAGTCCTACCCTAGAGGTGACTCTAATTCACTTTTCAAATCATTGTTTATATTATGTGGAATTACAGTTAAGCACTCTGGGATCCCACAAATGTGATTAAACGAGCGAGGGCACCGTAAGAGGAATTCATTAATTCCACTCCTCTCTCAGAACAGAGATGGATTCTGTAATTGGATCTGCGTGCTGAGTGTTCTGACTGCTACCACAGTGTACTATACGGTGTCTTTTTTTTCTTTTTTTTTCCATGATTTCCGATGGGAAATATTTTCAGTGGACAGGTGATGATTAAAGTAAAGGGGGGTAATCAATGTAGCTTTCATCTGGTTATATTGGGCATAAAAAATGATTATTTAATGGCCACGTCACTGTCTTTTTCCTCGATGTCTCTATGCAAAAAATCTTTTTTTGGCTTTCAGTCTTGTAAAAATATAATGACATAATGGCTTAATAAATATATGCTCGATTATACTACGTAATCTCCTTGTTTGCTTCTTTACTCTCCTGGTTATTTAATGAATGGTTATTTGTTTATGTTTGTTCAACATTCTTCAAATGAGAAATGGAAACAATTATTGCACGGTTTGTATATTTATCTCATTGGTTATGCAGATGCTGTAATTATCGTACATCGCAAAGCTGAAAATCTTGTGTACTTATGAAGAATGACGATGCCGAATATCAACAGCTGTCCCAGCGTGGCGTGTTTGCGCCTTTAAAGGCCCAAGCTCCATTGCTCCTTCCCATCGCTCTGGACACTCACCAGCGACTGCGATCGTCCCTGAAGGCATGGCTGCTAACGCTACACCCCAAGGCTGATAAACTATGAAAACTCTAATCAGATCTGTGAAAAACTGACCGGGCTGCTAAGCCAGGGCGTTGACTGATGACCGTATATTCCTCCGTATTCCCTGTTTCAAACGCCACCTAAATGCATTACGACCAAAAGGGAAAAAAAGAACTGTTTGTCCCTTCCTTTCCTCTTAATGAACACAATCGTTCACTTAGATAGGTTAACGACGCTCCCATTCTCAGACAATTCCACTGCGCCACACATACTGAGGGTATCCATTGTTTGAACACCTGCTGTGTTCTGGATTTGTATCAGTAATACAGTATAGATCCTTCAAAAATATTGTCATAAATGCACCTCTTCCCCATGTCAAAAAACCCCCATAAATACAGCAAAGCTTTTTTGCTCAATTCTGAAGTAAAGCAACCCTGCCTTTGAAATTGTCAAAGGCTTCACATTTTTCAAAGAGAAAACAGATGGTATTTTACATCAGCGCCATGTTTAAATGATAAAAACGCGAAAGAAAACATGTGTCCCGCTCTGAATGCATACTTTATGAAGTTGTCTTTTACAGAAGCTTTAAGAAAACATCTGGTGTTAGAGAGAACGGCCATTTGAGGACATGCATGCACCCCCTCTTTCTTTCCTGTCCTCAATGCCCAGGGAGATTAACAGTGTGTTTTTATCAAAGACTTAGCAGGCAGTTCAATCAATTACTTTTTTAAACAATTTTTTCCTCTCTTTTTGCTCCCCAAATTGGAATAAGCAATTGTGTCACTGCTGTGCCACCCATACCCATGCAATGAGCAGTGGAGCTGAAGCAAGTGCTGTCCTCCCGTGCCCTCACCCACAAGCCAGGGACAGTACAGGCCACACAGTACTTACAAGAGAGCTAGTGCCAGCAGAGGCAAAGCATATTGCTCAGTGATGTCACAGTGACTCAGTGATGTCACAGCGATAGCCTCTAGGTGCATGGTGCATTTCTGGGAGGAGCTAATGCAGGCATACCCAGAGCAACCTGACTAATGTAAACCCACTCTACCCTGGGACAAAGCCAAGTGTGTCCCATCACTGAATAAATCTTGGTCATAGACAACTAATGACTTAGCCAAGGCTCAAACCGTTATATCTAGGAGAGAGCCCCTAGCCTATGCTTGTGGTGAGCGCCTTTACTGACTGAGCTACTTGATGGCCCAAAAAGTGCTTCACTTTTTAATAAATGCTTTGTAATGCAGTAACGCTGTGCTGTATTTATGCTTAATAAAAAGCTGACCACAGTTTCTAACCACATGGCACCGAACAGAGCTAGAAAACTCTCCACAGATGGAGTTCGTTTTTTAAAAATAAACAATGCACTATTCCCTCTGAGCATTTGAACAAACAATACGATATAATTAATTGATTCAAGAGAGATATTAAATTAATTTAATGAATGTAAATGATTACCCCCGGATATGGTGATGATCCATATTTTTTTGTGGGTGCATTTATATGGCGCTGACAATAATTGCACAACTTTCCTTGAATGATTGATCTCTGGGAATTTGTTCAATAACAAATATCCTTTGTAGTTTGCGACAATTAATTATCTGCTTCTAACGCCCATCTTTTTATGGAATTCTAAAAAGGTAGAGTTTGCCGTTACGCCCATGTTAAACCACTATTAACTACAGGTACCATATGTGTAAATATTTAGCACCTGGTCAACCAACGACCACCTTAGGGTTTTTTCCTGAGAAAAAAAGTTATAGTGTTTAGTTTGACACACCAAGCTGTGTAAAACATAATGGCGATATAGAAATATGAAATATTCCCCCAAACATATGTTATATATGTTTTTATGTAAAAAAATAAAAAATAAAATAATATATATATATATATATATATATATAAATACACACACAGAGATAAATAAACCTATGTTAGGAGCAGAATAAGCCTAGAAGGAGGGCCCTCATTTTGAACCGTGAGGCTACAGACATGTCTACCCCCTACTTCAACAAAATGCTTCAATATTTTGCACATGAAACTGATAGCAATGCAGAGAAAAGTGGAAAAGCCGGATTGTGAGAACACACAAAGCACAGGATGGTCCAATGCTCCAATAGTGCCTGTCAAAAGAATTGAAGAGTGTTTTTCCAAAACTCACTCAGTGGACTGAGTGGAGTGAGTTTTGATAAACAATATTTTTCAAGGTGGGTATTATTTTGTGGGTATTACCAATTTAAAATAAACAAAAATGTAATGTTGATTTTCTCAAAATTGGTCAAAGTGGACTGAGTGAGTTTTGGAAAAACACACTTCAATTAATAAATAGCAGCCACTACAACTGCTACGACTGCTACTACCAATGCAGGTGGCAAAAAAATCCTGTAGTTAAATAAATTTAAATTGAGCAAATCATAAAACTTGAGAGCCAGCATTAGGGACAAACGTTGATTGAATTCAGGCTGTGAAAGCAAAATATAAACCGGTGTTATCAGAAAGAATATTAAAATAATGAGCATAGGTAAGCCAATACATAAAAAGGCACAATATTAGTGTGGGGAGACCAAACGTTCCACCCTTTCAGCAGTTAAGCAAAGCATGGACATGTCACGCCATCCTCCTGTTTTGAATGCTTCGCCTACAGCTGTTAGAGAGGGAGCCAGTTTACTCACGCACCGCAGAGCCTGACAGCCTGCCATCAACCTCCCCAAACTCAATAAATGGTGCTACACTAAACTAAGGCTTACGCAACACATGCAGACGGTTATGGTCATTCATTTAGCTACACGCACGCTACAGCTGCCTGATGCACAAGTTATCTGTTAGCCATCCTTCAATAATTTAACCTGCCAATGAGGAGTACAATCTAACCACAATGCGATTTTTGTACTTATTTTTTGGAAATATATCAGCAGAGGTTATTACTAATATGTTTTTTTAAAAGTAATAATAAAGTAATTATAAATAATATATATAAGAAAATAGTAAAATAATGCAAAAAAAAAAATGATGAGTCATTTACAAGCACATTGTCAAAAAGATAGGAAAACGTTCAGCCACGTTGCACTTCCTTTCCATTCTCAGGCAATATCCTGTTTGTCATGCCATGCGGTTGTTGTGCGTTCTTCAGAAAAACAACCCAAACAAATAGTAATATTATAATAATAATAATAATAATAATAATAATAATAATAATAATAATAATAATAATAATAATAAATACATTATGAACTTGGCATGAAATACTGCTTTGTGTATCCAGGAGCAAGCATTGGGCCTGATGGAGCTGGCAGAGGTGAAGAAGAGGGGGCGCGTGGGGTGCCGTGGCTAAACATGTGTACAAGCTGTTTCCAATATACTGTTAAATTTGATAAAGAGGGTGGTATTATATTACAATGCCCAGAAGGCAGTTAGTCTCCCAGTATCATGAATACATTTCAGCAGATAATAACGTTGCAACTTATAATTGCTGCAAAAAAAAGAAGTTCTATCTGGATATGAAGTCATAGGTGACACCTGTGTAAATCAATGGCCCAATGAGATTATAATATATTTATACTGTGTTTTTAATCATTGAGAGACTACACAAATGAGAGAGTTCAATGTAACAGAAACCACAGAAGAGGAACAATAGGAGGTCTAAAATATGCAACCAGCGCTTTTTTTGCATTGTTGTTTGTTATGTCAGTCAATGAATCTATTATAATTCAGGACTCAGTTGAACCAATCAGCAGGTTGTAGTAGAAGGAATAATTATTTGAGCACATTTGCCATATAATAAGCAAATAAATAAATAACACATAACAATAACAATACATAAATAATAAAACTATTGACAAAGTCGAAGGCATATGCTCATTTACTGAAACACCTATTTCCAAACAATAAAAAGAATAT
The DNA here is from genome assembly GCA_029706075.1 of Aldrovandia affinis. Taxonomy (NCBI): domain Eukaryota; kingdom Metazoa; phylum Chordata; class Actinopteri; order Notacanthiformes; family Halosauridae; genus Aldrovandia; species Aldrovandia affinis. The sequence goes on from JAINUG010000041.1 coordinate 4,790,086, forward strand.
TCAAAATCTTATATTAAATTAAGTTAATTTGGAATTGTGTTGGGGACTAGTAGAACTTGTGGCATGGACAGACAACAGTGTAATTGGCTACATTTCATTAAATGTTTTTCATTAAATGTTTGTCCATTTGGACACAACTGAGCTGATCTATAAGGACAGTCCTGAGAGACTGGAACATACACTCAGTAAAAAGCTCATGCAAGATGAGCCACTTCTCTTATAATATAAAATATATAATATATGCAATTCAGCAGACACTCATGTCCAAAGCGACTTACAGTAGTGAATGCATACATTTTTCAGTATATATGGTCCCAATGGTAATCAAACCCACAATCTAAGCATTGTCAACACCATGCTCTACCTACTGAGCCACATAGAACCACTCTAGTAATTGTATTCATTTATACAGTTGCATATTTACTTAAAAGGTTCAGGTTAACAAACTAGCTCAAGGGTACAACAGTATTTCTCCTGGAACCAAGTCTGTGACCATACAGTTACTCAACATGTCACCATGCAAGCTCCTTGTTTTTAAACAATGAAACAATGAAAACTAAAAAATAAGGAAGATTTTACCAGGAAATACTGTATGTGAACATTAAGATTTACCATTGATCATTTTACACTCAAACTCGCATGTCACACAAAAGTAATACAGTTACGCCCGTTTCCCAAAATACACTACGATAAAATTGAATACAGAGCATGAGACATGGTGCATAATTTACCAAGAAATAAAAGAATTTCTGGGGTAAATAAAAAATACGTTTTGACTTCTCCGTCGGCCGAAGATGAAATATGGCAAGATCATAGGAATACCATTTAGATGGAAAAATGAACAAACATTCAAACAAGACAATGCATGGTCTCTTGTTTTTAACCATTAAATTCAATAAACATGCCCAAAAAAGGGCAGCCTTTCTGTTTATTTTTTGTTTTTCTTGGCTGTTTTCAATTAGGCCGGAGGGGAGAATGCAGGAAAAAAATAAAAACTTTTTCCATTTGGCAAGTTTGTCTTCATAGGTATAAATTCTTTCCCCAAAGTACAGAGAGTATTTCAAATGCATTTATTTGTTTCATTGAAATACTTTTTGTAATTAAATCTAGCAATTAAAAAAATAAAATAATAATAATTAAAACATCCGATTTGTCTGTTTGTTGCTTTCCTCCTGATATTCCCAATCCTTTGTACATGGATTAAGATATAAAATGTATTTATGCATGAATAAAAACATAAATAAATGAATAAAACTGTGTACTGCGGGTTGCCCACACGACTGCCAATAAACAAGCAACTGCAGAAGAATAATACAGGAACAATAACTAGAGCTTGCCTGAATAAAAGTACCAACCCAAATTTTCACAGTAACATGTACTCACCTTCAGGGAGCTTATACTAGGTTATATGTCATTGATCCGTAATGAGTCGTATAAAATTCAATCTAATTGTGAAAAGCTGCAAAAAATCTATAACATATCCTGACATTTAAATCAGGTCAGTATATAATTTAACCAGTCTTTACATTTAATTAATTTAATTAATAATGAATAATTGTCCTGGCGCTTAGAAGAATGCCAGTATCTCCAGTCTCTTTCCCCAGTTTACTCTCTGAAAGATCACAACAGGATATGAGTGCATAATTAGTTGCTCTTGAATTACCACGCAAAGCATTTGATATGTGGTAATACATGGCACTGTACCCACACACTGCTATGAAGGTGATTATTTACGGGGCAGAGAAAATGTTTTTATGTTTCTACCACTCAGACCTTGGAAAAATATCTTTTAAAAATGTTCAATTTTATGTTTCTGCCACCCGGCGATTGGCTCCGCCCCAGACCTTGGAAAAATATATTTTAAAATATGAACTCACATTACTAGGGGGATTGACGTAAAAAACTAATTGGCTTTGAAAATGGGAGAAAATCAGAAACAAAAAAAAAAAAAAAAAAATATGCTTTGAGAAACAATTATTTGAATTAATCAAATACCATTTGTGTATAATTACACATATTTGAACACATATTTCAGAAAGTAAATACTTTTTCATATTTTTGAATACAGATCTCAGAAAGTAATTATTTTTTCAAACCATTTGAACATAGGCTAGAAGGTAACTACCTTCCAAAGCAGTTTGACTGCAGATCTAAATATAATATTTGTAAAGTAGTTGAAATACAACTCTTTTAAACATTTTGACAAAGATTATCCTTGAAATACAGGGTCTCTTGTGTCCTATGTCTGCAAGTCAACCATTGCAGTTGACATCTTGAATGGAGAGAAGAGGCTTCAGTTGTATGTTGGAACTTTCATTTCAAGATGATCCGGTCCATCTTGAGAGCAAACCAAGACAAAAAAAATAAAAAAAATAATGCACCAGTCAAGCTCACTCAGGCTGACATCCGCTGCTTTCAAGAACTTGTGGATATATTAGAATTGTTTGAGGATGCCACTCTCCTCACCCAAGGTTCCAACATTGTTAGTGCTAGCTTACTTATTCCAAGCATCATTGGTCTCAGAACCTTTCCGACCAACTTCAATGCAGGGTTCAATACCCAGTTGGTGACTACCCTAAAGTAATCTCTGGAAAATTACTCTCCATACAAGTCTCTATACATGCTTGTAGCTCTGCTACACCCTTGCTTCAAGGCCTCATGGTGCCCAGATCAGGTACCAACAGTTACTGAACTGCTTCAGCAGGAGTGTGCCGATTTCACTCAAGGGCTCACCCAGCCTACCATTGGTCAAGATCCACCAAGATCCACCTGCTAAGAGAAGCAAGTTGTTCGGCTTCTTATCCCCCCCCCACCTGTTGGTACTCCCACAGAGGTATGAGACTTTCTGCCCCATGCCTCCCAGAAGAAGCAAACCCACTTGCCTTTTGGAAGATCCGTTCCCTCCAGTACCCTACAGTGTCTAAGTTAGCTGTCATGTACCTCCATGTGCCAGCATTCTCCAGTGGAGCGTGCGTTCAGTGTTGCTGGCAGGACCTTTAGACCAGTCAGTTTTCAATGAATGATGCAACATTCAAAACTCAGAACGTTCATCAAATGCAATCGCCACTTGCAATAAACAAAGCATTAAGTAAAAGAAGTCTTTAAAAATAAGTGTGCATTTAAAAAGTTTGTTTGCATTTGCACTGATAACTGTTTGACTACAGTATTTTAGAAACGATTGTTGAAACATTTAATACCACATTAATGTAATATTCCTCACCAAAAATGAAACTTTCTTTATATTTTCTTACCTAAAAAAATGGAAAATCCTGGTGTCCTAAATTAGGTCTTAGATTCAATATCAATGAAAGTCTATGAAGGGCACTAGGCACCATTGTTATTTTTCCCAAATTAGTATCCAATCATTTGTGACAGTAATCCCATAGGAAGCTGTATGGGATGTATACCATGACTACAGTGATATCATGTTAATATTTTCAAGTGAGCGCACATTGATCACCGAGTGCCTAAGAATCTCTCAGTGTATCCCTTCGCCAAGCTATGCATCCCTCAAGTGGGGCGCGATCTACTGTGGAAATACACTTAATCAATCTGTAGTAATACAGTTTTAAAAACAAATCCCTTCTAATGAAAATGTTGGGCTTATGTCTATTAAAGATTACAGATACAAACAATAGCTTCAAGCTTTGAGTTTTGGAACTCACCCATAGATAACATTGCAGCTAAAATGACATTTAAAAATGTTTTGACACTCGCTTTGAGCATTTTAAATAAATACAGTAGCAGGTTTGTGTTTCACATTTTCATATTATAATATTTATTTATTTACTATGTCAGATATATAGTGGATACAAAGACACAAATGAACAATTCTCAAACCTCAAACCATTGTGTGTGTTGTAAGACTTAATGGTTGTAAGACTTAATGGTTCTGTAACAATATAGACTAACAATTTGGTTTCAGTTTTTGCCAACTCATCAAGTATAATGGCGCTCATTGAATATATTTTGTCTTTTTCAAAAAACTTGCTCATATTTAAAAATATTCAAATATAGTTTTTGTGTGTGAAATATTTGAAACAATTTCAAATAATATTGATCTTTTTTAAGATCAATATTTGAATATAATTGCTTTAGATGAGCATACAAATATTTGATGGTTCAACTATTTGGAAAAGTTGATATTTTCAAATACAAAAGGTCTGCTACCACTAGGGCCAACATCAATAATGTTACAGGATTGTCTTACCAGTGTGTGGGTACCACTATTTCTTGTATTGTATTATTTTAACCTAACGCCTGGATTAAGAATTGATATGTATGTGCCTTTCAGTGCTTCATATTGATTTACTGAGTAAAACCACATGCTCTTCTCATCCAGAGTGTAAAGTAAGTGGAAACCGCACATTCTCTTTGTGAATGCTCCTAATCCAGACCAGTGAAACACTCGACACACATGGAAAACTTCAGACATCATTTGGAAGTTCAGCGATCACCAGAATTAGTTCAAAAATGTTGATTGCGGGCCTACATTTTGTAACTACTTTGTAGCACGAGTTTACAAACGTTCCCCATCCTGTGTGCTCATTTCACAATCTCTCTAAAATCGGATTCCATTGTGTCAATACATTTGCCAGAATGCTCCACTACCTTTCAACAGCACCTTATAAATATAAATAAATATGGTGATTCCAAACTATCCGTTCAGCTTACACTTTTACAGGACGTCTTACATACAATTCTATTTTACAATGGCCCACTCCACATGGGATTTGAGCCTTTGGGCTATCTCCGGATGCTTACCATGTATGGAATATTACCAGCCATACCTGCTACATTTGCATGGGCCTATGACCCACTACCTGTCCGGGAGGGTAACATTCATATGCCTCTCTATATCAAAGGTACTAACCCCATCTTCCTGTTATGGCAATAGGCTTCTGCTTTACTTTGACTGGGACTGGGAAAAATGGCTTGGGAATAATGACTCAACAATCAGGTTTAACTCGCTGTAAAACATGTTATGGGGGAGACCATCTGTAAATCTGCACTGGGGTAAAAACAGGCTTATCACTTTAAGAATGGCAAATTGGCTAGATAAATCATGCCTGACATCAGTCAGCCGTAATATATTAGATCTGGTTTACAGTAAACCGCCCCATTTAACCCCACTGTTAATGTCGTGCACTGACTCATCGGTAAATAAGGATATCAATGAAGGGTAAAGCACTCAAGTTCAACACAACAGCTCCCAGGTAACAATCAGCATAGTCAGTACATTCAGCAGAAACATAAATGGATCTTCTGGGATATGGAGGGACAAAACTTAAGGCGTGTATGGGCTGACTCGGGAGGGACATTAAATCAGCCTAAATGTGTTATGGGTTTTATGCTGGTATGGTACACACGCACATACATGAACACTTCTATGCACACATGCACATGTATTATACATGTACGTAAGTGTGCATGCACACATGAATGTACACACACATAACCAACTTACACACACACATCTCTATTTCCTCTAGTTCTGTGGTCAAACTGGAATGGACACTTCAATGGACACTTTTCAAATTGATGTGACGTCATCGGTGACCAAAAGTCCCCCGCACACCAAAGATCCCAGTTCTCTCTATCAGGGCACACATTGAAGTTCTGTTCTTCTCCAAGCTATTTGGTAACATGCAAGTATGTTTACCGGGCATTAAGATGTTCCCAGCTGACTTTCCCTTGCGCCTGTGAGCGCATGACACCGTATGAAGCTCACTGGTCCGTCGTGCTCCCTCAATCTGTGGCAAGCTGTGACAGAGGACATGGCGGCCATTACGGATCATGTTTTACGCCGTGCGGACAGCAGAGGTCCTAATGCAATTTGTGACCCCTGCTCCAGCAGAGGGAGACAGGAGTCTAACAGTCGCAGGCCTGCAGGGAACGAACCCAGTCCCTCTTCCATTATTTCCTACGCTATATATCGCGTAAAATGTCCCCTTTCAGGAAATTCTGCAATAAAATGACTGTTATTTATCATTACGAAGTGCTTTATCATTTAGTCAATAAAAGCCCTCTCGTGCTTCTTCTCTCCCCCCCGCCCCCCCTTCCCTCAGTGAGCTGGAAGCCAGATATCTGTGTTAATCTCCAGTGCGCCGGAGGGCAAGGGTGTCAGGAACTGAGTCATGATCAGCCGAAGCTCTCTGACTAAATTGTGTACAAAGGCCCAAGGTGAAAAAGGTGCACATTCTTATTATCCGAAAAAGTATACTTTAGTTTTTTTCTCTCCTAACGCTCAAGACATCTCATCCACTAAACCTGTGCGCGTTCATTCTTTTTTAGTTAGTAAAGTTCTTCCAGTGACGACTGAGAGCTTTTTTTCCATCAAAAAGGCAAAACTATTATGAATCGTGGGCTCAGGGATTGCCATCAAAAAAAGGCACTTGCTAATATTGATATGCTTTTTTTGTTGAAAAGAAAACTAGTATAACAGCACATATAACCCACAAACTACATTGGGCAGGAGTTAGGCAGTTGCAACATGACCAGGCAAGGATGGTGTCTCTCAAGGTAGGAACACCATCTTGGGATCTCACGGTTTTCAGTGGTTATCTTCACAAGAAGACCTGATTGTTACAGGAAAGCCTCAGTAAATGACTTCAATCAATCAACAAAATGGTATTTAGTATACCACCCAGGGCCGTAACCAGAGTAAAATCTTTACTGAGGTCATCAGAGGCACAGGTCACTAACATGGTTACCGTGAAAACCAAAAACCTAATATCCAACATTTTGTGTGAAGTCATTCGATCATGTGAAAAGAGTATAGTAAATATTAGTGTAGTGACAAAGATAGGGCCTCACTTAAACCTTCAATGCACACAAAGATCAGGCACGCAAGCCTTTACTGCAAGGGTAGGACCATGTGTTAAGCCTATATTGCAACACGCTGGTGATAACAAACTCAACTCAGTGTAAGGGTAGGCGCAAGGTCAAAATAACAAACAAGGTGGCAAACTCAAGTGGAGAAGAGCAAATTCTCTATTATTATTATTATTATTATTATTATTATTATTGTAAAAACACATTAGCATTACATCAAGGATGTAATCAATCTCCTCATCATAGCCTCTTGCCCACTGTCAAGAACATTTATCATAGAGAATTTTTAGCTTAAGTTAATGTTCTTGTTCATGCAAGAACTCATATCACGTTATGTGTGACGAAACCCACGTATCTGTTGGTATAATTTTGTTAGGGACCATCAATGTGGAGTAGATATTTTTCACCTTAGGTGATTTTTATAGATTTTTTTGTATAAATTATTCATTTTAAACAATGCACAAAAAGGTCAGTCAAAGAAAAAAAATACAGAGGTCATGACCTGTCCTCATTGGTAATTATGGCCATGATGGTATACTACCCTTCACAAAGAGACAGATCCACTTTGCGGAGGCCCTAATAGAAGGGGCTATTTGCCATGGGCTAAATGGTAACTGTATTTGTAATTGAAATTCAGTGATTGATGTAATGTTATGTAAAAATTACAGTAAGTATGTTTAGAAACAAATAATAGACTAGTACAGAAAGACAGGAAGGTATTGTACAAAGATGATCTGAATGTGGGTGATAAGGCTAATACAAATATAGCAAGCCATAGCAAGTCAACAGATAAGCCTAAAAAACGGTACATGGTCATTTGTAATTCTTCAGTGTGACTGAGTTGGTGACACAAGATGGATGTTGCACAATAACAAGGTGGCAATGGCTTTTGGGATGAAACCTCAAATGACCCCGGGTGATAAACCCAGAGGTGACGGTGGAGGGTTAAAAAGTCCCTTTGGAGGAGGAAGAGGGAGATGAACCTCCTCCTTCCTTCCCCTACTGATAAGGAATAATCCCCCTGGGGGAGCAGATACAGCTGGAGCGGGGCTGGGAAGGGGGGTACCCCTCCCATTTGGGTCCACTGCTGATCCAGGGCCCCAGTTCCCTTTCATCTTACTGATGATTAGTCCAAGCTGAGTCGGCATTAACTAGCAGTCAAAGTGTGACTGCGTGCAATTAAGCCGCTGTTATTGCAAGTCTTCGCATGTCCTGATGCGGGGGTCATCGGGACCTATCTGGTCATTGGGACCTGTCTGGTCATTGTAATAGGATGGTTGATAACGAATGGGAGATTTCTGGATTCTCAAAGTACGGTCCTGAAAACTCCTCAGGCGTCCCTGAGCCATTCAGAGAGACACGTTGGGTGCATGCTGTGTGTGCACACTATGTGGAATGGAGGGGGCATCACCATCTCTGCTTTTTCATTTACAATTATTTACTTAATCAAAAAACATAATGTCCGCACACTGGCATAATGCACCCATCTGTTGCTCCCTAAATGATTGATTCATGATTTTTGACCCTGCCTGAGATATTTTGGATGTGCAAGTTTTACTGCTTTGATACTATACAATTATTTACTTAAGACATAGATGGAACATTATTGGAAATGTTAAATAATTAACATTAACAATTAACAATGAACAAAATTAACAAAAACAAAATAATTATTTAGTAATATCTGTTGTTATACCAAGTCTCTTGTCTTTATCAGGCCTTTATCTCTAACTGGTTCACTGGTGGGGCTGCTTCCCTTTGCCACATAGCATGGTAGAATGTGCAGCGGTGAAGCTGGATGCTGATGAAGAGGGAAATCTGGTGAATAATTGGTGGCTGGTCCATCTTCACGTGTTTCTCTCCAGCAAACACCTGTTTGTTTAGGTTCCACTGAGACCAACTTCTAGACCTCAGTCTCACATGGATTCTTCCATTAGGAGAGATAATATTTGCCTTATTGCATAGGCTACATTACATATACTGTATATATGGTCATTGGTAGAGGCAGAAACACTTGGGCTATCCAAGTCCAGGCTACGTGCAGTACTAGATACTCTTTAGATTAGGACATGACGAGCCTAGATGGGCTGAACGGCCAGTTCTCCTCATTATATACTGTTCTTAATGTTCAAAATGTTCACATCTGCCACATAAAGATAGTTCTATCTAGCTGGCACTAGGTTTTGGAAAGGGACTGCTTTACAGGTATTTTAGAACACATTTATAGACAATAAAGGCTGATAAGAAAACATGGCACAAATATCACTGTATTGTCATTACTAGCTGTCAGTTAATCTTATGTTTCAATTAATTGTTTGTTATTTACAATGCGATTCACATCTGACTCAAAGTCCAAATGCTACTCACTCATTTATTTTCTTATGGTCATATGCTTGCACCTTATAACTTTATAGCTTCTTATTGTGTCTGCAGCTTTGCCTTACTTGTGTTCCCTTACATTCACAACCTATAAACATCAGTATGACCCCTTTCATCTGGTTCCTGTGGCTGGGAAACTGTGAGCGTGGCACATTTTTGCACTGTAAAGTGTGTTTTATATTGTCCTTTAAAGCAGCTAATTTTGTGGCTGTTACACATATGAAACCCTTTATAGTTCCACCATAAATTAATTGCATCCTGTTGAAGACAAGCCTACTTAAAAACTTCATTTGTTTTATTAACTTTGTTATAAATATCTGACCCACTATATACCTTGACTCTCACAACATCAGGCAGCCCTGCTTCAAAGTCAAACCTCTAAAAGGAGACATTTTAGATTGTTTTCAACATCAGTAGTCAAAGTAGTCCTAGTGCATGTTTTCAAACAATGTTTATTTAAAATATTTTAATATTTTCTTGTTATATTCTCAGAATTTGAAATGCCCAATTTGTGTGTGTTTGTGCTCACCTCTGCTTCTCTTTACTCAGTGCACCAGATAAGCTCACACAGACATTGAGTTGGAGGAGGTACACTTCGTGTGTAGCTCGCGCAGGTAGAATGTGGGTACCCAACTGACCAGAGGGGTCACTGATTCATGATGAGGTTCCACATTCCTGGCTACTGAAATCCCTCCCTTCCCAGGTGACGCTACAGCCAATATCTGCCACCCTGCAGGGCTGGCACAGTCCAGAGTCAATGGTCTTTAAAATGAAGTTCTACTTGGACTTTCATGATGCACAATTATGTGATTTGCTTAATGCAGTGGTTTCCAACCCTCTCCTCCTGAGTAGTAATTCAACTAGTTGAATCAGGTGGTGGAATTGAACGAATGCATGGACCAGCTGTGGATTTGCAAGGAGAGGGTTGGGAACCACCGCCTTAATGAATAGTTCTATAAGAGATTCATCGTGCGAGAGCAGACAAAGGTGCTTCATATATTCATATCTGTATCTCCATGAAATAATTCCACGCCGATCTCAAAATCCTTCCCCTGTTCTGTCCATCGACATAGTCACTGTAGAGGAGCTCTCTCTTCAGCAAAGGATCAAAAGCCATGACTGAAAACCACAACTGTCCTCACGGCAATAGATACATCTATGTCTGCCGCAGGATGACGAATCTTGGCGAGGCTCTCAGAGAGGAGACGTATTGATTTTTCAGTGATTAATAAGTGGGAAATAATTGGATTTTATTGAGATGGATGGGCTTTCATTCAGACTGTCGTTTCCTTTAACTTCATTGGGAGAGGGGGGGAATCACATTTTGGAATCGTGCCTTTGCTGCTTGTGCCAAGACCATTGGATCAGGGAATGCAAGGGGCTTGTGATTGGTCAATAGTTTGACTTAACCTCTTATAGTCAAAAATAAAAGCTGTTAAGGTATACATGCCTGTGGTATATTAATGTGTCAATTAATTTGAGAGACAATTTCTAAGGGACACCAAAGGTGTAATCATGATATTTACCCATGTTGCACCATATAGTGGGCATTTAGCACAGTGCTTATCAACCTCTGTCCTGGAGTACCCCTGTGTATGCTAGATTTTATTCCAGCAAATCTCTTGATTAATTAAGGTTGTTGAAAACAACAGGTTGCAGGTTTGGCTCATTACCATTTGCTTTGTCTTCATTTTTCACAAATGGTTTAGTTTGAATGACCAGGCGTCCATGCTTTCAGCATTTAAGACTTGACTGAATTTAGCTGTAGGTTCTATCAATGAATCAATTAAAAATGTAACCTCTAAAAATAATCATCTTCCACAGCACATTACAGACAATGATGATCTGACTGGTTAAAAGTCCTTGAATGAATATAGAATATTCATTGCTTGTAGCATGAGTGTATGTTTCTGACTTAATATGGCATTAAGAGGGCAACGTTAAATCATCCTCTATTAGACATTATGTGTGTCTATTTAAAAACAATTAACAGATCGTTATACTTCAGGAGCTGCAATTATCGTTGGAATGAAAACCAGCATACACAAGGGTTGATTCAGCATATCAAATTAGAACTTCAAAAAGATTTTTCAAACATACCAGGAACATTCTCAGAGGATGATTATTTGACGTTTGGCGAGTCCAACCAAACACTTGTCCTGGGTTTTGTCATTGCACAAAACCACCCACTGCGTGTTCAACTGGTTCTTTCAAAGAAGGGCCCTTGCAAAAGACCCCAGCGCTTTGGGTGAAGGCATTTATTCCTATTTTTTATCATTTTTTTACCGTGCTGTCACTCAGTGGACAGGCGATACAATCACTTTCACGTGTCGTGTATCATTTTAATGTTTATTTAATGACCACGAACTTTCAAACGACATCCTTTCCAAGTTGCTGTCATGGGCCATCAAGAATCGTAATTGTAAATTGATTCATTGTCAGCTGAGGGTGAGAGCATGGGCCCTGTGATAGGTAATTGGTAAGAGAGAACAGGTCCCTTTAATGAATATATCAATAACAACTGACAGCTGAGAAAGCACCCGTGCAATTGCAAATAAGCGTGAACTCTGCTCAAGAATCACAGCCTTTTCTCTTTTTTTCCCCTCCATGCCGTTTGCTGCTGCCGACAGAGGACATTCGGCTTTCTGATAATTAAAGTGGGCCAGTGAACGGGTGGGTCAGCACATACAGACAGCTATTGAAGAAGTTGACAGTTGGTTTAAATAAATGAAAAGAAAACATAGACAAACAAAACAATGGAAAACAAAATCAAGACCTGAATGTACCATTTATTGATTAATATTCATAGTATTTTTGAACGCATTAATGGTTTAAACATTCCATTTGCCCATGATATATGATTTTATGCATGATGTCATGATATAATGTCATCAATAATTGAGTTAAGATGTAGACTGTAAGTAGTCAGCTGGCAGTGATGATGCTTACTGGTGCCTGGCAACCCAGAGGGTGACCTGCTCGAGATAACTGTCCAATTAGCATACGTATGTCATTAATGTGGCCTCATGGGATGGTAGAATGCAATTCTGTGTCAACATTGTTTGGATTCTTGGGATTGACTGGGTGCACTGTACACTGATGCTGATGGGAAGTGAAGTCCAGACCTTGTGTAAAAGTACTTCACGACCTCTAACTATGAACTTGAGCACTGTTACACCCTGGTGTGCTTTTCCCCCAGCACACAGTTCATTGAAATCAATTAGAATTAGGTATATTATTTAAGTGTCCTGGCATTAGGCTATGATGACCGGCCCATCCTCTTCAGCGATGGTTTCTTAAAAATAGGAAAATAAAGCTATTATCAATCTTTACATTGAAATGGCTTTAAATTGGGACATTTTTAGTTGTGTAAGTTGCCAGCTATTTTGAACCAAAGGTGTGAATTATCAAACCATACCTCTGTACCTTTCATTCACCCTAGTATTCATGTTTTTTTTTTCTATGACCAAGACTTCGTACTTTAAAAATAATAATGTTGCTGGCAAAAGTTGATCTACTAATCACCGAAAGAGGAGCTATTTCAAAATACATAGATCCCATTTTTGAAGGATTAAGAGAGTTTTTGCTATTTATGCAATGACATAGTCTACTGTGTAACATAGGTTGAACCGCGAAGACAGAAATTATTTATATTTTTATTTCATTTTTATCATCAAATGTTCTGAAAGCAGCCAATTGTTAAGCATATATTCTGTGTTTTACTTTAATTTAGATTTATATCTATGAAAATAACAGGACAACAGATCACTCTCAAGCTTTCTTTAAGGGATTCTAGTCTCCAAACATTCTAAGGCATGGCATGTTTACTTGTATTTCAACATTTTCATAATTCTGGTTTACTTGTGGCTATGTTAACTTGTACTGGAATTTTTTTCCACTCTTTTGTACCAAAACCAGAATTTTCACTACTATTTTCATTTACTTCTCATGGGTTCTCATGGGTCAAAAATATGATTATGGGGTATTAGAAGAAGAAAAACAACAAGAAATATAGAAGGCGACTTTTACCAAGCTGTTGGAAGGCCTTGTCAGAAAGACAGTAAACAGATGTACATTTCTTGTTTAACAATCTAGAATAAATAATTACACCCGACAGATAAACATAATTATCGGAAAACCATTAACATTCCATGCCATCCATACCCATTCACTGCAGTGTGTCCAACAGCTTGGATCCTACTTCTATGCACAGACAGCATTAAAAGACTGTGAATAATATAATGTGCTTAGACAAAGTCATCCACTCAACGATTAATGCTGTCTACAGACAGAAATGTGTTCTTTTGTATGGTTTATGCTGGGTGGAAAGTTACATGTGATTTGTATTTTGTGTATTGTATTTTGTATTTTGTGGCTATGGCACTGTATTGTAATTGTCACAATTCATGTACATGTATTTCCAGTAGGCCTTTATGCACAGAATATACACTAACCCCCCTTCAAAATGTATCGCTGTACATCTATCACTTCAAATGGTGGGCTCTGCGTGAACCATGTTTGGCAGTTAACTTTATTTGTCTAAAGTGTACTTACATTTAAATCAGACCAATATCTGGGTAGCATTTACCAAATTAAACATGAATAATACTACCTTAGGAGACACACTGAGTTCTCATTTATTTATCAACAACATCCCTGCTGTTTGTGTTCACAATCAGGCTAAACTTCAGTTCATTTATAAAACAACTGCAAACAACATAGTCAAAACTTCGGAAAGGATATTAAGGAATGTCAGGTCCCTAGTACGGGACCCACAGCATGTAGACAAGAAATGTTGATTGTTTTGTTTGTTGGCATGTTATTATGCTAATTGAATTCGGCAGTGTAGTTTGTGGCAAGTATTTACCAAAGAGATGTATTAATCAGCATCTCTAATGGAGTAATGCAGCAAATCTGGGAGCAATTATTTTCCCACAGTACACACACTTACATCAGCTAGGAACACATGAGTTACAGACCAGCTCCTACGTTTAATCTTCATGTCAGGCCCTTGTTAATGTTAACCTCTTCCTTCCCCGTTGGTTTATTTGGCTTTGTCGTGCACGGCCTCTGCACATAGACCTGTCAGTGGACAATTTATAACCACGAGGCCTTGAAGACAGACTGTCGAAGCTGATGGGCGTTTTGTTGTTTTCGTTCGGACTGGCCCAAGTGACAGGTAGAATCTCCCACAGGGAGAGGGACCGACACACATCATGGAAACATGACAATTGTGTGACAGGCGACGGGGCTGGCTGATGCACCAGCGGTTTTTATTCTTTAAATTCATATCGAGATTTTATTGAATGAGACATTGTTATGTTTTACAATAACAAAACCTATGTATGTTCTCATACTCTAACTCCTACTTTTTTTACCATGAGATGTAGTCGTGTAGTCATATTCATGTCATATTTCAGCGATTTTTAAATGAAATTTTGAAGAAGAAAAAATAGACACTGTGCCTGGTTGAACAAAAAAACGTTTAAATTTATCAAAACAAAATGATAGGTGAAAACCTTCTATATACACATTAGTGTCAGAACCAACAGCAGGCAAAGAATGTACATTAGCCCCTGTTGAAACCTCACCGTACCTTTTTTTGGTTTCGGTGAGATCGTAAGTCTTGAAATGGAGAAGCGAATCACCACAGGGGTGAACTTGTGACCTGTTGTAGCTGGGAAGAAGATTTATGCCAATCAGGAGACAGATGAAAAACGACTTGGAATGAAGACTGGCGAATCAGGGCCGTGTGGCCATTTTTCCGGCAGACAGGATGTGCTTTGCAATATTAAAAATGAAGAAGACGTGGAGTTAAGACTGCCAGTGTGGAAACGCAATCAAAACTGAAGTGGCTTAGGTCACAATAAACATAACACACTTTATTTCTGTGAATTTCCTGCAATTACTTTTATGCATGTCACATGTTTAAAGAACACTTACGTGGTCAATTCAGAATCTTCACTCAACCTACAAATGAGTTATTTTTACTTCTGTGGCAATTTATCAGCTACTCAGGTTACTCAAACCATGATAGTTTACAATGGCTGTATGGGACCAAATTACACAAATTACAGTTAGTTTGGGGTGATTTTGGTGCGTAGTTTGAAGTTGAATTAATTGACAATTGACTCCCATTATATATGACATTTGGAAGCTCACGAATCATACAGAAACAGAGATAAGCACAAGAGTATCAATAATGCCATGTGAATGGATCGACACAATCTATCGTAAGTAGAACATCATGAAATGATGGATCTTGCTCCTTTAATTCAGACTAATTGTAATGGAGTTTGTGTTAAGAGTTTGACCAAGGGTTACATTACCCCCCACTGGTTAACACTTTTTTTTGTTAACTTCAGTGTTGATCAAACTCATTACATTGTGCAAAAAACTCAATAATACTTGCTTATGTCCATTAACTCAAACTAATTATACAAAGGGAAAAAAGCTGCTAGGTTGTTTTCGATTGCGCAATCCTGCTGTTCAGCTCTTTCCTTGTCCACCATACCTCCGGTCCCGAGGCAGGCGGATATGCGAGGAATTACCGCATTAGTTTAATCTATTTGTTTGTTTATATGGGTAAATCATAGATTTCTCTTAAAAACAGAAGGTTTACATTTTCAGTTTACTGCGGAAGCACCGTGAAAAGTTAATCAGATCTCGCTGCGCCTCAAACCAGAGGAGCTCAGCATCTCCACTGATTGAGTAACGGTTCTAAATCAAGAAAAACCATGTTGCCTGACAATATGTCTAAAGTCAGATCGTATCATGAAATATGTCCACCAAAAACAAGGAATTCTGGGAATGTGGCAGTTCTAACAGAGGAACGGTATGAGCCTGCCTTCTCCAGGTGCCCAGTGGACACCACTTTCTTAAATTTCAAAGCAATAAATTAAGCCAGTATAGTGGCCACATCTGTCTTGGAGTCTGCACTTGCACAGACAAGAGCCAAAGCCATTATGTAATTGAAAATGTAATCAATAATGCAACAACTGAACGCAATGTGATCCTGGCTTTATTAATTATTAGCGTACTCAATCCCTTTATCAGGTGCAACTTACATTTTTACATATTTCCCATTTTTACAGCTGGAAAAGCTTTATGGTTGAGTGCCCTTTTCCCTTAACCATGAGGGCACACAACTCAATAACGTAAAGCTATAATCTTCCCGTAAAGGTAATCTCACATTATTTGCCATGCAGCTGAGCTTTCTCTATTCTCACATGTGATGTCTCACACCACATGCTCTATAAGAGTTCAGTAGCAAAACGTTGAGCAGTTTTTTTGACACAGTCATAGTCAGCTCATGACGATCCTGCGGCCCACACTTCTCATTTAAGCCTTTAGGATTAAGAAAATAACTGTATGCTGTGGATCAAAATAATTTTGTTTACTGTTCAATTTTGCACAAGGTACAGATTAAAGGGATGAGTGAGACAATATGCATTTCTTCTAGTCATTCTTCTTTCAAGAAATATTTTGCCAGAAATGAGTTTGTTATTAGAATTAAATGGAGCCTAATTAGAGCCCTGACCTATAATACTGACCTTCTCCTTAAAGACACCAAACACAAATAAGGAAAATCAGCTTAATTGCTTTAAAAACCCTTTTTGTGGCAAAGTAATTGGACCTCTGTGAAGCAAATGAATCCACTGAGGATTCAATGCAAACAGCAATCAGAAACTACAACAGTCTGGCCATTGGTCCCTAATAAAATCCAAATTAAAGGGTTTCAACAACAGCAAAAAAAGAGAAAAGTTGAACAAATGATTTACAAATTTAGTAGAAGACAACTATTATTTAATGGCCAGTTTTAGTTTTCCGACATGAAGGTTTCAGGCCTCTGTGTGCAGTGCAGCACATGTCTTGAACAACTATAACCCCGTTGTCCAGTGGAGCCATGTTTTATACATTTATATGTAAGCATGTATAACACAAAGTCCTACAACAGAAAACTTCAGAGTCACACGCGGTGCATTCTGGTAAAGCATTTCATTGTATCCTACATGTTGCTACAGTGTGGAGTACATGTCGATGTAATTTTTCATTACACTGTCAACCTAATGAATTTCATGGATCATGTTACGTGCAGGGGCAAGAAGTTGAGACATGCATGTGATTGATAGGGCACAAAGAGAGCCTGCTCACTACTTTTGCTGTCTTACATATTTTAGTGAGTTTGGTCGTTAGCTTAACTTCATCTTCACTCTTGGCACAATGCCGGTCTCTCCCTGGCAACTGGAGGATAGTGATGTTGACTCTTGACATTTTACTGGTTCAGTAATAGCAATTAATGACATCGCCATAAGAACAACCCAACTGACATGACATGCTTCAAGAACGTTGGTGAACATTCTGATTAGATTCCCATTTGGTTGTGAGAAGTGGCTTGGAACGTATTTATTGTTCCAAACAAGTTCTGTCAAAGTCACTGACGCATTTATTTATTGTTCCAAACAAGTTCTGTCAAAGTCAATGAAAAGCAGTGGCGGGCCGTGCATTTCACACCTAGGCCTTCAGTAGTGCTCCGTCTGAATCAATCAGACACTCTCTGACTATCCAATCAAAGGGTGTGAATACGCTGACGTTACCTAGGCCTTCTAGAAGGCCTTCGTGTCCCCAACTCAAAATCTGATTGATTGAAGCAACAGTTTGATCAACACTTATTTTATGCTACAGGGCCTGCAGAACTGATTGTGAAGGTCTCCAGGCAGATTTCTTTGACCCTGGCAACAAATGATGGCTGAAATGTGATTGGTTAAATGCTTTAATATGAAAATACACGTCAGAACTGAAGCAGCGCAACCATGATGGGAAAAGCTATGAAAGGAATCGGACAGACCATTTGGAATTATTTAATAAGTATTCATGGAAAAAATATAATTAACATCAGTCTGTGATTCAGATATTTTTTAGGCCAGCAGAGAAGGCCTTGCAGGCCCTGACGGCCCACCACTGCTGGAAAGGCCTGTCACATACAAACTTACTGGTGGCACCCTCAGATGGTTCTAATTTGCTCATGAAAAAATTATAATATATATGGCATTTAGCAGACGCTTTTATCCAAAGCGACTTACAGTAGTGAATGCATGCAAACCCATAGCCTATGCATTGTCAATGCCATGCTCTACCTACTGAGCCACACAGGACCACAATTAAAAAAATCTAAATCTAAATGTACAAATCTAAAAAATCTAAACAAAAAAATCTACGAGGACAGTCCCAAGCCACTCCCTTTCACACTTAACCTCTTTTTTTCTGTCCCCTGATGTATGGTTTCAGATAATTTGGTACAAATTAATAATATGTTGTGGCTAATGCATCATGCTGGTTAGCTTGGTAAGGCTTAGACAGTGTGTTTATCTTAAGTACTTAAAGATGATTATAATATCATTTGTGAGTCTCTGTCAAGAACTGTTACTTTGAAATTGATTGATGTTGCTTAAATGCAGAGTACATGTAGGGATTGATTGGGGAAGCCTGGGGAAAAAAAGACAATAGAAATGGATGAAGTGTGGTGGTGGTCCTAACCCTGAATGTGCCGTATGCAAACGCAAGTAAAAGGATTGCAAAGAACCCCACCCAAGTGTGTTGTAAATGTATAAGTGACATGTGCTAACAATACAAATAATACAATAGTACAGTCCTGGCCAAAAGTTTTGTCGCATGAGTGGACAAAGGTGACAATTGCTAATTACCCAATTCTTAATTAGTTAATAAAGTTAGGAAACAACACAAATTAATCATAAGTGTCTAAAGTTTATTTAGATACCATCAAAACAAAAATTTCATAGATGCTTATAAGGTTTATTGCTTGATAATGATGAACAAGCCAGTTTCTACCTGGACAAAAGTCTTGTCGCAAATCAAATTATAATCAAGAAATGTTATCTTTCTCAAAAAGTAAATATAATAACAAATGAAAAATCAGTCTAGTATTTCATCATGGACTATAAGTTAAGAAATTAATATCTTGTATGGGTTCCTTTGGCCTGCAGAACAGTTGCCATCCGGTTTGGCAGAGAGTCGTAGAGCTTGTTGATGAAGTCAATGGCATGGAAGGCCACCATGGAAGGTGGCATGGAAGGCCACCTTGCAGGCATCCCAAAGCTCCTCCAAGTTCTTCTCGGCTTGGTCCTCCAAGCTTCCTCCTTCATTCTTCCCCAGATATGCTCAATAATATTCATATCTGACGACAGCTTGCTTGTCCGACTGTCAAAAGCCAGCCCCATGTCAACCGCCTCATAGCTCCAGGAGGAGTGGACGCCAGCAATGCCTGTTTCGTCAAGAACTGTACGTCGGTTTCTTGCTCGCAATGGTCTCCATGGTCGTATTGCTGCCCAGAAACCAGCACTAAACAAGAGACAGCTAAGAAATCGTGTTGCGTACGCCAAGGCCCATATAGCCTGACGGAAGGGTGGACAGCAGAAAAGTGGCGAAAAATAGATTTTTCAGATGAATCGTCAGTTGAGCATGGAGCCCAAGCACCGCCAATATTGTCGACGACCCTCTGGGGCCCGTCTGGACCCACGGTTCACCCAGAAGACAGTCAAATTTGGAGGTGGAAAGATTATGGTTTGGGGTTACGTCCAATACAGAGGTGCCAGGGAGATCTGAAGGTGGATGGTAACATTGACAGTGCCAAATATCAACAGATTCTTGCCTCCCAGTACATTCCCAACTACAAAAGGGGTCAGATTTTTCAACAGGATGGAGCTCCTTGCCATACCTCAGGTTCCACTATGAAGTTTCTCAGGGGAAGAAGATCAATGTCCTTCAGGGATGGCCAGCACAGTCTCCAGATATGAATATTATTGAGCATATCTGTGGAAGAATGAAGGAGGAAGCTTGGAGGATCAAGCCGAAGAACATGGAGGAGCTTTGGGATGGCCTTCCATGCCATCCCCGACGATTTCATCAACAAGCTCTACGACTCTCTGCCAAACCGGATGGCAACTGTTCTGCAGGCCAAAGGAACCCATACAAGATATTAATTTCTTAACTTATAGTCCATGATGAAATACTAGACTGATTTTTCATTTGTTATTTTATTTACTTTTTGAGAAAGATACAATTTCTTGATTATAATTTGATTTGCGACAAGACTTTTGTCCAGGTAGAAACTGGCTTGTTCATCATTATCAAGCAATAAACCTTATAAGCATCTATTAAATTTTTGTTTTGATGGTATCTAAATAAATTTTAGACACTTATGATTAATTTGTGTTGTTTCCTAACTTTATTAGCTAATTAAGAGTTGGGTAATTAGCAATTGTCACTTTTGTCCACTCATGCGACAAAACTTTTGGCCGGGACTGTACTTGAAATATCTGCACCTAACAGGATTAATGTCCAGTGACACAAGTGGTATAGTATGTGACAGGCTGGCAAGTGTAGAGCTGCCAGTGAATTTGTGTTTTATAAAGTGAGTGTGTTTGATAAAAGCCCCACTTGTGACCATCCAAAATAACCCAGCATTGTTTATTCTGCAATATCATGGGCAAAGTTATACTGTAGCGATTGCTAGTGTATCAGCTGGCTTGCCCTGCCAGTTCAGTCATGGGTATGATCTTGCGGTGAGCTCGCTTCATTGTGGCATAGTCGCCCCTAGAGTAAGAGAGAGTAACCTTTTGGTAACCTCTGATGAAAATCCCTTACATTCACACACTAACTTTTAAGGTGTTCAGCTGCTGATGGCAATTTTCTGGTTCGCACGAAACCTCTGGTCATTATGATTTCCGAAGTAAGATTAGAAGGTTGGAAAATGATGACCTCAAGAAGAAAATTTCACTAGAGCGATTCAATTTTCACACAAGAGAGTATTAAAAGAGGTGATGAGTGTAGATCGTGCATCTTCTCGGATAGCTGCGTAATGGTATTTAATGCCATTAAAGCCCTTTGTCAGGCTGTCTGTGGCGGATAGGAACCATTAACTGAAGGAACTTAACTTGAATGGATAAAATCATTCACTCACTTCAGAGTCCTTTCAAAACCGTGCTCTTACCTCTGAGCTATACCTATCCTACCCTTAATAAAATGAGTCTTTGCTCGAGAAACATGACTCTTTGTTTAGTCATGCTGTTGTGTTCGGTTTTGGGAGGAATGTCTGTTATAACGGACCCAACCATTACTGGTTTATTAATGAATGCCTATGATTTCTTTTTAGCTCTCTAATTTTTCTCTCATTTACTTTTGTTGTATCTTTTCTGATCACCTCTGTTGGCTTGTGCATTCAAATGCTTATGTGTTTCTTTTATGCCTTTCTTTTCTTTCTGATTATTTTCCCATTTTTCTCCCAATTTGTTGGCCAATTGTACCCTCTATTTCTTTCAATTTACCCTCCCCCACAAGCCCACCTCCCATCCTCTGAGTCAAGCCAATTACCTGAGGTCAGAAATGATCCGCCTCCTCCGAGGCGGAACTCGCCCACCCTGTCTTATGGAGACACTCTCGGCGAGCTTGTGCCGGCTCTCCCTCCCCCCTCCCCCTGGGGCAGACAGCCAATTGCCACCCCCAAACGGGGCTCCCGGTCAGTGCTGGGCTGGCACAGCTGGGATTCAAACCCCGGCCACAGTGGGCAACCTGCACTCCGGGCGAGTTACACCACCCGAGGCTTTAAAAAAAAAAATGCATGAACAGTATTTGAACATTTTGTGTTTAGTCCTGCCACCACCCCCTTCTTCTGGGAACTTATTTCGATTTGTACATTACACCAGGGCTATTTATGGCTCTTCACTAAGTCCAGAACAAACGCTCGTTAAAAAATGCTGTTAAAAAAAGAACATGCACTGATGGTTTCTTGTGACTGCCTTAAAGCAGACAATGCTCATTCCTTATGGATGACTCATTCTCATTGAACATCAATTAATGTCATGAAGCATTTGTCGACTTGTTGACTTGTTGCACAGTGCCTGTCCTAAAGTTGTTTGTAAGACGTAAGGTCTACCCTATG
Source organism: Aldrovandia affinis (assembly GCA_029706075.1). Classification (NCBI taxonomy): domain Eukaryota; kingdom Metazoa; phylum Chordata; class Actinopteri; order Notacanthiformes; family Halosauridae; genus Aldrovandia; species Aldrovandia affinis. The sequence goes on from JAINUG010000041.1 coordinate 4,812,257, forward strand.
GACAGGCACTGCAATAAATGTTAATAGTGTTTTATTGATGCATTCACAAATCGCAGACTAATGGGGCCTTCATAAAACAGGTTGCTAACATAAGTTAAAAAGTAATGTCATGATTTTAGATTTCCAGTAAAATTGGTGGAAGAGAAGCAAGAGAAAGGGAGAAAGAAATGGATATACAATATTTTTTTATCACAGTATTATGCATAGATCAAAATGATTAATCATATATTGAAAATTATCAAGGTAGTTAAAATTGGAAAGAAACTCAGTGACTAATGTTTGATTTTACAATTGTTCTCCTTCATTGCCAGTTCTCTGCATTTTGAGCCAGGAAAAGTGATTTTTGTTTATCCTGTGCTCACTGCCTTTCATTTACATGTTTGCTAAATCTATGCCATGGGTTTCGTTTGTAATACTAATAAAAGTTGCTTGTATTCTGCTATTTGCGCCACTCATGACTCATTGGCTACAGAAGAAAATCTGGCCTGGAGTTTTCCCAGCCAGCATTGTTTGAGAATCTTCAACTGTAGATATTACACAAATAGTTAGTTATTTTCTTTCAGAAATGATTACATTACCATTACAAGTAAACAATCAATGTATACTGTGCGTGTGGTTTGGAAAAGATAAGGAAATTATCAGTTTTGACATAGTGTCCATAATTTTGAACAAGATGTTTTTTATTGTGGGGTTATTAATATAATCTGTAAAAGTTACTGGTTGTAAAAAAAGTGGTTTTATAACCACAAGCCCAGAAAATAACTATTTAGTCCTCCAGCCACAAGATGGCAGTAAGATACTATAACAGTGCCACTTTTTATCATTTTAAATGAGTTTAATTTTAAACTTTCTTTCGAAATTACTGTACTGTACTGTAGTATTGTACCTATGTTATGATACAAAGTATGTCTGCTGAAACGCTCTCCAGTTGATTGAACATGGCTCATAAAATGGTCAAAAATACAGAACAGTGTTCTTTGGTCATCTTGGAATTCGATAGTGTTAGTTACCAATGACTTTAAAAGAAAAGTCAGTGTCTGTTGCCACAAAGAAGTGCCCAAATTAGTTTAAAATCCTTGCTGAACATCACCTACCTGGTCCTTGGTATATACCATGCCTGACTTTCATCCGATCACAAGAGAATTGTACACTGCATCAACTCTCGGGGAGGGAGGAAGTGGGAAGCAGAAATTCGGTTAAGTCCTCTGAGATAGAGAGTTTTAATAGGCCACTTATTCATTGATGGGATGGGATTCTTTTAGGATGACTAAACGCTTTAAGAGACAGGCTGTCGGGGGACTGGGATGTCTACTGTGTGATGCACTTGTCTCTCTCCGTCTGGGCTCATTTTCTCCACCAGCTTACATTGGTAGGAGACACAAACCCTGTACTTTCTTTTTACTAAAATAAAGGAAAGGGTTTTTCTTTCCACCAACGTGAATGAGGTGAAGGTTTGCCAACGAACTCATAATAAACAGAATGAAGAATGATAAGACCCAACGTCAATACTATTATTCCCTTCAACAGGGTATGACAAATGCACAACTAGAGCATTACACTGATGAAGGCACTGCTGGTGCTGTAATGTTGTTTCTTGCCATATTTAATAAAAGCAAATTGGAGCGTAAGTGGATATCTGTGACCGTCTAGAGCAGGGACAATTTTCCTTGTGTCAGAAGTAAGAGGGTCTTGGGTCTCAGCTGGAAACATATATCCTATGATCAAATAATTTCACAGACTCTTTAATAGAATCGTGCATTTGGAGTGTTAGCAGCCACTGGGGATTTTAAATGCACAGATTTTTTTTGGCAGATAATTCATTCCTCAAAGAGATTGCGGTACAGCTCATGCTGGAATGATTTAATGTCTGGGACTTGAAATGTCTTGAAAGATTAGGAAGTATGCTGTGTATAAAAGCTTTTATAAAGAAATTATGCATTATCACTCCATGAGCAAGAAGTTCAGAACGGAGTCATTTACATTTATTAAGACTGACATGGTGGAGTTGACATGGTGTCTGTTCTGATATTAAGAGACTATTGAGTGCAAGCTGTCGATGGTGTCTCCCTTAGATGTCTGCATTTCCTGTCACAAGACACAGAATGGCATAAACAGCAATTTATAATTCTCTTATAATTAATAATGTCTCATGAAATGACATTCCATGAGACGTTCCATGAGCTGTGATAAATGTTTCACATTTTTATTGTAAAAGGGCATTTGGTCCTGGCGCTTAATTGCGTTTCGGGAAAAGTGCGACATTGGTGAGGAATGGCCATTATGTGTTTCAGACTGATCGTAGCCTGTCATTACTATATTTTAGTCTTTAGAAATGTGAGAACGTATCTTTTTCAGCTCAACAGTCAAAGGTCATGTGTAGAGCTTTGGGGCTCATTTCACTTCACAGGCACAAAACCTGTCAACTGGTAAGTAGTTACCAAAGAGAAAGCGAGAGAGGTAGTAAATTGAGAATATATTTCAGTTTTAGACTGTGAAACTCTTTAGACATCTTAGTTTTCAAAAATGTTATTTTCTTGTTCAGATTTGTTTTTAAATGAATAATTCATTAATGTTTATAGTTAGATACTATTTGTCCTGACAAAAATGCCAAACAGACCAAAACCCAAATTACCTGATAATCTACTTCCTGTTATAATCTATTGAATAAATCTTTAATAAAAAAACACATCATGCCTGTCAACTACCTGTCTACTTTCTGCTTAAAATCTGCTTAATAAATGTTTAAAAACACATCATACATAATTCATGAGTTGTAACATCTTAAATGTTTTCTGACCCAAAGTACTAATTATCTCAGTAAATTCATTAAGGCAGTAATTAGTTGAATCACATGCTCAAACGGTCTGGTGCAGACAAAAACTGTCTAAGATTGAAACCGTATTACATTACTGTACTCATCCTTTTGGATTTAATGATACCTGGACTGGATAAACTGGAGTAAAGTGTGGAAGTAAATTAGCTGGAAAATATGCCTTTACAGGACATTGTGCCAGGAAGCAATATTTGCTTCTTGATGAAATGATGTGAAAAGGAAAAGGTGAAAAGGAGAGAAAGAATGAATGAATGAATGAAATGTAAAATGTATAAAATATTACCCTTGACCGTAGACCTTTCCTAAAGATGAAATGCAAAAGCTGCCCTCAAATCCATCTACAGGACAATATTCCCTTGTATTAATCAATGGTGTAATATTCAGTCCAACACTCTTCACACAACAGAGCCGAGGGAAGCAGTCATAGACAGAAGGACCCCCGTCATATGTCACGTCCACGCCCCCAGTCATTTGGGTCCGCAGCTGTATTCATGACCATTATGCGTTTGCTTGCAGGTGCCATTTTTCATGCAAAGTCACATTAGAATCCCTTCACATACTTCAGAAGTAGACTTTTGACTCTGGATCTATCTTCTTTTTATTTTTGTTAGAACTGTGCACCTCCGAACACCGTTTAGTTTTTTTAGCAGTCATTTCTTAATCTAAATTCGGTAGAGTTGGATTGGTAGAAGGACCAAGCTGAACAAGACGCCACACATTTTGTTTAATTGGCACGTGTAGGTGTTACTCTGTATTTCCATGTAATTCTCCATGTGCTGTTATAGTACTATGTAGTACTATAAATTACTGCACCTGGAACTTTTGAAGCCCAGATCTACCTACAGTTACTGTGTAGCTGCAGAAAGAAATGCCATTTTGCATTGAACAGATGATTTTCTATCAAATAAATACTGAAAAAATATTGTACATTACAAATATAATATATACAGCTACTCCAATCAATAAGCATTCCACATACAGTGTTTACCCACTCCAAGTTATTTTCAATGAGAAATACAATTATTAAATTTGGATTCTTATGGCTTCGATGTAAAATAATCAATTACGAAAATGAGTGAGTGAATGAGTGCACCTTATCTAAATGTTGCTGATTTGCATTCAAATGATTTACAGTCAAATATTTAGAGACCTGAAGCAATTTCTCGCTTATCAGAGACACATCTAACAACTCCTGTACTTAAACAAATTCCACTATATCACCCCAAGTACTGATCCCCTTATCTGTCATCTGTAATTACAGACTTCGCCAACAAGCAGGCTGGTCTAAAGTGCTACACCGACAGATCTCTTTAACCACTGTGGCCACTTGGGCAGAAAAAGCATAATCTTTCCATTCAACCATCTGAGGTCGCAATTCTTCTCCCTGGTGACAATACGGCTATTGTAGCATCCTCCCTCCCCCAACCTTCCCCTCTCCTCCCCTCTCCTCCTCCTTCCCTCCCTTCTCTTGCCACTATGGGGTATATTACTTTGACCTCAGCCCATCAATCTGTTTCAACTGGATAATGATATGTAATCGCTTTCTTTCAGAGGGGGTCTATAAAATGGTGCGGAGACTACACCCCCTCCCTGGGGACCCCCTTCTGTTCCCTCCCATTAGATCTAACGCCGGCCCATTCATGGCGGTAAATACCCGAGCACATGGCCCTCTCTGTGCAGCCGGCAGTGGGAGAACCACTGCTGATTCTTCACGCCCTTGTTCTACAAAAGGAGGGCTAAACGCTACACAGAGGGGCTCAGCGGGGCGGCTTTCTGGGCCCACGCTACTTTACGAGGGTCTGTCTCACTCATTAATACAGGGCCTCCATTATGTCACACATAGAGACCCCTGGTTTAGGGAAGAGTGGCAGCCTGAGGGAGGGGGAGGGAGGGAGGGAGGGGGGCAGGAGAGAGAGATAGATAATGGGATAATGTGAAAATGAGATTTAGAGATACAGAGAGTGAAAAAGGGTACAGGTACAGTAAGGTACAGTAATACAGGACAAGACGAGAGATGGAGAGACAAGGCAGGAAGGAAGAGAGAGGGAAAGAGAGTGCACATAAAGAGCAAGACTGCCCATTAGAAGCATAATCCTGGAATGGACTTCCTGAAGAGAGACTGTGTGGCAAGTTATTACGTAACATACATTTAAAGCACCTTTCACTGTGCAGATAACCGTGTGGTACGGGCTCCCATAAGGAAACAAACTGACAGATCCCAACCGTCTCCAATCTGTGGCCTTTTGTTGAAACACTTCAGAATGTTCATGCAAAAGGCTTACTTATGAGACGCGTGTAAACTCGGACAATAACTTGATGAACGACATGCCCCCCCCCGCCGCCCCCTGGAAATGGGCTGCCTGGTGTATCTTTTTATCTCGACTCATTCTGCTGCAGGTTTAAGGCTTTTACACGCCGAGCAGATGCCCATTGAAGGATTGGCACCACGCATGGAAGGCCCAGATGGAGTCAGTCCACCCCTCAATGGGAGGACAATGGGGAAAGGAAACCGTGTTAAAAGGGGCTCATCCAGCACCATTGAACCCCCACAAAAGATGCTTGTAGGAGGCGAGTGCATAGGCGGGGCACCGCAACTGCTGGGACATGTCACAGGACGTAAAAAAACGATCCTAGGCCAGCCAGCCACTCTATTAGAAGTCTATAGAGGTGCAATGGCAAAATAAACAAGTTCCCTTTTAGAACTGGGAGGAAAACATAGTGTCGGTCTGTGTCATTATGCCAGATAATTTAATTAAAAAAGGGAGGAAAGCACGGCCAGTGTGACGAGGTGCAGACAAAACAACAAACAACATGATTGAGGGAAAAGGAAGTCGCACATTCGTTTCACAACAAAAAATGTCAGGTGATTGCATTTGAAAAATCACCAATGTTTTGGATATTTTGGGTGAACAGGACAATCTGTGATTATGCAATAGTGTGGAAAAGGTCATTGAAATATGTGATAAAACAGATGAGGTGGCTCGGGCACCTGGTTAGGATGCCTCCTGGACGCCTCCCTGGTGAGGTGTTCCGGGCATGTCCCACCGGGAGGAGGCCCCGGGGAAGACCCAGGACACACTGGAGAGACTATGTCTCTCGGCTGGCCTGGGAACGCCTCGGGATTCCCCCGGAAGAGCTGGACGAGGTGGCCGGGGAGAGGGAAGTCTGGGTTTCCCTGCTTAGGCTGCTGCCCCCGCGACCCGACCCGGATCAGTGGTAGAAGATGGATGGATGGATGGATGGATGGAACTTTAAAACTAATTTAGACCTACTACTGTGCATGACATCACCTCATTTTATTGACTAGTTGCTAAAGAATGCCAGTTATGGACCAAATTTTTATCCATAGATTACGTTTGGTAATTGTGAATAAATGAACACAGAAATAGAAACAAAGGGTACAATGAATCAGGGGCAAATTAAACAAACATCTTTCAGTATGAACAAGTAAAAACGGAACCGTCAGTCAACCTCAGTGAGCTTCAAAACTCATGTAGAGTTGAACAAGGCCCTGCACTTTCAAAACTGCATGGATTTGTGAAATGTATGCCAGCAGTGGTTTGGAGCCTTCATTAATTTGAAAACCCAGCTCGGTCCTTTTCACAAAACCAATACCTCTCTGAATATTCTTCATGCCGCGCATATGGACACTTCTGCTCTCGGCAGCTGCGTCTCCCATGTTGAGCAATGGTTATGTATCATGAGTCTTGAGCTGACCCGTGACCCTGGTGACATCACCAGCTGAAGACCACTACTGTTCACCCGGAGGGCATAATGGCGGCTCCCCTTGAGGTACTCTGACTCCAATAAAGGGTCATTTCCTCCATCAGTGAAGCTGTCACAACAGCTTTCCAGTTACATAACTGAGTGTGTTTTCCTCACCCAAAGGACCTTCACCTCACAGGCTTCCTGGATCAATTTATATGTCGTTTTTTCCCCCCTTCAATTCTTACCATATGTGTCCGGGGGTGAGATGGAACGTTCAAGGTGTGATGCATTGTGGCATCACAGCAATGCCAGTTCCTGAAAGATAATTCAAGACATTGTGTCTACTCTTCACTGTCTTCAAAGAGTGGGCATTCGAGCCATGCTCTTTACATGAGTATGCCAGTGCCTTTATTTTTCCCCCTGAAGCAAATTGACAATTCAGGTGTGCAAATGAGATCATAAAGGCGACAACAGAAGAATGTTGCACAGTGTGTCTGCGTATCAGCCAAATGATGTGTGACACATACACTAAGATCCTTTTTACAAACTTATTTGATCTGCACAGTCCAACCCTCCACTCAGGGCGAGTATTTGTCCCTGGCAGGAGTTTAGAGGTTACGTACACATATGTACACACAGTCACACACAGTCACACAAATACCCACACAGACAATTGTTAATAGATCCATTATGCAGATTTGAGCTCCCCAAATAATGGGACAGTTTTAATTCCCCAACTAGGCCAAACTGAAGTCAAGATCTGCTATTTTCAATCTGGAAAAAGTTATTAGAATGTACATTCCACAACAAAGAAAAAGCTGAATTTCAAACATGGCTTTTACAGTAGACATTTCAACAACTTTACAATCTCCTCTGCAAAGAAGCAGAGTCTTACCTAACACAAAATTGCTTTATTATATTTGTATATTATATATATGTATTACCCCTTTTTCTCCTCATTTGGAATGTCCAGATTTTGTTAAGCCGTGCTCATTGCAACACCCGCTGTCAATCTGGGAGAGCGCAGACAAACATACACTCTCTTCTGAAAAATGTGATGACAGCCACCGCTTCTTTTTACATCACAGTCTATACATTGAGCTTGCACATCCTCATCCACACAATAGAAAAGAGCCTTAACAGGATGAGCTACCCAGAATTCCCAATATTGTCCCAACATTTTAAAGTTTTACATTTTAGTTTTAAGTTTTATATTATTAACAAATTAATGTTATATTAGCGTTATTGTATTTTATTGTTATTGCACTTTATTGTTATTGTTTACAGTGTATGATTTAATCAGTAAATCATGTATCTTCCTTTCTCATAACCATAAAGGCTAAACCCATTTGAGCGTTATGGAGTAATTGGTTTCAGTACAAGTAGCTATCAAACAAGCATAGTTGAGGGAAAGTCTTGCTGGAGGGCAATGCTAGTTTCCCTCACTTTTAATAAGGATATCCAATTTAAATAATGTGAGTAATGTTAATAATTAAATTGGTATGAAAAACACTGAATGTGTGTATTAAACTGTGAATGGAAAAAGGATGTGAACAGTAATGGATCCTTGAGATCTTATATCAGGCAATTTATGAAACTTTACAAACACTTGCCAAATGCATTATTCAAAAACAGCATCTAATACTGTATCAGCACACTGCCAACCCACCTGACAGTCAGTCAAAATTATACTACTTTTCAAATAGGACCATTTTTAGACACTTTCTTCTGAATGGGAGGGGGATAATTCATTCAACACCCACCACAGGACCCTCTCGAAGTGGGCTTAAACTGCAATAAAATTTCTGAAAACAAATTTCTGGCCACTGTAAGTGTGGTGACCATCTTCCTTCAGATACACCACAACACTGATGCATAGATGAATTCAAATGGGACATTGCGGTTTTGGACCACCTCACGGCACCAGTGGCTGGCGATCTGCAGCCTACTCCACACTTTTGAGGACTGTTGAAATCAGGAGGCTGGGGGCTACACCATCAATCACGGCTTGCTGATGTAGTAGCCAGGCCGAACAAGAGAGTGGAGGGGAACTTCCCCTTCCCCTCTGAAAGTGGCAGGGTGCTCAGCATGTGACAGGAAGTTAGGTCACAGGTCATAGGCCTCAGTCCAAATCCGAAGCAGCTGCCACTACGAGGGTATCTGTCTCCTGGAGCTGTTCCCCTTACAACTCATTCATAGAACGGATAGTCAGCAGCTTTGAAAATATATGTATTGAATCTAACTGAAAAGGGTCTTTGAGTAATTAATTTTTATTCAAAGTTTTTGACAAATTTGGTTTGTTGTTGATTTCAGAGCCTACCAAACTCCTAATGATGTTTACAGATAAGAATAAAAAACATTACTATCTTATATTTGTTACAAAAGTTAAAGAGGAACCATCACTATGACTGAATTAGCAGTGGAAGTGGAAGTAACTACCAACAAAGAAAGTTGAAGAATCACCAACCCATTGGAAGAACATTTGCTACACTTGACTAAGGCTCAAGTTGTAATAAATGTAATAAAAAAAATGTTTAAAAAATCTATTTAATTTCTATTTAAAGCTTCAATAATTGCTTGAGGAAGCTGGTATTGGTAATCTGCCTGGAAAATACAATACAAGGTATCACTAACTATTTAATGGAACATTGTACAGTACAAGCCGTGAGCTTTGGTTCTGATTAGCTAGACTCAGTCTGGCTTTCATCACGCACTGTCCAATTCCATCGCAAGTAAACAACACTGAAGGCGAATCGAGACAGTTCCTGTCACTGTTTGAGTCCAACGTCACTGAAACCACATGGTTGTTAACTGCTTTGAATGTGACAGTGGAACAAGCCAAAAACAAAAACCTATCCCCCATTAAGAGAAAATTAAAGACAGGCAAAATAATGACCAAATCCATAAATGATTACAAACAACAATGGCAAAAACAAGAACAGAAAGAACAAAAGTCACAGGAAATGCTTTAAAAAATTAAAAACCCTAACAGCATTTTACTGCAGGGTTCTTCTCTGAGGACCTGAAATAGTACTGAATTCAACCCTCCCAAAGTCAGAAGTGAAAGTGATGGCACATTTACACTGTACTAAAACTGACATTAGGCCAGTAATGACTGAAATGTACATACATGATGAGCATGAAAACAATGTAAACCATATGCCATGGCTGTCTCAGTCACCAGATCTCAACCCAATTGAATACTTATGAGAGATTCTGGAGCGGTGCCTGAGACAGCGTTTTTCACCGGCAATAACAAAACACCAAATGATAGAATTTCTTGTGGAAGAATGGTGTTCCATCCCTCCAATAGTGTTCCAGATGGTTGTGGAATCTATGCGAAGGTGCTTTGAAGCTGTTCTGGTGGCTCGTGGTGGCCCAACGCTCTATTAAGATACTTTATATGGGTGTTTCCTTTATTTTGGCAGTTATCTGAATATACAGTATATGTTTAAACTTGTTTACAAGATGTGGAAATCAGAAATGACTTAATTAGCTTTAAAACTTCACCCAAATGAAAAGGAGCCAATTATAATGCTTTATGGAAGGATTTTGCATGACAGAAGAGTGTTCTCAACATACAGGTTATTTTATTACAGACAGAATAATTCATGCCTTCAGTTATTCCAAACAATATATATATATTTGACATAAACATTTCAACTAATGGAGTTACATTGATGACACCACCAATGGTCTTCAGTATAATTATGAAACGTATTGCAAGGTGATTGTGTCAAATTTGAATACATTTGCAGTGTATTTGTAGTGTGCAATAATTATTCAGTTTTTTTATTTTGTTTGCCGTGGCAAGTCTCAAATGACACATTCAATGTCAAAGTTCTATTACAACCAACAGCAGTGACACATAACACTTTGTCAAGAATGTCAACAAAATTTACACCAAAAATTTTAATTAACATGATTAATTAAAATGAGCGTCCCTGTCTTTATGCTACAAACACAGACTAAATTGGAAGGTGATGGTGTCACATTATGCCTGGACTTGTCTCCTTGAAGATTCATCTGCGTCAGTGGTTGTACAATGCTAATTTGAATTGTTATGATAAAAAATAAATTGAGTATTCCAAGGCCTTGGGCCCTAGTCAGTGGAGGCTGAGATATCTTGGGGAATATGATTTTCATGTGTTGTGACAGTGCCATATCTCTAACACCCGTCAGTTCATGCACTTTATAGTGAAGGCGGCAGTGTAGTATAAAAGTTAGGGAACTGGGCTTGTATCGCAATGGCTGCAGGTTTGATTCCCAGGTGGGGCGCTGTCGCTGCACCCTTGAGCAAGGCACTTAACCTGAATTGTTTCAGTAAATATCCAGCTGTATAAATGGTTTGTCTGCTAAACAAGCATCTGCTAAATGCCTGTAATGTTTGATGGGGATGTAGATGTCATGGATCACTGTATCTTTAAGGGCTTTGATGGATACCATTACTGTAAACCGAATACATTTCTATATTACCATAGATTGCACTGTTGCAGCAGCAATACAAAGTATGTGTGCGGTGTTTCATGCATCACACAGAAGTCCGTGTCACTAGGTGGCGCTTAAATACAGCTCTCCCCTTGGCCAGAAAATATTCACACTTAAAAAAACAAAACAAAACAAAACAAAATGTAGCAGGATGCAACTTAGAAGGCTAGATTTCAGAGTTTCTGGTTTCTGTCCGCTCTCTGTTTTGCCTGTTTTACCGTAAGCAAAAGCACCACGGTCACAAGAAGAAGAACAGTTGCACACATTCCACTGTTAACAATCCAAAGGAAAAATGAATACCGTAAATTCTCCAGGCAAGAAAGATGAGCTACTACAGTAATTCTGCAAGTAAATGATTATTAAGAGGAAGGAAACACACACCTCTCTCAGCCCTGAGTCAAAAGGGAGAAATGAGAAGAATTAGATGCTGTATATATCACCTTGCTATTTGATATCACTTTCCCTAGATACAATATTACCCCCTTATGAAGTGGTACCTTGTTATCATTGTAGAAATATTGTTTAAATACACATACACATGCTGTAAATGCACACATAGACACAAAGGTTTGATCTGTGTGTAGCTCAACTAAATGATTATCCTGCTTCATGAACATCAAAATGGCCAGAGCTACCATGTGCTATCATGGTATTTGGCATTTCCCAAAACACAGCTAATGCTATATTGATTAGCTATGTATTTGCTGATACACATTACTCACCTGCTGAATAACTTAATATTAGCTATATAATTTGAATGTAACTAACTCTTATATGCTAACTAAATCTCGCTAGCTATCTAAATTGGTGGATGTTGTATTGCTAGCTACTTACAGTAGTTACCAACAATTGTTGCCTGGTATGATAGCTTTGCTAATGAGCTAGATGTAAAAGTATACATTCCTATATAAAATATTCAGTCCTTACAATACACACTGCTTTGTCTGCTACATCTTTTTTTTTTACATTTCAGTATTGCACAGCTGTATATAACCACCAATGACTACTGCAAAACACATACCATTTCTGCATGGGTCTGTTGTCTAAAACAACTTCTGGGAAACACATACCATTTCTGCATGGTTCTGTTGTGAACATCCCCATGTGTTTTTAATCTAGCATACTAAATGTAATGCTGTAGTATAATACATACTTTATCACAATGCCGACAGGAAATTGTTTCTATAAGATTATGTAATGCAGTCAGAGAGAAATAAATGTCAAATAAAGCAGTAATCAAGTTGATTACATTTGTGTTTGTACATAAATTGTGTTTGTATTCCTGCTACTACCACTGTATATGACACATTAATTGACACTTACACTTAACATCAGACTACTGCATGAGGAATCTCTGTATTACGTAAGTCAGGTACAAGAATAGATCAAGAAGATATATATATAGGTATAGGTACACATTATATACAATTATTATAAAAAATGTAAGTGTAACAGACCATTTATTGTCTTTTTAATCAGTTTTCTGATAAATATATTTAGGCGTATGAGTTTGCACCAGTCAAAACGTCTTGCAGCATCAAATTTATTCATGATCCAACTGACCTTTTCAATGCATTGTCAATAAAAGTTATCCAGAACAGAGAAGACATTTTCATAAGCACAAAGAGCAGAACAATGACAGTGTCCACACTGTTGTGATTGGAATATATTGATTTACCCATGGTTCATTGACTTTGTATTACAGTCCTGGGGTTAAACAGCAGTAAGAAATTAATTGTAATTTTTTTCTTTAGCCCATTCACTAGGAAACATAATATTACATTACACTTTACACGAGCTACACAGATAGCTTGCTCAACAGCAATAAACAGAACTAACATAAATGTTTGGAATACACCCATATTCAGTTGAAACATATTTGATTTTTTTTTTTTCATTTGGGGAAGTAGGGGGGCAAGGAGTGTCGATCAGAGGCAGTCGGAACAACAGCATTCAGGGTGGTCTCATATGGTCTGCCCCCAGCATCTGCTGGAAGAGTCTGTCTCACTACGACTGCCCTGCTGGGGCATAGGGCCTGGAGCATTTACCCCCCCCACCCCTGCCTGCAAACAGCAACTATCAGACTCAAGTCTGTCACTTGAAAATCCAGCAAGGGCCTAAATGGGTCTTCCATCATATCGAAGCGTGGGGGCTACTGACAGAGCAGCCCCTTGTGCTCCGCGCAACTGCTTTGGTTTTGGCGCATGGCGCTTGCCAAGAATCTGGCTGGATCCAGAATGGCGAATTCTCCGTTCAAAGAACGAAGCCACAGTATCATCAGGAATGCAGACTCGGCTGCAGGAGGAACCAAACCTCAAATCCCAAAAAGGGGACGTGCGGTTCCCCTCTCTGATGTGTACATGTGCTCCCCATGTAACTCTTGTATAACTGTCACTTGCTATACCCTTTGAGTTTCGTATTAATTTGTGCAATTGGGTGCGTCATAAAGAGCTGGCAATCTGAATTGAGACGGATTGCGTCTGTGCACATGGCTGGTACATAGTGCGGAAGAATTCTGCAAGGGTTAGGTTTTCCAGAGCTGACATTGCGCTTCCCAAAGTATGAAAATTGGCACAAGGGATTGATTATTCTTCCCTAATTTAACAGTGTTCAACACTGTGACTTGTGTTTTCTGGTTTTGTCAAATATTAAAGAGGGCTTGGCTGTGGAAATCAAACAGAATCGCATAACAAGGAATTTTAATTTGATTAATTCACTGTTGTATTTGCATGCAGATCAAAGGAAGCCATGACGGCTCAACATTAGTCATTCCACAGACCAATTTCCTGCACAACAACCCAACAGAAAAGCAGCATTTGATCCATTTTCCCCTTGAAACCATTGGTGGGGAAATGTCTACAGTAAAACAGTTAACCTCTGTTTAATCCCACAGCATTGCTACTGATGACTGTGCAATGTGCAGTAGTAACATTTTATGGGAGAATATCAACCAAATAATATTATACATAATGCATTCTATCCTTTATCCCTATTGTTAAATGGTTATTTTAACATAGAGGATCTCCACAAAAACCCAATATGCAAAGCATATTGGTGAGCAATTATGACCCCCCGCTCATAATCCTTGCATTTCATTATTCAAAAATTAATGCAAAATAGAGGCAACAACTTTCATTCAACGTGAAAGAAGGGGAAAAAAGTAATAACCTACATGATTATTAATATATTATTCTGTGAGCACTAAAAAAGAAAAACAATCTCTTTATGCATGTTTTATAAATAAAAATGTTCATACCTGATTTGATATAAAATATAAGCACTTCCCACTACATACCTGGTGAAAATACTGACACCTCCAACCAATAACACCTCTTACCTGTAATAATAAGCTGTGTTATTAGTGCTGTATAACCATCACAATCATCACTGCTTACCCATAACTACCAGTCAGTAACAAGCAGTACAGAGTGTAAGGCCACGACAGGCAGTACAGGGGAGACGGGCAGTATGGAGCTGATCTCTGTTTCCTATCAGACAGTCAGCAGAGTGTTGTGCAGACAGGGCTCCCTCCCGCATCACTTCCTCTCTATAGAAGTTGATTGCTTACAGCTGGGGCCCATTTAAGGCATTTTAATATTACACAGAAGATCAGAGCAAACAACATTATTCTCCAATTACAACTCATTTCGTCCAACTGATGCTTAATTTCCTTCCTTTTCGTCGATTAGCCTAATGCGAAAATTGGAACACACTTAGGGCCGCTGTTCCGATTGTTCCTTGGCCGCCTGTTGCTTTGCACCAGCGTTAAGTCACATTTTTTGTAACTGTATATAAAACGATTAGAGGCAGAGGGTTGGAGATTTAATTTGAGAGATCTGCTTATCGACATTCTTGGAAGGTCTGAGCTTGCTAGCTTCTCTGGAGTGGTGTTAATTCAACTCCTGTCTGAAATGACATTACAGCGGTAAATCTTAGCAGTTCATTGTTCTGTATAAATCATGTCAAACAAGTCAACCAATTAGGTTTGAATGGAAATTCATGTCTGTTATGATGGTTTAGATCACGTAGTCTGCCATGCTGGCTGATATTCCAATAAGTAGAGTAGAATATTGTTACTCTCTGATGGTAGAGGTATACATTTGTTTTTGGAGGAGAAGGCCAAACCTATTAGCACTTTAGTTTAATTTCCTCCCTGGTCTTATTCATGCAGTATTTAAACCAGAATGGAAAAGTTTCTGGAGAAACCTTAATGAATGTTCAAGCACTTTGGATTCCATACAATTCCATACAATATTTTAAAAATATATTGTGTTTTGTTAGGTTTTATATTGTATGGTGATGTATGTAGTACAGTTTCAAGTATAAGGCAGGGTGCTGTGCAAGCTGCCAAGGTGAGTGTACTCCAGGTGGCTAATATAAAACAATTCATCTGGGATCACCCACAGTTCAATAGGGTATTGTTAGCCATTAATCATGGCAATAATTGAATTCTTTCGTACTTCTTTGGCTAGCCTAGACAAAGTGCTTAGTCTTGGATCTTCAGATGTGTGTCAGTGGTGATGATGCGTAACAGAATGATGTGCATTGTAAAATTCCGTTGATTGTTCCTGTTATTTTTATGGCGCCCTCAGTCAGTATTCAACAGCTAATAATTTATTTAACATTATATTATTTATTTACTTAGCAGACATCCTTATCCAGGGTGACTTAACAGTTTACATTTGATATATTTTCCATTTACACTGTATATTTACTGAAGTCATTTCAGTTAAGTATTTTGCCCAAGGGGTACAATGGCAGAATGTTACAATTGAACTTGCAACCTTTCGCTTACATGTTTCTTAACCACTATGCCACACAGCCACAATCACCATGAAGACAATGCACAGGTGTTCAAGGCTCTCCGTTTGACAGCACGGGTGTTTTTATCCTTTTCTTTTGGGGCTAGGTGGGTGTTTTTTTGTTACTAAATTTAAGAATACTTTGTTCATGCTTAGTGGGACATAGGACTTGGAAACATTGTGTACGAGATTAATGTCACTCTCTCTCTCTTGCTCTCTGTTTTTTCACAGTGAGATAAAAACGATAAATGGATCTTATTACCAGGTGTATATTATACAAATTTTGCTGGAATGTTTAGTGCCATAAATCTGAGAAATTGCACGATTGGATGATATATGGCAGGAGTAATGGAAATAAGCTGGGATGACACTCTTTACCTTCAGGTATTTAAAAAATATATTTTACTGACAGAAGCCTAGGTCGTGGGTTTCATTATAAAGGCACTGACTGATCACATGGTGGCTAGACAGTCTTAATCATGCAACCTATTTCATTTATGAAAACATGAATATGTCAGAGTTGGGACACTTTACATTTAGAAAGTACTGATAGGGGTTTTGAGATGTATTTTCCCGTAGCGACGGCCTGTACAAATGACTATGGTCAATGTCTATAACTAAATGTTACATATTTCTTTATAACCAATTTCCTTGAGGGGGAAATGCAAGAATGCAAAATGCCAAAAAACCCCAACCTGTTTTATGTATGTGGTCAATACAGAAATACGTTGAAAAAAACCCAACATGCTGGTTTTCATCATAAGCGTTGCTTGCTCTGCACTAGACATATTATCAAACTTTTACCATCAATCGATCAACGCTGTCAATGCAACACAATTCAGAATCGAATCTCAAAAGTTGATCCTTGTATTCGCACTGTATGTTTGTTGATGTTTATGTATGGGTGCAGCAGCCCTTTTTTTCTTGGATACTGAACCCTCCTGCCGCGAGCAGTACCTTACATCATCACCTAGAGAACACCCATTAATCATGCTGGGCAGACGGCCTCGCCTCTCTGTCGTTCCAGGTGTTCTCTTTAAGCACTACCTCCACGAATGGGGCCTGTGGTCGGATGAAAAACGACAGCACAGACACTGGAAACCGGATCCCGAGGCCGATACCTGGAAGTGTGTTCCCACGCAGCTCATAAAAGGTGCCCAGAGTATTCCCTATGAACCCTTTGCTGTTTTCTGTACACTCACCGGACACACGTGCACATGGGATTCACACATTCAATGCAGCTGGAAGCTTGCTTGTTTATTAAACATGTTTAGTATGTGTAGTGCGGTTGTTGTGTTGGGGTGTGACACATTAACCAAGTGTCTAAATACATTATCGAGGTCACGGGATATGTGTGAGATAAGGGAGACATTGTACACCTGGAGCTGGGACCTGTAGTGAATCACATTGTACATGACATTTCACATTTTTTTTACGACTGGATGACATGTAAACATTAAAGCCGGTCTTTAGTACCTGGGAGCAGTGGCTGTTATACCTGCATATTTAAAATACAGGTTCTGCAAACACATATACACACACCCACATACAAACACACAGAAATATATATATATATATATATATTTTTTTATCCGTGCATGATGATTATAATCCTAATGTGGCCAAGAGTGAGCATCTGGTGAATGGAAAGAATAAATGCCGAAAATCTGAGTCAGGTATCTAATTGCTGGTCTCTGACCACAGTGACTCGGCACTAGGAATTTATTATTGTTCATTGTGTCATCCAGGGCCACGGCAGGAAAATTCATAATAGAAAACTCTGATTGGTCAGTGCTTCCCCATCCACGGAAACAAGACTTGGTAAATATCTGTTAAAACTGTGTTGTCTGTCTATGGTCATTTTCACTTTCACTTTCTGTGGCGTAATGAAGAAAAATCTAACTTTTCTGATGTAGCAAACAGACAACATCAGATGTCTCATACACACATAATCATATATACAGTATATACTTTATCATATGCTTTTAACAGATGGGAATTGTTCAGGCCTTCTAAGCCTTCAGTGAAAAAGGCCTAAGAAAAATGTATGAATTTAATTTTGAAATCGATTAAATTACAATAGAATTTGGATGTATCTTTTGGATTCCTTAAAATGATATCGGTTATCATTATGTCCATCTGTTGTGCAAGAGTTCACAAACATTAGTATAATGGGAGACAGCAAATGGAGACTACAAAGCAATGAACCACAGGACTTTATTTTGCATTCGAGGGAGACCAGAATCTGCTCGATACTTGCTCAATACATAATGAGTCCCTGTCTCCTTCCAAACCTCCTTATTTCAATGAAAAACAACTAGCTGGTTAGCATCAGAGAGGTATCTTCCATCTTCAGAGGAAAGATTCTAGCTAGCTAGCATGTTAGTCTCAAATCTGCTAAAACCCTAACCTACATGTTTTTTCATTGCCAATGGATTGCAATGATAAAAACGTTTTAAGTGTAGGCACCAGCGAATTTACCTTGCAAAAGTGATGACACATGTCTCTCAAATACCCCATAACTATATCATAGTAAGTTTGTGATCATATTTATTTGAAAACACATATGCATATTTGAAGTTTAAAAACTTAACTCAAGAAATCTTCGTAAATCCACCCACAATAAAATGTATGTGACATTCTAGATAGAACACGATCTGGAGCTAGCTGCTTGGTTAGATCACTGTTGCGATCTCCATTTTGGCATTGCCACTCTCGTCGGTAAAAACATCAGGACGAGGGGAGGACTGCGGACTGTGGCTGTGTCATGGCAAATGGTGTCCGCTTTGCCAGATTGTGTAATCGGAATTTTGGACTGTAGTTGCTATGCCAACATGACGAGCTCGCATTCCTGAGTGAGAAAACCCAGAAGAATGTGTCCGGGTGTCCGGGTGACGTCATTTAGCTACGAATAAGCTGTACAGCTAAGTTAGCTGCCTTGCTACGAACATAATATGTGAATTATAATATATAATTATATTATAATTATATAGCCAGCTAGCTACGAACATAACAATATGCATTGTCTGTTCAGCTGTACAGTTAAGTTAGCTGGCTATCTATGAATATAATGTATGGAAGGTGGCTAGCTACGAATAACAATTGCTTGTTCAGTTGTAAAACAAGCTAACTGGCTAGCTAGAAGGTGGCTAGCTACGAATACCAATTGCTTGTTCAGCTGTAAAACTAGCTAGCTGGCTAGCTATGAATACCAATTGCTTGCTCAGCTGTAAAACTAGCTAGCTGGCTAGCTAGAAGGTGGCTAGCTACGAATAACAATTGCTTGCTCAGCTGTAAAACTAGCTAGCTGGTTTTATTCATAGCTAGTCACCTTCTAGCTAGCCAGCTAGCTAGTTTTACAGCTGAACAAGCAATTGTTATTCGTATCATATTTTGGATGTCATATGATACCAGCGCAGCTAAGCTAGCTAGTGCCTATATTACAATAACGATGTGTATATAATTCCATCCATCCATTGTCTAAGCCGCTTATTCCTGGTCAGGGTCGCGGGGGGGGGTGCTGGAGCCTATCCCAGCATGCGTTCCGGGCGAGAGGCAGGAATACACCCTGGACAGGTCGCCAATCCATCACAGGTGTATATAATTATATACCATAACTGAGCTATGTAGATTTATAAATGTAGCTAGCTAGCTACTTGTGATTAAAACAAAAGAAACGGAAAAGACGTAGACATGGTATGTAGAAAATGTTTAGTATAAAGACAGCTGGATCATACAGTGTAACAAATCTAGCCTGCACTAGCTTGCTCCTATTCAGCATAGCTAACATTAGCTAGGTAGCCAGCTAGCTGTTTTCCCTATGAATATCGCTAAACGGTCTAGCAAATTATTTTAAAAACCAGATAGATAGAGTACATAGCTGATGGTTTGTCATGTTGATTAATAAAGTTATTTTTAAGAGTGTATTATATTGTAGTTGCTATATGCTCAATGCATTTCAGTACAGTGTAACATCATAATCCCCTCTTCCGTTCTCTCTATGACATGTTGATCTGACTCGTGCTTTTCCAACGCGGTTGATGTAGATTTCGGGGATTGGACTTTTTTCGGCCATACTTTTTCAAAAAGCTCTTAAAATAGAAATTTGAAGTGTATACTTGCATTGGGAATTCTGTTCATAACTCTTGCAAAACTATTAGACAATTCGATTGTGGAAAAGCACAGCCCATCTTGTTGCTCTGGCTTTAAGAAAATAAATCAGCCCCTCATAGATTTTGCCATCCGCTTGTTATATTAAAACATGTTATTTAATGCAACTAGTAATATAACGGTGTATTGCAAACTACAAAACTGTTCAGTCATTAACTGTTGCTGGCTAGCCAAAACGACGTGACTTCTTTGTTCCGTTTTTAACAATGAACTCTGCTAGCTAGCTGTTAATGAACAAATACAGCTATCTTGAAGAAAATGGTCATGTTTTATCAGGATTTCTGTTCCCACTGAAGGCTTAGGTCCAATAGTCATGGTTTTGTACTGGTTTTTAATTGTTTAAAAAAATTACCTTTTGTTGCCTTACAGCCTGAAATTAAAACATATTAAATTGGACATTTTCCACCTTTATTTAAGCAAAAAATGCTCAACATTTTTGAACATAAAAAAACTAAACTAGAATAAGATAAAACAACTAGAATTGTTTGAGGGTTTCAGAGATGACAGGAAGAGAGCCTGTTTGGTTTTTGTTTGATTTTAAAATTAAATGTATCATTATCATTAATGTTTTAATCAAATCATTTTTTACATTTTTAAATTTGTTTTAAATGTTGTGATGATGAAAAAAATAAACAATATAAAGTACATTACTTAAGTTAACAGCCACACCCTGTCTCTCTCTCTCTCTTTCCCCGGCAAAACAATTGCCTCAGGACACATGAGAAAGAATGCACACATCAGATTATGCCTCTTCTATTCAAACTTGCCTGATGCATTCTGTCATCCCTGTATGCCAAAGCCTTCCGCTATCTGAAAATCGAGCCTACTTGTGGCATCCCAGAGTTTAACTTGTTTTGTCATCCTATCTCACAAGTTAACCTGAGATTTCCCAGAGGAGCACTGGAGACTCCCATACTGAACCTTAGGCACTTTTCTCTGCACACCCATTTGGACAACTGGTCTGGTTGTATAACAGAGGAGGGTGTGCCTGCTTGTTTTCAGGGCCTGTGCCATCCTGTTGTGTACTCGGCACCATGCATCACTGGCCACCCTGTGACCAAGGATCCTCCAGCCTACTCATGGCGACCACAGCACTGGATGTCATTGATGACATCCATCAGTGATATTACCCATAAGGCCATGGTGCATGTAAGCGCATTACCGGGGAAACACGAGGAGGAAGATATTGGCGACTGTCTCCGTGGAAACAGAGGGCAGGAGTTCTGACCTCAGGTAGCTTCACAGTCTGGATGCAGGTTTGGAGCAGATCTAGGAGCTGAGGGCACTGGTCTGGGAGTGATTACGCAGACAAACAGTGAGGGCGAGATACAGGAAATGCTCAAATAATATGACCAGGAAGAACCAAATGGCCTGGCGAACACGCCCCCCTCTGACCTCCGCTCTGTCAAACTTGGCAGGATGAAAAGACCCAGAGCCTTTCTTCTCTTAATGGTTTCCTCGGTAATCAGCTCAGAGGAAGTCATTGCGCGCATTGTGAGTAGCTGGAAAGTATTTCTTCGTCATTTGGCTTTCAAGGTTTTTTTCACTTTTTTTAAAGAAGGGATAGGAAGGATGAATGATAGAAGGCCGGCCTGAATCAAGCAGTAGTGGAGCAGTCTATGCTGACGAAGCAGCAGCCCACAGAAAAGGTAACATTAAGCACACCTTAGGTTGTATTTACCTGGATTTACCTACTTACTGTAGATCAGTGAAAATATAATTAGACCCAGGTTCAATCTACCTGCAGTGCCGAGCATGTGACTTTCAATGACAGATTTGCTTTTGTATGCTTTTCCATGTTACTTATTACAGTATGAATCTGTCAGTGAAATATACTCCTAAACATGAGAGGACACTGCATTTAGATTGAGTCCCAGATGATGCATATATTTTTCTCGCCCTGTAGCTCGCAAGAATACAACAAAACAAAGTGCCTTGAGCACGGTGGAGCTGTGAAAAACAAGAACAAAGATAGATAACAGTTTTCCACCTGACTCACTGTATACTATGTTACCTACCCATTGTCACTCGGAATTGTCAACAGAATTGTCAACGGTTGTCATAACTCGACTGCCACTCGAATCTCCCTTGAGAGTACACAAGAATTTGGCCTTTTGATCTTTCTCCACCAAACAAAGTTATGTGTCAGAGCTCCTCGCGTGCGACCCAAGCATGGAATATATTATCTGCACGCGAACAATGTGGAAAATGCAGGATGCTGGACTTGAGATGCAAAAAAAAATTTTTTGGCAGAAACTAGGATGTTTTTCCTGGCTGTAGAAGTCAAATAAACTCTTCAGTTGAAAATTCAGATTTTCATAATACTCATATTCCAGCTAAGTTACTATAGCAATACACCCCACATCATACAAAATGATGACCTGATTTGATTGGCTAGCCACAGGTATAGTGTAGTCTGTGGCCGGCCCTGTTTGAAACAGCACCTTGATATTTGCATGACTTATGGAATGATTATGGCACATAAATATGATTTGTAATGATCTTCTGCAGGTTTAAGTGTGGCCACACAGTACAACATACAATTTGCTTGCCGCTGCTAAAGACCCAGGCCCTTGTCCTAACTTTAAGGGTGACATCAACTTTTGCTTGTTCTTCTCAGCTTTGCTATATGCAAGGGAAACCAGTCAGAGAAGCCAACAGATCATCACAGACATCCAGTGCACTGCAGCTGGCTGTTAAAAAGGATACACTAATCAGATGGTCAGCTTCATATTCATGATATTGAAAGTCCTATTTTCTGCTATTTGTGAAGTTAAAGTTCTAGCATAGCTACCATAGCAACACAGACAGTAGTATAAATGGAAAACGTGTGAAATGTAAGCTACTGTATTCAAGTCATGTCCCTTCTCTGTTAAGCATATTGTTTATTTTAATCCATTTTAAATTAAATAAATGCAAGCAACACCCTGTTGCAAAAAAAAGAAAAAAAAGTCTGAAGCCTGACAACAAATTAGAGAGAGGCCTGGGAAAGAAGGACGGGGATTTCTGTCATTTGAACGCTAAACTATGGAATGTGAATGAAGAAAGAGCGGAGGCTACCTGACACCCTCCCAAAAGCCGACTTGGAGGTGTTGCAAGAGGAATTAAAAGAGGTGTCATGGAAACAGAACACCTCCATTTTTTATTTCTTAGAATCTGCGTTCCTCTGGAAATGATACTTCTACTGTATCAGATTCACTGGCCAAGTGTGCTGTACTTATTTATCTGTATCCAGTTACCTGTTCAACAATGGAAACCTACAGTAGCATGGCCAAAGATTATTAATGTTACTACTGCCTAAATATGTGAGAACCAGGACCTGTTTGACAGCAGATAGAATGTGCTGGGGTTTCCCATCTCTTCATTGACACTGTGAGAGTGCATGTCGCCTCTGACACCCAAGCTTGCAATTATGGCATTCCTCCTCTCACTTTCATAATTTCACACCTTGTTCGAACAACATGGTATAGACGTCACAACAGATCCATCTTATTTATGATCAGCATTGCTTATTAAATAGATTGATTTGTTACAGATACAGCATTACAAAGCTTAATGTGAGCGGCTGCGGTTCAAATGTTATATGTTCAATTGGGAAAAAAAGAAAAAAATTACCCATGGTGCTATTCATTTCAATACTTACTTTCTGTACTTACTCAGGTAGCCTACTTAACTGTAGATACTTGAATAAGCACAGGCTTGTTTATAGTCCTCCTGTCTGTTGCTAGGCGATGTGATGTCACACTGTACTAATTCATTACAGTTATACATATAGATCCTCATTTTATGATAACAGATAACAGTGTTAGCCTTCACTGCATGGAAAAAACATTTTCTTTATGGGAGAGTAATGTGGATTAAAATGGAATGCATCCTTCATCTGAAGGATGCATTCCAAATGCAAGTCAGTCACTTTCGTATGTATACTTAGGTTAATATATTTCCTTGATTGTTTTATCAGAGTATTCATTGTGACATAAAGATGGGAGAGATCTTAAAGAAGCTTTAATAACCAGATTTAAGTTGATGAGATGGGAATCAATAAATTTGCCCTTGCAACATAGCACTGTATATCTTAGTTAGCTCCTTGTAGAGACGCATGCTGAAAATGAACCCGTGTTTTGAACCATGGGTCTCACCTTCCAGCACACGGCACATTGTTATCGATACTAACCTCGCTCGACGGGTTGTGGCTGTTAAGGCGGTGGCTGGAAACCAAAGCTTGTGGTGCGTCTGATTGTGCGATCCATCGATGCATTTTTGCCTCTTTTCAAAAAAATCTCTCTGAAGATCCCATGAGAATCAGCCCTGCTTGCGACAGAGCTGTCAAAACACTCACAGATTCTATTACAGATGATGACTGCGGTCCAAATTCATTGGTGGGAAAAAGACTTGCATCCCGGGGAAAGGCTTCCTATCAGGGAATTTTGGGTATCAATCTTGTGAGAAATAATAATTGCTATCTGCAAATGATGTTGTGTAGAGTTACGTAACATGGAAAATCATACAAAGAATCTGTCACGCAATACCCACCTGCAATGCAAAAAAAGTGACTGTTAGTCAGGACGTGAAGAAACAAGAGTACATGTGATCACTTATTGTGTGCTGTATTTTTAATGTAAAGACAAATTCAAAGTAATGTAAAAGTATACATAATTAACCCTGTTACCATGAAGCTTTCCTTGCTTATTACATTGATGTGTGCCAAAAGAACATTGAAATATTAAACGTATACCTTTGTGTATACATGTATGTGTGTTTGTGTGTACTTTGTATTTTGGGTTATATATAGCGTTGTCTCATTAACATTGCATATTGATGTTGGAAACCTGGGTCCCTACTGGATGATTCAAAAACCCTGGTGCCGGCACAAACGCAGCTGTCGCAAGCGCAGATTGCTAATTGATTTGAGATGCATTTGAGCTAGCATTTTTCAACTGCATTTGTGCCCTCAAAACAGGACCCTTAGAGAAACTGGTTGCAAAACGACTGGCTATGACATTTCACAGGCTCATTGGACTGACCATTCTTATTTGTCAAAAAAGATCTACATATTTTCAGGTCACAAAACATTTAATTTTGTCCCATTTTTGGTTCAACAATACCCTTTCTCAGTGGGTGCAATTCAGCTAATGGGGAAAGGGGTTTTTATATAGAGATTATATTATATAAAGTAGAACATTAATAATAATAGTTCTATTCTACATTGCTTTATAAATCTTAATTTGCATAAATTATCCACTAACCTACTGTGGGACTGCAAGGTTGGGCGTGAGATGTGTTAAACCTCTAAGAGGACTTCGAGGTCTAACACATTTCACACACATGCAAACACACTTTTGGATTTTCTTTTGGGCACGTGTTGAGTGTTGGGCACCTCGCATCCAAAAAGGAGATTTAGGTATGAGCTCACCTGGTGCTGGCTAAGAGGATAGTTTGGCAGAGATTTTGTGTTGCAACGGAAACCCTTTTTTTCATGCATGTTTTATATTTTGATGGCCCTAAAACGTGCTGTAGTCAAAGTCCAAGTCTGAGGTGATTGTTGGAGAGGGATAACTCTGTATGGCGTTGAGGTTATCCAGTCGCCCGTGTACTGTCTTGTTTTGGTTGACTGGGTGTCTAACAATGTCATAACAATATCGTCTCTTCACCCCCTGCAGGTGGTGCAGGTAATCTAACTGTAGGTGAAGAGAAGTTTTACATTCATGATTCAAGCAAATTATACAGTATTCGCTTTTGGTTTGCATACCAACCCTTATTAAATATGCATTATTTTCACACTTACTTTATGCTCAACATGCAGTTGGCATGAAAATTACAACATGTCACATGGGATTATTTTCTCTGTGACATCACTGCACTCAAGAGTCTTGACCAAGATGTTTTACATGACTGTGATTTTTCCCACGAAGACTGTGGACTAATTCCTCGCTTCGGCCCTGCTGCCTGTCCTCCCTCCTCTCTAGTGTTCTGAAAAAGTGTTTACGCTTCATCTCACACAGGCATGCTCCTCCAACCGTGCAGGTGGAGCTTATTACAGGTGCAGCCTAAAATCCGTGGTAGCGGACGTCCCTTACAGAAATCAGACGGATTTGGGAAATAAAAACACAACTGGGTTCCATCTGATCCCGCCATTGGAGGGGGGAGAGGGGGAATTCCTCCTCGAATTACCTCACAGGTCACCACTGCCCCTGGGCTGGAGTGGAAATCTGACACTTAGAGGTATAGGTATCAGGGATAAGAGTGCAGGGTTTTAACACAGAGAGAGAAAGAGAGAGAGAGAGAGTGAGAGAGAGGGAGGTGGGGGTGAGAGCTGTTGGGAACACGCAAAGATGCTGCCATGACCTAAACATGGTTCTGAGTGAGAGAGACTACCTATAGTATTTCCTACAGACATAAGTACTGTTGGCAGGCAGGGTGGCATCTGTTATGACATGAGCATAGATCTTGCTGGTTTGCAAATGGACAGAGTGCATGGAGACCTGCGATTCACCTTAATGTTCTCAATGTGTTTTGTACATACCGATGACCGAATTTTCTAATCTTGGTGACCTGCTAGCCCTAAAAATATAAAAAGTTAGGGTGTATATATAAAATGGGATTTCGTGAAGAAGTCCCTTTGTATTCCGTTGTCTCAGATGTTATATGTTTCAGAACACACAGTGGTATACAGTGTACATTGAAGTAAATACAGCCTTAATTTTGGCCTTAATCTGTCCGCAGTACACTGCTCCCTCCCTCAGCTTGGCAGCCAAAACAGGGTTAAGCTTCACGATTCGCTTTAATATCCAAATGCCCACGCTGAATTCATTTGCATGGCTGTGTTTTGTGTTCCTTTGCTGTCCTGGCTGGGAAATAATAAGTTGATGGCTAAAACAGCCAATTCCCTTATGCGTTGCACTTCTCTTGAATACGCAAAACAATTGACACTAAATTCTCAACATTGGTGAGCCAATGCCAAAGCACTTTAATGGGTTTATTTGACAGAAGAGATCCCACTCAGAGAGTGGGCTAGATGTTCATGGGTGTCCTTGAGAAGCACATGTTTTTGTATCTCCTGATATTTATGTGCAAGACTCAATTACAGCACAGACTTTCACTTCTCTGTGCTGTCTTCAGTCTTGATCATTAGAAGGCCAATTTTCAAAACATCCATAAGTTGCTTAGCATTGGTTTAGATTTCTGCATAATACTTATTCTTGAAGTTTAGATTTATGTTTTAAACTGCAGTACATATTTAGAAAATAAATCTTTATTTAGTAATTAAATTTGAAGACATGTATTAATATACTGTATATCAAAGTGTTTCCATGATACCTGAATATATTGATTTGAATATATATACATGTATATTTAGTTGCCATATGCATTTTATTTTCTCTTGATGTGTAAAATCAAAATAACATAAAACAAATATTGCTATGTTTTAGAGAGTGGCTTAATAAGGACAGTAAAGACTTTAGGACTTTGTTTCTAGTGTGTTTCTGGGTTAGCTGCAGTGGTGGGTCACAGTTGGCTCCTTCCTGCCATGGGTAGGGTGGGTTTATGTTAGCAAAATTTCTTGGGTTGCTGCTGCATTAGCTCCACCTAACAATGTGCCAGGCACCTGATGTCATTGTCCTGTGGAACTCTGTGGCCCATAGTATGGAAAATAATCACTAGAGGCCTTTACGGGTCTACTGGAAATCAAATACCCGAGACGTGAGTGGGTTTGCATCCAGAATTCTACATTTGGAAAGACATTTCAGATCGGGTCTATGTTTGATTTAATATTTACTGCGAGTCCGTTTGGGTTCGAAGTCCTTGGGTCTCTTTTAACCCGTGAAGACCTCAAACAAACACTTTGTTTGAGGAGTGCACGTCCTTCAGTAGCAGTGCTCCTTGCACAGGTGTGTATGGCACAGGGGTGACTCAAGAGACATAAATTGTAATTGAAATTGAATTTGTATTCCAAACCGGGGAGCAAAAAAGCGAGGGATTTTTTCCCCCAGCTAAGCAGATCCCCTTCTCTCGTGCGACCTGCATAGCAATTACATTTCACATCGTATTCATTTATACAGCCGGATAATTCATGGCAAGCAGTTCAGCTTAGATATTTCTCTCAAGGGTACAACAGCAACGCCACACCTGGCAAACTTCTGGTTTCAACCTCATTTCCGTAACCACCATGCTACACTCCCCACACCAAGTGTTGATAAAAAAAACAACCAAAACAATTAGAAAATATTACATTCATAGTTTTGTTTGAAACTGAAATGTGAGGACTTTGGTGGTGTGCTCTGACACGAAACTAAGAAGGAAACCAAAGGCGCAAACAGATGGAGATCCCTAAGGCTGTAACTCTGGACTCGTGGATCTCCAGGGACCTCTTGGATTTTCCCTTTCAAAAAGGCCCTAAATATTCATCCCTCCCTTCTGTGCTCCACCTTTTTCACCCTTATTGGTGAGCGTTTGAAGCCCGGGACCCAAAGGTATGGTAATGATTCAGTGTGAATACAAAAAAACTTTGTTGAGGTGGACAAAGAGCAGAGGCCTGTTAATGCGGCCTCTTTGTTTTGAGGGCTCTGTTTTTTAAACCAAATACTGAGGCCCTTTTAAGCCTGCCTTCAGTCCCCAATTTGCCTTCATCCAACTCCATGGGGGAAATGTATTAAACAATCTGTGGAAGTCTATAGGTTAATATACATGGGAGGTTAAATGAGATGACATGTATGGGATTTTTGAAAAAGTGAGGTGTACACCGGTGAATAAAATGGCTGATGTAATTTTTTCTTATGAATGAGAAACTTCTCTTCTGGTGGGGAACTCTCTGCCACCGTCTTGAATTTTGTGTCCAAAATGCGTGCCTGCGTTTGGGCCTCTCTCTATCACACCTAACTGCCTTTGTTTGGCCCCATGCTGTCACACATGTTGTGCCTGCCTGCATTTGGAGCACGATGTTGTCACCACAGGGGCTTTGAGATTTTTATATCCCAAATTTTTCTGCCCTCAAAATTTTGAATGCCCAGTCCCATTTGCAGGCCCATCTCATCACTCTCACTGTCACTGTCAGTCAAACGGGCAATCTCTGAACCACGTTCTACAAGCCGCCACTTATTTGAACTCTGAGTTGCGCACTCATTGCCTCGGACAAGCAAACTTCATGTGCAGCTGGTGGAAGCAGACTGCAGGCACTCGATCGAACAGAAGAGTTGCCCCTGGAGGAATCAAATTTTCCCTACCTGTGTGACACTGCAGCCAATTATGCTGCCCTGTGGGTGTGCTGGTTACAGTCGGCACTGGCACAGCCAGGATTCAGTACCACACCGTGGGGACACTTCATTACACTAGCAGGACAAACCATCTGACAGCTCACCTCTTTTTAAAAAATTGTTAAAAATTGTTTTCAGATTTTCTCCCATTTTTCTCCCAATTTGGTAGCCAATTACTCCCGCTATTCTTAGGTCAGTCCCCTCCCTTGCAGTAGTTCGCTGCCGTAGCCCTGTGACCGGCAGTGACAAAGGCGAAGTAACGTCTCCTCCGAGACGGAACTCGTCATGCTGTCAACTGTAACTCTGGCACCCCAAAGCCACTTCTGTGTGCAGCGAACGTTTTGTTGGCTTCCCTCCCCCCTCCCTGGGGAGGACAGCCAATTGCCGCCCCTGTCAGCACTCCCGGCCAGAGCCGACTCTGGCGCGGACCGGGGAATCGAACCCGTGTCGGACGTTGAAACCACTAGACCACGCCTAGCTCACTTCTTTTAAGATATATAAGGCTATGCTATTATTCAATATGTATGATATGTGACTTTAGGTAGATTTTTTAAAAGGCTCATACAGGACTATTCAGGCTAATAGTGGAATTAACTAACTAGGCTGTTTGGCTGGAATTTTTATATATAAATAAATACAATTGCTCCTTGTTTCAATGCTACATTCCATTTTAAATTCATCAAAATGTTTGTGAACACCTGCAATTGTGAGTCAAAGTTAACGGCAAATGTTGATTGAATCCAGACCTTTGTCCTTAGGAAAAGAGCACTTAGTGTTAGAGCCGACAGCGGCACTAATTCACAAACACATGCTTACAAATGACACACAGACTGCACAGATGTAGCACAGACCAAGTAAAATAAAGCTGAAGCTGAGCCGCAAACGTGCATTATAACAGTGAATTATAGTTCACAATACTATAATGTGCATTTGAGGCTCACCAGGAACACTGCTGCCTGGGACACTGTTTGGTTTGGCATATTCTTTTGGGACAAGATCAGGGGCCAGAGGCGACGGAAGAGTCCCCAGGGTCCGGCACTCATCAGGCGATTTCGCTAATGTTAGTAATGACCCCCACGACTGTCCTCCCTCCCTGCTGTAGCAATGTGACTCACTTCCAGTCTAGACGTTGCTTCTCACTCACCCAAATGGGAAAAAAGGGATTTTCATCCTGGCACTGATTCATGCCCTACGTCCCACAGCACAGACACGCAGTGTCATGGGTGCAGTTGCTTTGGTTGTTTGTCATATAATCTCTGCGCCTTGCCAATAGCAATGCATTTGTGTACCTGCAGACATACACAGCCAAACACACCCCCACACCACACCCACACATATGCATACACACACACACACTGTCTCTTCCAATCCTGACCCCATTTCGGCTGCATTTTCCCATGCTGAACTTTGATAGAAAACCACGCCTAAAGGATAAATATGAAATAGATTAAAGTACATGAAAGCATTAACATTATAAAATCACAGGCATTCAAACCAAACCACGCTTTAATGACACCTTACAAACCAAGCATGCTTTGTATTCTGGATACCACGACAGGGACAACTGAGACAATATTTTGTTGCTGTATGCAATGCGATACTGTTATTAGCGCCGACAGGTGAAACAGTGGAAGTTTCACAGGAGAGGCGCGTCGTCCTGGCAAGAGGCAAGAGTTGATTGACAGCCCAGGTCATGTGACCTGCTTTTGCTAGATGAGATGGTGTTGATGGGAATAGTCAAGACGTCCTGTGAAACGTGATACTTTGAGAAACTTGTTACAAGAGGTTTCTTTTTTTTTCTCATGTCATATATTAACCTATTTCTGTGACAGATTTTTTAAATGTTTTTAGAGAAATTGACCAAAATGGGGAATGGGAGGAGAGAATAACTGTGAATCGTCAAACATGTCCCATCAAAGTTTACACCTGCTGTCCCCCCAGTGATCTTGTCTTGTCTTGTCCATTCGGCCTTACCTCCATTGCTTCAACTGTTTAGCCTGTGGCTCTGTGAATTTGAGCTATAAGTCTTTCCATAAGAGTAACATCCAGTCAATATGTCATGTCAACTTCAGAAGAGGTCAAAGGTTCCAACCAAGCCCTTGGATTGGGGTTTCCAGCATTGGCATTCCAGGATTGGGGTTACAGAATAATCCTTTTGACTTTCATGCCAAACCTTTAACTCTTTAAGTCTTTGGTCACCTGACAAAAGGAGTGAACACTGAATGCAGCCATGCTAATCTGGAGAGAAGGGCTCCCCCATTTCCATGGATCAGTCCCCATCAGTGGCCTTCAGAAGTCTGAACCAAGACCCGTCCTGCCTGCAGTTAAGTGGAAGGATGTGTCACTGAGGTGACCATCCATGGGGACATACTGTGTGTGTGTGTGTGTGTGTGTGTGTGTGTGTGTGTGTGTGTGTGTGTGTGTGTGTATACAGAGGATAGACCAATTAATGGAAACACTAAATGTCTACACATAGACTGTGTTTCATATTAATGTAAATGCTAATTATCAATATGTTTCTGCTATAAAAGATGTTTTAAAATCAACACTTTAATATGTGAGTTTCTAAAGCAACACGAAAGATCTAACAGACTTTGATATTGGTAAAATGGTGCCCACATTGCAGGTGTGTCAGTCACAGAAACGGCAAAATTATTTAGTGTGTCATGGGGAACATTGTGTTGTGAAGGAAAAACTGCAATGGGAAAGAGGAACAGTGGTTTGAAGTTGAAGCTCACTGACAGGGATAGAGAGAAACTTAACATGATAGCTGACCACAAAACAATGGCCTCAAAAATGACCACAGAACTGCATCTAAACCTCTGTGACCCAGTCTCAACAAAAACGGTATGTTGTGAGCTTCACAAAGCTGATATTTATGGTAGGGCTGCCATTTGGAAAGCACATTTGGAAACCCAGGCCAATGCACAACAATGCACAACCTGGTGTAATGTGCACCTAATGTGAACCTATACTTCTGAGCAGAGGACTTTTTCTCTTTCTCTTTTTTACTCTTTTTCCTACACCTGGGCAGGCTTGGAGAAAGCCAAAGGAAGCCTTCAACCCACAATGCATGCTACAAACTCTTAAACATGTTGATGGATCTGTTATGGTATGGGCAGCCATCTTGTGTGAGTCATTGAGTCTGATTATTACTCTGCTTGGTAGAATTGCAGCCAAGGAATAGGAAGCCATTTTAGGCAACCAGGTGGACCCTGTGGTGTATTGCTTCCTCAAGATGTTCCTACACTCCAAGATTATAACACCCCCCCCATACACACTGCTAAATTGATTCAAGAGTGGATTCATGAACACCAGGATGAAGACACCTTCCATAGCCTCCCCAATCATCAGATCTAAATATCATTGAACTTTTATGGGAACTTCTGGAACATGGAGTGTGGAATAGATTTCCACCGCCTCAAAGAACTGGAAGCTTTTCTACTTGAAGAATGGTCCAATATCTCTTTAGAAACAGACCAAAGTCCATATAAGTTCATAAATATTCATATATTGCTTGGTGTTTCTATTATTTTGTCTACCCCTTGTGTGTATATATCGTTTTCGAGTGCTTGTCAGATAGTCACAGGGTTCAACCTTGCACATAGATTGTGCAGTTATTAGAAGAAAATAGCATTTTAGCTTGTGTTTTGATTGTTTTGATAATTTGATCCTTTTATAAGAAAGCATTTGCAGTTACTTGGCGACAGCACGAGTGAAGTTGAGTGTCAGCGGTTTGGAGAAGCAGGCTGTACGCTTGCAGCCTGTGAATGAATGACACCCTGGTTTTGGCGAGAGGGCCAGCTTTGCTGTTTGTTCCTGTGAACAATGGCCAGGAGAGGGCAGGCACAGCGTTGAATCGCACTTGTGTGCTCACACTGCTACGGTGCGCGTGTGAATACCTTACAGCAGTGGTGCTCAGCCTCAGTCAGAGTACCCCTGTGTATGCTGGTTTTTGTTCCAACCATAATTGCAATTCCTGAAGTATAATGAGCTGGTAATTGTTTTTAAATGGACAAACATAATGTCTAATAAGGGATGATTTAATGTTACCCTCTTTATGCCATATTATGTACAAAAATTATATTCACGTTACAACAAATTCATATTCTGTATGAATTTTTATCACATTTAGCCAGTCAGATCAATTCTCAGACTGGTTTCATGTTCTGTAATGTGCTGTGGCAAACTATTCTTTTTTAAAGAGGTTGGTTTTTTGGGTTGATTAATTGACAGAACCTAAATGTCTTAAATGCTGAAAGCGTGGACACACTGGTCATTAAAGCTAAACAATTTGTGGGAAGAAAATGTAGAGTTAGTGGGCAAAGCGAATGGTAACGAGCCAAACCTGCATCGTGTTAAAATCTGTTTCACCACAAAATTGTTGAACCAAAATACATGTTTTCAACAACTTTAATTAAACAAGAGATTGGTTGCAATGAAAGCCAGCAGACATGAGGGGTACTCCAGGACCTGAGGTTGACAACCATTTCCTTACAGCAGCACTCACACACCTGATTCAAACATTCATTGCCTTGACAAGCAGTTTGCTTAAGGAATCAGGCGTGTTTGTGAAGGGATTAATAAAATCAGGTGCGTTAGTGAAGAGCTGGAACAAAAGCCCAGTAGATCTCGAGAACCGAACCTGGGCACCCCTGCACAAGAGGACCAGGGTATGGTGGCTCCAGCAGCACAGCACAGTGCAGTCACTGCACCTGTCAATCAGAATCATCAAACCCAGGTGCTGGCTGTAGTTATATTGTTATAACGGGAGCAGTGCAGGTTCTGCAAAAAAAAACAAAAAAACACACTGCTACTGCTATAACAATACAACTGTTTCTGTTTAGGGGAGTAATCCAATCAAACTGCTACGCTGCTTTGAGAAAATTTGTCTCAAGAAAATAATGCATTTTTATGATTCTTTATGATCAGGTCTGTTAGGAACAAAGCGCCACAGTATTTCGATTAAATGGGCATTCAGTCCCACCCTCGGGATGTGGAGGGCACAAAACCACATGTGATGAAGAAAATCTACTTTTAATCCAAGTTACCTACCTCAATACTATGGCATTAAACCACAGTTTGATGTTTACCCATTATTATTATTATTATTATATAAGTTATTATACAAGTTAATTGCTTAGCAGAAGCCCTTATCCAGGAAAACTAACATGCAGTGCCCTGCAGCTTGCATTTTTACATTCTATACTTTCTATCTGGATATTTACTGCAGCTACTCAATTTAATTACTTTGCTCAAGGGTTAGACAGCAGGGGTGATTCACCTGGGAATTGAACCTGCAACCTTTGGGTTTCAGCTCATTCCCCTCGACCCCGGGGCACCTATGCCTCGGGGCCTGCAGAAGGGGGAGTGATCTGCTTTCTGTTCCAGTTTGAGGTTCATGTGTGAATGCACCCTGGGCTCAGAGAGACTCGGGTCCAGGATCACAGAGTTTGATCACAGATCAGAAACCTGTCCAGCACAGAGAATGAAACTCATGTTGTGTGCCCACATCCCTCTTTCCCAAATAATATGGGTTTAATCAGTCTGAACAAGGGGCATTTTCCACCCAAGAGGCCACCCAGACAGAGCTCACAATATTCATGCCAAAAAAAAGCCATTTGGGTTCAATCGGATGGGCAGCATGTTTTCTCCATTCACAGTGTAATATGAATAATACAAAACATACTCATTGTTAAATTAAATAAACATTAAGAATGTCCCTTTCATGGGAAAATGAACAGTTGTCCTTCATTCACAGTGGAGCCATAACTATGCATGCGCAATGCTTGCTGCTAAAAATATAACTGCTTCATAATTTTGAAGGAATTGCAGGCCATTCCGTGAGAGGGCTTCCTTAATTATACTGCCACTGTCTGTCATTTAGATGCCGAATCAGCACCATTTTAAATAGAAACCTCAGGTGGCAAAAGGCATGGCGGCATCACTGAATGTGTTCCGTACAGGTTAGATCCCAGATTCACCCAGCGCTCATCTGACAAACCTCTCTTACTTGTGCTTCCTTCTCAACACAAATGGCTGGTGTTTCAGACAGCTCGCCAAACCACATCTTTAAATTCTGCTCCTTCCACATTCTCTTTGTTCTCTCCCTCTCGCGCTCCTTCTCCCAAGGCCGGTAGTGTGGAGTCTCTGGGTGCTACACATTGCTGTGGGCAAGTCTGTGGTATGAGGAGAGGAGGAGGAGGAGGAGGAGGCTCTATTGAGGGAGAAGGGGCTTTGAGCTGATGAAGCAGAAATGGGGGAGGTGGGGAGACGGGTGTGGTGTGTGTGTGTGGGGGGGGGGTATGGGGGTTTGAGATGTGTGAGGGGTACGTTTTTAGGAAATAAATACAATATAAATTGTTGAGTGTGGCTGTTACAATTCCAGGCTTTCCTCTACATCATACTGCCCTCTGCAACTGCCCAACTCACCCCACAACCTCCCCACCTCCCCTCTCCTCAACACAACCCCCCTTCCCCCTCCCCCCTGCCACTTCCAAAAGCTCCAGCTTAAAGCCTTAAGGGATGATTTGATTTGCAGTGATATCTGAAAATGGCCTCATCGTGCTAACAGGATTAGGCTGAGCCCCTGTCCGTTTCTTGCGCTGGAAATTTGCTGGGCGATTAAAACTGGCTCTGTGCTGGAACCGCAGCCAGAGAATGGGACAGTTGCCAGGTAACAAGGCATCACTCCTGTTTGGTACAAAAGGGTTACTTGTACAACCGATGCCCTCACACCTAGGCAACAAAAGAACATTTTTATTCTCTGAATATATTCAACAAATCAATAGTTACTTTCAGGCATTAGAAATTTCCAGAGAGGAGAGGGGGAAAGTATAATAATATATCCTAAAAGCATTGTTAACACACTGTTCATTTCTTAGAAGTTCAATTAGGCAGTTTTTTTAGCACTGTGGTTCTCTGTGGCTCAGTAGGTAGAGCATAGTGCTGATAGCGCTTGGGCTGTGGGTTCGTTTCCCATGGGGACCACATATACTGAAAAATGTATGGATTCACCACTGTAAGTCGCTTTGGATAAAAGTGTCTGCTAAATGGCATATGTTTTGTTATTCCCAAAAAGTAAATACATGACCGTGAAATTCTTGAGCTATTCTGTCACGTACTTGTGTTACTTGTGACACAACCCTCGTGCCCAATGTGGGAATCAAATCCACAGCCTTTGCATGAATGTACATGATCATCCAGATCTTCCAGTTTGTAATTAGACAATTCATATATATTTGCTCTTGCTGAAAAGCAATGGCGACAAAACAAATAATGTTTTAATAGAATCCAAGCAGTACATCGTAGACACAGCAGCCTGTCACAATAATGACAATCAGTTTAAGTTCTTTAGAGCTTTTTTCCTTTTTGTTTACTATCCTGGACTGTCATACTGCTGCCAGCGTGAATTTTATTTCCGTGGCATTTGTGTATTTTTGTCACAACCACAAAACTACAACATTGGTGTGGTGTAGCAGCGAGATCCTCAGTCATACTGTGCATTAATAGAGTATTGACTAGAATGCTGATGTGGGATATATTTTGAATCATATTTGCTGTTTTGCTGGCACAATTCAATTCAACTGTTCAATTATCTTTTTAATGGCCTCGTCCCATCACCAAATTAATGATTAATGAGCAAAAATATAGCCATGTTTAATACTCCAATTATATGAGAGTGTTCAACTGGCAAAGGATATCAGTGAGTCTGGCATGCACACCACCTCGCTTGCTACACCGATGTAAATAATTAATTGAAAATAAATATATAAATGAATAAAAACATCATGAGCAAAACATGTTTTCAACCACCTACAAACTAGGATGAGCTCCAGTAACTTACAGTTTGTAGTTTTTTCCTCTCAATTTGCATTACCTCAACTAGTGAAATTAGGAATATGGAATCTGGGAATCTTGGAATCAATTCTGTATGGACTACAACTGCACTTTGGTCCTTTTCCTAATATATCCAGATTTTCTTTCAGCTTCCGTCAAATTTCATTGCAGCAAATTCAGTAACTGGTAACCAAAAAATGAAACCCACACTAATCGGAGATACTAATCTCAAAGTTAAAACGCAAAAGTTCACAAATTTAAAAAAATAAAATTGATACAGCAGAATCTCTGTTTGCACTGGGCTGATGAAAATAAAAGCAGTCTGACCTGGTGTGATCCCTCACACTCACACATTGCAGTCGAGTGTAAATATAGATGCAGTAGATATATAAAGAGAGTCACAGAGCCAAAGGACCCTGACTAATTGACTGAAGAATCCAGTCACTTATCCCTCCTATTAATTAAATTAGTTGTTTAATTGAGCTTACAGTGTGTTTGTGTACTAAGTGCATTATAGCACGGTCCTATTTATGTGAGCTCAGATAAATATAACATTTCATTGTCATCATTTGAATGTGTTTGGAGTAGCTGAAAATGCAGAGCTTGTTCAAACCTTTAGACAAACTGTTTTTGCATTTCAAAAAGCTCATTATGAATTTTGAATATGTATGGCCCAGTGCTGCATAAATACTGGCCTGATTGCATAAACACACTGTATGACACATATAACACATAAACACACTGTATGACACATATAACACAGATAACACACTGTATGACACATATAACACATAAACACACTGTATGACACATATAACACATAAACACACTGTATGACACATATAACACATAAACACACTGTATGACACATATAACACATAAACACACTGTATGACACATATAACACATAAACACACATGACACATATAACACATAAACACATATAACACATAAACACACTGTATGACACATATAACACATAAACACACTGTATGACACATATAACACATAAACACACTGTATGACACATATAACACATAAACACACTGTATGACACATATAACACATAAACACACTGTATGACACATATAACACATATAACAATAAACACACTGTATGACACATATAACACATAAAACACACTGTATGACACATATAACACATAAACACACTGTATGACACATATAACACATAAACACACTGTATGACACATATAACACAGAAACACTGTATGACACATATAACATATAACACATAAACACACTGTATGACACATATAACACAGAAACACACTGTATGACACATATAACACAGATAACACACTGTATGACACATATAACACATAAACACACTGTATGACACATATAACACATAAACACACTGTATGACACATATAACACATAAACACACTGTATGACACATATAACACATAAACACACTGTATGACACATATAACACAGATAACACACTGTATGACACATATAACACATAAACACACTGTATGACACATATAACACATAAACACACTGTATGACACATATAACACACTGTATGACACATATAACACATAAACACACTGTATGACACATATAACACATAAACACACTGTATGACACATATAACACATAAACACACTGTATGACACATATAACACAGATAACACACTGTATGACACATATAACACATAAACACACTGTATGACACATATAACACATAAACACACTGTATGACACATATAACACAGATAACACACTGTATGACACATATAACACAGATAACACACTGTATGACACATATAACACAGATAACACACTGTATGACACATATAACACATAAACACACTGTATGACACATATAACACATAAACACACTGTATGACACATATAACACATATAACACACTGTATGACACATATAACACATAAACACACTGTATGACACATATGATAACACACTGTATGACACATATAACACAGATAACACACTGTATGACACATATAACACATAAACACACTGTATGGCACATATAACACACTGTATGACTGCACTATTTTATTGATTATTTATTCCCCTGAATTGTAATTTTCAGAATTCATATGTCACTTTAGTGCCCTCCCAAGAGGCAACTTCATTCCACAACACAATCATTATTTCTTTTGTAAAGATTTCACAAAAAAATGGCCAATTCATACCAACAAGAGAAAAAGTGCAGCTGTCATAGAAAGTGCAGCAATATGCGAGCAAGCCAAGGCATATACCACTACTGGAATTGGACCATGAGTGCCTGTTTATGGTTGAATGGCTATGAATACTGGAAATTAATTATACCGGAATTCAATCAAAATTGTTCCTTACTTGTAACTTTAAATAATGAATACAAGAATGACTTTTTGTCAGTGCAGTACATTTTTGTATTAATTCTGGCACAAAATGAACTGAAGAGAAAAAAACTAAGCTTTTAAACCAAAAATTAAGGACAAATGTTGATTGAATACAGGCCTTACATTTCTGAGCTATTTTCCCCCTATCCCTCTGAAACAGACAGGCCTGCAGGCCTTCCGTATCACCTTTGGGTCCAGTGGTCTCTGACTGGGAGTGGTTGTGGGAGGCCTTGGCTGAGAGTCTAACAGGAGGATGTGAGAGAGAAACGCCCCTTACTTACCTCTGCGATCTCACCGTTTCACGTGCTTAATCTTGTGGCTAATCGACAGCACTTCCCTCCTCCCTCCTTAAAGCGGGACAATCACCGCTCATCCATATTTAATAGGGCAGAGTGTGTGCATCGTTGCGCACGTTAGGGAGGTATAATACGTTTCATTGATGTCGTTGTCCGCTGGGAATTTTCTGTCTTTCCTGTCCAAAACAAGCATAAGCTTCTGGTGTTAAACAGAGCCATACAGCTGGACCTGTGGGACATATCCAATAATTAAATCTGCTTGGTAAATTGGAAATGGTTCATTTGGAATCGCAGTGGTTTTAAATCAGATTTGCCAAGACAAGACCTGTATGTATCCCTTTGAATTATAAACAATAAGTGAGCATTCAATTATTCAGCGGGGTGGGTAAGACGTCCTCACACAGATTTCCTTCACAGGCAGTTGAACACTTAAATAGTTCATAGTGTGAAATATTAAATATGTAATAGTACAGCTTGGCTCTTACAAACAAAATATTGTTCATATATGGTTAAATTTGGCATCAGTATTTGCCAAAACCTACACATTACACACCATTATAAAGGCAACATATTTCACTCGTGGCATCACCTTTGAAAATGAGGCCTTTTCTTAATATAATAATAATATAATATATGCCATTTAGCAGACGCTTTTATCTAAAGCGACTTACAGTAGTGAATGCATACATCTTTCAGTATACTGTATGTGGCCCCAGTGGGGAATGAATCCACAACCTAAGCGTGCTAACGGTTCTTCTTTGTTATTGAAGTGCAATTGACAAAATCATGGTATCTTGCAACTCTTTCTTATACTGTAATCACCAGCATAAGGATATTAGGCACGGCTATCAGCCAATTTGAAAGTTCATCTCAGTGTTATGATCAGTGAGGCAGTGAGGCAGTGAGTCGCTCAGTGGCGGAAACTGTTGAATGACACTTATTTTGAAACCCTCATCATCCCTGCTACGAGTCTATTCAAAGCTCATGATTACTTTAAGTTATATGGTGTGTATATACATTTAGAGAGAGAGGGAGAATGAGAGAGAGAGTAATTGATCCATGTCAATATAAAATATTAAGGTGTTCCTTATGTTACATATTGAGACATTAATAATGTATAGCCTATGTACAATTTATTTTTGTCCTCAACCAGGAGAAAATTTGCATTTGCCATCTTTGTCACACTTTCTCCTTCCCACTTGGTGCACTCTTATTATCACCAATGTACTGTGTGTTACGCTTAAAAACAAAATCATCTAATGGCAGCAGAAGCGTGCCACCTCATTTGCCAGACTGCTGGGCCCCGTGATGGGGAGCTTTTCAGTGGGGCTCCAACATGCTCCGGGGTCACAGAGCTTGGCATAGGGAGGGGGGGAGGGACACTTCCTACTGTTCAAAGGGTCAACAATCTGAATTGGAATGCCTTAGAGACAATTGGAACCAATCAGGGATGAGGCCTGGAGTGACAGGAGTCATAGTAGCTCTCGCATTGGGTCAGATTGAGGCCCAGATGACCTGCTCTCTGACAAATGATAATCAGCCACTTGGAGATGTCACAATGCCCAGCCCCACCCCCCATTACCACCACCAGCCTATAAATTAAACATACTGAAACATATTGTAATGATAATATATATATATATTATTTTTTTTGGTTTCTGATTTTATCCCATTTTCTCCCAATTTTGTAGCCAATTAGACCCACTATTTTTTATGTCAATACCCCCCTAGTAATGTGAGTTAGCTGCCGTAGTCCTGCGACCGGTAGTGACGAAGGTGAGGTAACGCCTCTTCTGAGACCGTCGACCGTAACTCGGTACTACAGGGCCACTATTATGCGCAGCATGTCGGCTTCCCTCCCCCCTCCCTGGGGCAGACAGCCAATCGCCGCCCCTGGTGGCACTCCCGGCCAGAGCCGACTCTGGCGAGACGGGGAATTGAAACCCGGTCTCCGTGGCCAGCGTCGGACGTTGTAACCACTGGACCACGCGGGTAATATACATATATTGCAATATCTGAAATGGCAGTTACCTGTATATTTTACCATCTATTCTGATCTTGATAATATATTTTATTTTAATATATTTCAATACATTTAATTTCTGTAAGGGAATCATCAATGTGGCATTTGTATGAATTAAGCAAATTGCAGGTTATTGCACCTTGATTTTATATAGGGTCAAAGAACTTGGCCCTTGATTGCACCTTATTAAAATAATACAGTGAACTGTGGTACTGACATGAGAAAAGATGCTGAGCATCACTTACTGTGCATTCAGGTGGCGATTAAGTTCACCTTTCACACGCTTCAGGCATTCACACAGGTAATCTTTACGCCGCTTTTCAATGTACCTGTTCTCACAGCCCGTGCGTACCGCACAGCACCTCTGTCAGCATGCTGACAACTTTTTTTTGGCATAGAGTGTAAACCAACAGAGAGGACTTAAAGAAATCCTGAGAAGGGCTTTTGATATTGGGAAAGGGCCAGCAGGGCTATTTGCAGGGGGCTTTTCACTCCGTTTAAAAAGCGATCATTAAAGCAATCCT
Organism: Aldrovandia affinis; assembly: GCA_029706075.1. Classification (NCBI taxonomy): domain Eukaryota; kingdom Metazoa; phylum Chordata; class Actinopteri; order Notacanthiformes; family Halosauridae; genus Aldrovandia; species Aldrovandia affinis. Next base: position 4,854,571 of record JAINUG010000041.1, read on the forward strand.
TTGTTTTGCCACTTTATAAGTTGTGATCTCTGGATTAGGATGAGCCCAGAGGGCCAGGGTGGTTTGAGGAAGCCCCTCAACCACAAAGAGTTTGCTCGCTTTGCCTGCAGCGTCAAGCCTTCCTCTCTATTATTCCTTTAAAAAAAAGAGAGCAGGGAAGGTCATCCACACGCATGATATCGTGAGAACTTAATGAAAGTTTTATAACTCTTGAAATGTTTATGACACCCCCCTCCTCTCTCCCGTACTCACCAGCTTGTCTCTCCAGGTAATGAATGATTAAGGGAGGCACATTGGCTGCACATTGCTGGACGGCGTTCAGGCAAGCTGGCTTCACTCTTAATGCAAGTCCGCTTCCTCTCTCCTCGAGCACTGTTGCTCAGCATGTCACATCACTGCCACGCTGGAGAGACTGACATATTTTACAACATTACCCAAATTGTATTGCTTACAAATGCACAGTGCACAAGAGTAGGTTCTTCAAAAGCAAGTGAGAAGAAAACTGAACAGAACTTCACTTGGCGATGTGTTTTTGGTACATCCGACCAGATACTTCCCCGCGATTCACTGTCAGATATTCATCGGCTTTCCACCAGAAAGCTCATAACCAATAGCACGTCCCAGAAATAATCACATGTTAAATTATACAACGTCGGAATACAGCCCAAGGTGCCCTTTGAGTAACTACTCTAAAGATGAACCTTGTAGACCAAAAATAAATGCAGTTTGAGTGCCTCTCTGCCCTTGGAAAAAAAAAGAATCTGTGACAGGACTGCCATCTTTGATCCTTGTTCCTTGTGTCCTCAGATTCCAGCAGAGAAGATAAAGGGTCACTTCCAATCAGGAATGAGAGTTCAAAAGACCATAGAGTATAAATTACCCTCAGTTGGCACAAAATGAAACGAAAGCCACAGGGAAAAGTGCCATATTCTTTTTTTTATTATTATTGAGGAACTTTTCATTTCTGTACCTCACACCTTCCACATGCATTTTACTTTTTATTTTATTTTTTGCAGACTTAAATTTTTTTTGTTTTCTTTCCTTGGAATGACCTTTGACCTCTGCAGTCAAGCTGTCATTTCCCGCCTGTATTTTCCCCCTCCTAGCACAGTGATCACCTTCTCTTGCTATTTGTCTCTCTATGGGAGATTAATGACAGCTAATAACGTCTGAACGTAGCCAGTTAATGAGATGCATTCCCAACGGGCCAATGAGGAAGCACCACAAACAAACTCGCAGCGTCTGAATATGGTTAGCACGCAAAGGGCGTGACCCCTCTCAATCTGCATCGGAGAGGATGGATGGGGCACTCAGTGAGAAAAGAGTAAGGAAAGCTCCCCTTTCCAAGGAAATGACATAGAGGAGGGGCGGGGGAATTGTTGTTTTCTGTCAACAATACTCCCCGGCCCCCAGGAAAAGAAAAAAGGAACTCCCACAGACATATTATTTCTGATTGACAGGTAGCAGAGCGTCATTACAGCTCTGCTGATGCTGAAAAGTTTCTGCCAAATATCAAAATATATTTTCCTAAATTCCTCCCCCCTTTGATTTCTCTCTCTTTTTCTCTCTCAGTCTCTCTCTCTCTCTCTCTCTCTCTCTCTCTCTCTTTCTCTCGTTCTCTCCACTCTTCTGCATAGCATGAATATATTTTTCTTTGAACTGTTTAATTTTCTACCCTAACAAATGATATTTTCTAAGGTCATGGTACAAATTGTGGGTGTGATTTTGACAGTCTAGCAGAATCCCTAAGTCTAAATGTGCTGCACATACCAATAATGTTTCAATACTCATTGGCAAAATGCAAAATACAGAAAAACAAAACAGCACAGGAGAATGCAATCATATCCATTCACATCCATATTAATATTCTAGTTTATAAATGTTGAAGAGGCCAAGACTGTGATCAGGGGTAAAAAAAAAAAATCTATTTCAGGAGTGTTTTGATATTGAAGTAGTCACATGTCATTATTTCAGTACATAAATCAATTGAAGATGTATTCTCATCTTCAAAGACTAACACATAACCAGAGATGTCTTTCTCATCTTATACAATTACATTTTATACAGTGTTATCTTCAGCATAACTAATCAAACAGAGCTAAAGATATTTGTCAAAAAGCCACAAGTTATTAATGTAAATGCACAAGAATCCTACATTTCCATAATCATACTACCCCCCAAAAAAACTTGGATCATATTGTCATGTGCATGGCAATCACGATGTTATTGTAAACCCAGTTATGGAGGCAAACCTTGTCTGAGAATTAGCACGACTTGGCAAAGGCAATTCAGTCCTTCATTAATCAAATATGGATTATCACAACATTACATGTGCACCATTCTGTCTAAAGACAAACAGTCTCTGTCACTGGTATATACCGGTGCAATTGTATTATTCATGAACACTGCTCTGATGTATAATACATAACAAAACTGATTCTGGGCTTCTCGCCACAGGCTACGAGGCACAGACACAGAATCCATTTTATTATATTCACATGCATGATAATTGTGCAAGATTCTGCCCGATGCCAAGCTATTTTCCCCGCACGGGGTTATTATTGTTGTGCATTATTATTCACCGTGTTATTAATATTATAGTTATAATCATCATTACTGTATTAGTATTGAGAATCAAGCCACGATATTTCACTTTCAAGATCAGCAGCTCATGTATGTAGCCAGTATTACCAATGTAATATGAAGCATATTTGTCATAAGTGAGGGTTATATTGATACCGTAACTCATACATGGAGGAAAATGCAGACTATTGAATATTCAATGATGTACAGGTTGTGGTGGGGCTCTGTTAGAAGAGAGGCTACATTCACGCATTCACAGTCCCCACAAGCACAAGAACGCAAATGTGTTGGTCAAATTTTGTGTATTTTCACAAATGAATCTCGCATTGATTTTCAGTCCACAGTGTACATCTACACAAAGTTCAGATTTTTTTTAGCAAAACAACATACATACATATGCTTCATAATTACAAATATATTTTTTAAAAATCTGGAAGTTTTTAAGGTGTAAAACTCATAAGGTATCATAGGGTGTAAAACTCTCTGTAAAAGCTCTTCTTGTATCTATTTATCGACAAAAGGTTATGCCTTTGTCTTGGTTTACATACTCCATGGTACTTAGTACAGGGTATGTGCACAAAAAAACACAGAGTCTAATATCATATAGATGCCATGCAAAATTGCCTGCATTTCATTTGGTAGTCATTCCAATATGTAGGCAGGCTGAGGCTCAGTTACTGAACAGTAGCTCAGTCTGTAGCAGTCTAAGAGACAGCCAACGTCAGCCACAACTTATCAGCGAAGCAGGCATTGACTCATTTATCCCTGATTGTTTCAAACACAGATTAGTGTCATTGGCTGTGACTGCCAGGAGTTCTGATCAAATTTAGTGTGGGTACTATTACAGTGCTCACACACACACACAGAGAATATGGGAAAATACATGAATCAGAACCAAATTTCTACTGGCACATCAGCATGTCGCACCGGTTTCCAACCTGTTAGTGCAAAGCTGGGACTGTGCCAAAGGCTGGAGCATAGCCGTTCAGTTAGGCCAGCTGGGAATAAGCCCACATGATGCAAATAATATGTTAACATGGTCCCCAAACACACCACACCTTCTGCAGAGAAACCTGTCTGTACTAGCAGCCCGTGAGCCCTGAACCAAATAAACAAATCATTGTGAGATCAAAGAGATGTCACAGTTCAGTTACGGCTGACTGATTAATTAATAAATACATTCTTGGATGATCACACACATTTCTAGATTTTAGGTGATCTAGAAGAAAAACATGACATATGTCAATACATCATACAATGGGAAATCCAGAATACATGCAATTGAAATGACATTTTACACATAATAAATAGAAGGCATGGGTAAATATATAAATGCAAGGCATGGATTATAAAACATTAAATATGCCTTCATCTTCATATATGCAATGTAATGCATGTATGTATTGTAGAGTATATTGACTTCATACTTAGAGTATATTGATTTCATACTGCATTATAATGAATGCATGAAATTCCAAAATGTTCTTTGGAAGATCGAATGAAGCTCCAATTTATGTCAACAGTTTTGTTTTGTGTCAACATATTAGTATTTCTATCTCATATTTTCAGAAGGAGAGGCCAAATTGTTGGAGAACTGTGTAGAACCATTTTCAAAGCTAATGCTTGGATTAAATTCTGGAACTACAATGGCCTCCCGGGTGGTGTAGCGGTAGAATGTCCGACGCTGCCCACTGCGACTGAGGTTCGATTCCAATTGGCTGTCCGCCCCAGGGTGGGTGGAGGGAAGCCAATACGAGATCGCTGCGTATAGGAGTGGCTCTGTGTGCATACCGGCGTTACGGTGATGGCTTGGCGGGTTCCGGCTCGGAAGAGGCGGTGCTCTGCCACATGTCACTGATGGTATCAGGACTACAGCAGCGAGCTCTCAATATGAGGGAGGGGGATAATTGACATGAAGAAAGAGAGTATAATTGGCTACTAAAATTGGGAGAAAAATGGGGAAAACAGCAGAAAGAGAAAATAGAAAAAAATATTCTGGAACTACTGAGCAGCCTTCATAAGCTTTTAGATATGGAACGCAATTGGCAGGTTTTTAATTTAAGGGAAATGTAGCAAATTGTGATGCAAATCATCTTAACAACAGGTCAGAGTCGATGAACATCAACATCCACAGGCAAATTTAAAGATGTCTTGACTGTAATTGCTTTTTACAATACATCTCCCAGCAGATGGTTAAATGATCGATCTGGCGTCTTTCGATGTATTTCGGCAAACATGAATATCTGCCTTTAAAGGATTTGTTTTCAATACAGAGTGACAGGTGCAATGGTATTTTGCACCCAGCACCATATACATTAAGGGGTCATGGGTAAAATGGCAGCGCCTGGGAATCAAACCTATAGTGTTCTGGTTACTATGACACATGCTGCTGTGCAGTGTCGACAGCTCACGATGTGTCAGTTGCTGCCTAATGCCATCATAACACTCCTCACTCTTGCACCCCGATGTACTCACGGTTGTCAGGTGTGCCTGCTGGGACATGTTGAGCGTGCCAAACATACAGCGCATGACCAGACAACCTGTCCCATGTCAGCACCCATCACAATACCACAGCGATTACTGCACAGTGAGTTTTTTTTCTTGAGGAAGAGCAGTCTCACAGAGGTTATTGAGTTCTACAGTGTTCAAGAAAAGAAGAGACATTGACGTTTGCTGGTTTCAGACTCACATGGTGAGACTGTTTGGTTACGGGGAAAGGCAACCTAGCTTAAGTTGTTTTTATTCTTAAACATTATGAGCTCATTTAATGTTAATGACAATACAGGGTTTACAGCCTCTTTCAGCTGCTTCTCAAACTTTGTGCTATGCAATGATTGTAAATTAAAAAAAGATAATTTAATAACAATAATGTATTTGTGGAAATATAAAATGTTGTCTTAAACAAGGGATGAGACACCACAGTGCTAAAAGTCATACTTAAAGGCATGTGAAACCAATACAAAATTCATGGTATAGAAATAATAAGTTAGCACTGCTTTTACTGAGGACAACTACATACATACCTCTGTCCACATTGCTCCTTTACTTTGACTAACAAATATACAGTACAGCAACTCTGACAGAAAAAACCATGAGAATGTCAAAGTTAAGTATATATACATAATATATATGTTGATTTAATCCAGGGGGAATGTATTTTCCTACATTTTTAAGACAGCACAGGGAATGAACACATAAAAAAGATGCTTTGCCAGACTTCATCCAACTTCATCCATATGTTGATCAACAAAAGCGTCAGCCAAAATATTTGTTAAGAAAGAAGCTTTTTCTGTCAACCTATTCTTTCTAATGTATAATATTACCAAGAGTCCTCTCAGTTTGAAGAGGTGTTAGTCACCATCTGATGAGTTAAAATAACAGTTATGCCAGATGAAAAATGACTTTCATATCAGGTATAGTTAGGCCTTAAATAATAAATTCATCACTTCCAATCAAAAATATACAGGTAACTGCCAAAATAATGGTAAAATAAGGGTTCTTGAGTAAATGAAGGGTTCTGGCATCTCTGTTATGGTGTGGGGTACATTTTCACAGCATGTTTTAGGTCCACTCAACCCTTAGGGGGAAAGTTAAACACCAATAAATACAAAGCCAGTGAGTGATCACCTTCATCCTATGGTGAAGCATTTGTTTCCTGATGGGAGTGGCCTCCTCCAGCAAGAAAATGCTCCCAAACACAGGGCACGAGTGGTCACTGAATGGTTTGATGAGCATGAAACCTATGCAAACCATATGCCATAGTCATCTCAGTCACCAGATCTCAACCCAAGTGAACGCTTATGGGAGATTCTGAATCAGTGTCTGAGACAGCATGTTCTACCACCATCAACAAAACGCCAGATGCATTTCTCATGGAAGAATGGTGTTGCCTCCTTCCTCCAGACACTTGTATAATCTATGCCAAGGTGCATTGAAGCTGTTCTGGTGGCTTATGGTGGCCCAGCGCCCTATTAGAACATTTCATGTTGGTGTTTCCTTTATTTTGGCAGTTACCTGTATGTTAAAACTAAATGAAAAGATTATTTGGAAATTATTTGGAAAGAAAGGGAAATAGAGGTACAACAAAGATCATTCGTGGTTCAGTTGGGGCCAGTACAGTATTTTTATGGCTTAGTGTTTCCACTGGCTTGTCTCAGCACGCAGTGGAAGAGCTACAGTCCGTACAGTGATATCTACATCACGGATCTAAGCATTTGTATTGAAAAGCTCTCAGACGATTAACTCTATTCTTGAGTTCTTGTGTTAATTAAAGCATAGGCTTAAAATTAACTTACTGGTAGTGGCAGGTACACCCACCATCATTTCTGTCTCTCACAAGATAGCATAATGAGGCTGTCATTTTGAAGCTGTAAACATGCTCATGCTAAGAGAATATTAATTAAATATACATTTATTAAAAGGGCTAAACCCTTCAGCTATGTAGCCGTTAAGGTCATATTGTATATATATATTTTTTTTTTCTTAATTAAATGTTGTTTAGTAGGCAAGTGAAAGTGAGTTAGGAGTTAGGCTTCCTGGACCCCATGTCACTGAATTGAACCAATCATGGTATTTTGCTATAAAGAGCAAACTCTTTTGATTGGTTCATACAAATCAGTGATTAACAGTGTGAGGTACTCCATTACGGGGTTCATGAATCTTATTGACTTACATATTACAGCATCAGTAAATATATTAATTCACCTCAACACATGTCACTCTTGCTAGCATGTAGGGTGTATTTTTTTTAACATAATATTGTATTATTAGCGCTACGACAGTTTTTTGATACTTTTATTTTTTGCTTTAAAATGTTACTCTGCAGTCAGGTGACGTTGTCATGAATAAACATGTCCTTCTTGCCTGACTTTCATCCCCTGTGCTCACTGGAAGAACCTGTTGGGTCATGTGTTCTGTTTTAACACTGTCAGGACAGCAGGTAATGCGGTTTAAGCCTATGTTTCAGGACAGTAGGTAATGCGGTTTAAGCCTATGTTTCAGGACAGTAGGTAATGCGGTTTAAGCCTATGTTTCAGGACAGTAGGTAATGCGGTTTAAGCCTATGTTTCAGGACAGCAGGTAATGCGGTTTAAGCCTATGTTTCAGGACAGCAGGTAATGCGGTTTAAGCCTATGTTTCAGGACAGTAGGTAATGCGGTTTAAGCCTATGTTTCAGGACAGTAGTGAAGGAATGTGTATTCTGTCTGTAACTGTGCCATTTTGGGAGGTCATCTGTATAGGAATGAGTGAGTTGATTAGACAGTAAGTTTCTGTCTAATCACCAATGCTTTGTCAGCAAACAGTGTCTCTTCTATTCAATGAGCTTCCTGACTTCCTTGGTGGTGCTTTGTTAGCAACACAAAGGCTATGCATATATTCAGGTGAGAGACACACTCAATGGGGTGTGTCACTTACTGACTTCCTTGCTGGTGCCTTGTTAGCAACACAAAGGCTATGCATATATTCAGGTGAAGAGACTCACTGAATGGGGGTGTGTCACTTACTGACTTGCTTGCTGGTGCCTTATTAGCAACACAAAGCTCAAACTCTTCTGTCCCTATGTATATATTCAGGTGAGACACTGATTTACTTTAGACTCTGTACCAACTCGCTGTGGACCGCTGTGTGTAATAAACTTGCATTTCAAGTCAGACTGCTGAGTCTCCTGGTCGTCTCTTCGGAAGAAGCTAACAGTTTGGTGTCGTGACCCGGATGGGACTAACCGTTTGAAAGAAACATTGGTAAGCTCCCATTTAAAAGTATTTGGGGATTGCTGTTTTCTGTTGAGAGACCAGTAAGAAGTTAGGAAGCCTCCGATAGGGAGCCCCTTTGTTAAAGCAAGTTCTCTAACAAAGGCAGACTGGTATATTTGGTATCCTCTTGTTAAGTTGTAGTCTTAGCAAGGGAAGACGTATCCCTCTTGTTTTTGACACAAGGGACGACCAGTGTTAACCTCCATTTAAGATGGGGAAGCCTCTGTTTGGCACAGGGAAGGGTGAACCAAAGAAGGGTGATCCAGGATTCCGACCACTTTGAAAGGGGGTCAAGGTACACCGTTGTGGACAGATGAGCAGTTTATTCAGATTGTTGACATTGAACTGGGAAAGCTGACTAAAAAGGCTCATATGTATTTTCAGGAAAGGTTGCCTGTTCACCCAGAAAAATATGGTGTATTGATGAATGTAAAAAAGCGTTAGGATATGCTTTGCGAAAGAAAGACACAGGAATGATACTTTGTGTTATGAGGCGATATTTTGAAAAAAACAAAAATTGATTTAGAATCAGAGAATGAAAAATTGAAAGATGAGATAATTAAATGCAGACGTGCTACCACATTAGCACAGGGCACTGTTTACCCTTTAGATGAGCTAAGAGAGGTAGCAGGGTATTGTGGCAATATTGATGACAATATCAGACTTGATGCTGATGAGGTTGCAATAGCCATAGCTGCGCCCGTAACGCTACGTAGTAAGACTGAAAATGGGCAGAGGTATATGCACAAGGTGTACACTCCAATGTCCCCAAAAGAGATTGACAGGCTATCTAAAGAGTTTGATCACCCACGTAAAATGGGTGTTGAAGTATTTCTTGATGTGATGAACAGGAAAACTGAGTTGTACCAGCTACACCCGTTCGATCAGCTGAGTTTGTTATCTCAACACTTAACTCCCACAGAAATAAATGGATTAAAACAAGCTGTAAATGTAGCTTTGGGTCCTAATTTGCAAAATGCCCAGGCAGGTTTTGCAGAAATTAAAGGGTGGCTACGTCATAATTGTGCTGACCCATGCAGTTGGTCTAGGATTACCGCTTGTGTGCAAAAGAAGGAAGAAACTGTTTCTGAGTACACTGACAGATTTCAGAAAGTTTTCCTGGCACATAGTGGTTTAGCAAATATCACTCCACAAAATATTGGTAATTTAGATGGGCCAAGCCCGCTTCATAATCAGTGGTATGAGGGTCTGTCCCCCAAGGTCAAACAGTCTATAGTGTTGTCAGCCAGAGATTGGAAAATAAAAAGATGGAGAGAGCTCACTACACTAGCTGCTGAAATAGAGCGAGACCTCCAACAGGGAGGGGCTTCAGCTATGCCGCCAATCCATGTAGCATATCTTGATCGGAATGACTCTAAGCCCAAATTCAATATAAGAGGATTCTCCAAAAGGGGGAATCAAACGCAGAGTACTAGTAGTGCTTGCCACTACTGTGGTAAGAACGGCCATTGGGGAAGAGTCTGTAGGAAAAAGAAAAATGGTATGCAGGCAGGAAGTGGTAGTGAGGAAAAAGAAAACCCCCCAAAATCTGAGCTGCCTTTACAATTAACCACTCAGCAAGCTGGCTCACTGATACAAGCTATACAGGCTGCAGTTCCGTCTGCCAAATGGGACGGCTCTTTCCAAATAATACTCATCACAGATGCAGCTGTAAAATGTCAGGGAAGAAAAACGTGGACACATGTCCAGCACTGCAAGTTGATTCCCCCTCCTGCAGGGCAGGAAGGGACAGAATAGGGCCAGTGAAGGGAACGGCAGAGAACTGGAGCCCCGAGGAAGAACCAGAGGCTCTAGGCACTGGGGGCCAACCTACGGGGTGAAGACTCAAACTATTCACCGGTTCTCCTCCTTACACCACTCCCTGAGGGAGAGAACAGGGGAAGGTGGGGGGGGAGAGAATCAATTAAAAAGAATAATAATAATAACAAAGACATGATGCTGCTGAAGAGAATGTTTTCTGTGTGTGTGTGTGTGTGCGCTAGCCTGAGTCTGTGAGCGCCAGCCTGAGTCTGTGAGCGCTAGGCTGAGTCTGTGAGCGCTAGGCTGAGTCTGTGAGCGCTAGGCTGAGTCTGTGAGCGCTAGGCTGAGTCTGTGAGCGCTAGGCTGGGTTTGTGAGCGCCTACACATTTTCTAAAACATTTCTTCAACAAGACTTGTGTCTTTGCTTGTGTTGAATGTGGTATAGGTAACATGCTGCTGTGTGCGTGTGATATAGGTCACATGTGGTGTGTGTGTGTGTGGTCTGGATCACATGCTATGTGTGTGGGCGCATGCGTGTGTGTCTGTGGGTGGTATGAGTCAAAATGCTGTGCGTGTCTATGTGCATGTGTTTGTGGTGTGGGTCACATGCGGTGCGTGCGTGCGTTGTCTGTGTGTGTGTGTTTCTCCCACAGGTCCAGTGTCCAGTGTGCCTGCCGCAACTGCTGTTGGATGGGACTGGTGGAAGAAACGCCTCAGTAACCTGCCCTCGCCAGACAACATCTGGGAAACCGGCTGGCTCTTTGCTACTATCCCTAAAGAGCACCTCATCGTGGACCATCCTCCTCTCACCATGAGCTTGTGGATGGTGTTGCTTTACATGTGCTGTCTGCCCCACACAGATGGCAGACGGACCCAGTGTTCTCCACCGGAAACACTGATGAGATCACCATCATCACCAACATTCACACGACTAGTGAATATCTCCCAGGCAGCAGGCCTGCCTTATGACCCAATTAATTGCTATATGTGCAAGGCTGACATTGTCTGCACAGTATGGCATAGATCTGATGACAATCAACTAACACCAGTAGCAATGGCTTTTGGCAACGGGACCATAGTTCACTCAAAGAGAACTATGAACACTACTTTCAGCTGCTCAATGTCCGCAGGATGTAAGCTGGAAATTCTAAGGAGCACCTCTAAAGACTAATAGCTAATTCACATCACTTTTGAAATGTATATGCCACAGATTACATGATGCTACAAATGCCAAACACTACAACTTATCGTATGTGTGATGAACTGTGACTTTCCTTTTTCTTTGTGATCCTCTCTTATGGGAGGATCAAATGGGGGATTGAAGGAATGTGTATTCTGTCTGTAACTGTGCCATTTTGGGAGGTCATCTGTATAGGAATGAGTGAGTTGATTAGACAGTAAGTTTCTGTCTAATCACCAATGCTTTGTCAGCAAACAGTGTCTCTTCTATTCAATGAGCTTCCTGACTTCCTTGGTGGTGCTTTGTTAGCAACACAAAGGCTATGCATATATTCAGGTGAGAGACACACTCAATGGGGGTGTGTCACTTACTGACTTCCTTGCTGGTGCCTTGTTAGCAACACAAAGGCTATGCATATATTCAGGTGAAGAGACTCACTGAATGGGGGTGTGTCACTTACTGACTTGCTTGCTGGTGCCTTATTAGCAACACAAAGCTCAAAACTCTTCTGTCCCTATGTATATATTCAGGTGAGACACTGATTTACTTTAGACTCTGTACCAACTCGCTGTGGACCGCTGTGTGTAATAAACTTGCATTTCAAGTCAGACTGCTGAGTCTCCTGGTCGTCTCTTCGGAAGAAGCTAACAGTTGGTAATGCGGTTTAAGCCTATGTTTCAGGACAGTAGGTAATGTGGTTTAAGCCTATGTTTCAGGACAGCAGGTAATGCGGTTTAAGCCTATGTTTCAGGACAGCAGGTAATGCGGTTTAAGCCTATGTTTCAGGACAGTAGGTAATGCGGTTTAAGCCTATGTTTCAGGACAGCAGGTAATGCGGTTTAAGCCTATGTTTCAGGACAGCAGGTAATGCGGTTTAAGCCTATGTTTCAGGACAGTAGGTAATGCGGTTTAAGCCTATGTTTCAGGACAGCAGGTAATGCGGTTTAAGCCTATGTTTCAGGACAGTAGGTAATGCGGGCAGGTAATGCGGTTTAAGCCTATGTTTCAGGACAGCAGGTAATGCGGTTTAAGCCTATGTTTCAGGACAGCAGGTAATGCGGTTTAAGCCTATGTTTCAGGACAGCAGGTAATGCGGTTTAAGCCTATGTTTCAGGACAGCAGGTAATGTGGTTTAAGCCTATGTTTCAGGACAGTAGGTAATGCGGTTTAAGCCTATGTTTCAGGACAGCAGGTAATGCGGTTTAAGCCTATGTTTCAGGACAGCAGGTAATGCGGTTTAAGCCTATGTTTCAGGACAGCAGGTAATGCGGTTTAAGCCTATGTTTCAGGACAGCAGGTAATGCGGTTTAAGCCTATGTTTCAGGACAGCAGGTAATGCGGTTTAAGCCTATGTTTCAGGACAGCAGGTAATGCGGTTTAAGCCTATGTTTCAGGACAGTAGGTAATGCAGTTTAAGCCTATGTTTCCATCTTGAAGTGTTGAGATGAAAGAAGCTCTCGCCAGAGTGCCAGCGAGGTGTTGAGCCCTGTGGAAGAGCACTGGATTCAGGATGTAAACTTAAAACAGTAACATGACAATAGGAGGTATTTTTTATCCGTATAATGAGAGAATAGAACAACTCTCACAACTGTGCTCTTTTGCAAAGTCTCAGTATTTTTTGAGAAGCCATAAATGACTTGTTTGCATTTTGTTTAATTTTATCCAAACTTGTGTTCTGTGGAAATTAATCATAATTAATCAAAATAATATTATTTTCCTTATGTCTGAATGATGTTCTGAATAATTTCCCCTATCTACATTCCATATTTATTAAACCATTGGAATGATTGATATTTGCTTTATCCATTTTAGTCATCAAATGCTTAATAAGATTATAACTATTGAATGTTGGGTAGGGCAGCAAGGAATTGTCATGGAGGAAACAATAGACTGACATTTATGATTGTGTCTTCAATTTAGCAATAAAAAGACCTACAAAACGACCTCTTTATTTACCAATAAAAAGACCATCCCATCGAAAGAAGAATGATGGGATGTGCATGTGCATGAGAAGTGCTTGAGATGTCACCTGTATGCAGTGTGTATGAAATGGGAATGAATCTCACTTTTACATCATGGGCTTCGTGAAATACTTTTCTGTGTCACAGTTTTTTTTCTATATTTATTTCATAATTTCATTATGAAAATGTCATATTTCATTCATGTAAATGCATTATTTAGTTTAAACAAAGTTCATTTTAATTTAAAAATGTCAATTCCACAGCTCTGGTCAAAGGGCAAACTGAAGTGAGGCCCTTTTTTGTCCCACTGTGTACAAAAAGAGATCAAAAGCCCAGCCATCTCTATAATGAAATGCTTTTATAGCCCAACTGGGCAATGGTTATCGATCTTCCCCAGCAATGTACTCCTGTTTCAATTCACCTTGGCTGTTCCCCCTGCAATGACCGCAAACGCCTCCATTGGTTTCATCAGTTAGTCTGAACCTTCATATGCAATACATAACATCAATATTTAGGTTGCCACATCACTCATATCAAGGTTATGAACACAATTAACATTATATTATACTATCTCCAACAACTAGAACATGGTTGCACATATACTTGTCTATATGTAAGGCTACAGGACACAGATACTGTTCAACTTGTAAATGGTACTGTATTCCAAGAGCAGGTTGAGTCATTATCATGTAAAGGGGGAGGTCACACACACACACACACACAGATCTTGCACATGGACAAATCAATAGCCAGGTGATATAAATATTCTCCTCTCAGTCCCCAGGTAAACAATCGATCTTTTTCTACTGAGGTTCTGTAATGGTTAGAGGCCAATAACCCTGAAATATCACAGAAGAATTACAGTTCATTCTACATAAAACTGTATTAAGGTCTCCCTCCCTCTCTCTCTCTCTCTCTCTCTCTCTCTCTCTCTCTCTCTCTCTCTCTCTCTCTCTCTCTCTCTCTCTCTGCTTTCTCTCTCTCTCTCTCTCTCTCTCTCTCTCTCTCTCTCTCTCTCTCTCTCTCTCTCTCTCTCTCTCTCTCTCTCTCTCTCTCTCTCTCTCTCTCTCTCTCTCTCTTGCTTTCTCTGTTCCTCTCTGTTTCTCTCTAAGGTTTATTTACAAATGCTTATCGACTTTTCTTCTGGAAAGCCTAAAATGAATGAGAACTGTTCATGTTAATGATAACCGTGAGGTACAGCACTGAGGTACACCATGGAGAAGAGCCTGAGGTGGCCTAGGTGCTCAGCTGCAGTGGGCTTCTGGAGTGGAGCGAAACCGGTGAAATATGGAGAAAAGCTTTTTATTTGTAGTTTCTGGCTTGATAGTGTTTCTCTGGGTATGAACTTGGATCGAAAAAACCCACGGAGTGATTAAGAGACACAGCTGAGGCGCATTTTCTAGTCGTGTGTATTTTTAATCACTCCACAGCCTTTCAACTCAAGTTCATGCACGTACCATGAAATGGAAATATGGACTCTCTCCATAACAAGGTGTCATTTAGTGTAATTAAGGGGAAAGGGCATTTATGTTTTATGACCAAAATAAATTGGTTGCGCTGTAAAAATGAATCATTTTTACTATCCAACTGAAAGGATCATTTGATAGTATCTCTGGATTTATGGCTTAGATATGACTCCAATAATTTTTTTCAGCACAACAAAAGCTTTGAACAAAAGTGTTTGATTGGCTGAGGTGGGGAATTTCAGGTAGTGAACAAAAAAATGAAAGTCCAACAGTGAAGCAATCTGGTGCTTCAATAATGGCGTGGGGTACATTGTCCTGGCATGGTTTGGGTGCCCACATACCCTTAGAGGGCAAGTTCTATGTCAGTCGTTACGTAATGATATTGAGTGATCATCTTTACCCCATGCTATAGCAGTTCTTTCCTGCAGAGAGGGAGGGGTACCTTTCAAGATGCACATTCTACAGAGCAGTAGTCACCCAATAGTTTGAGGAGCATGCTACATGTTAACAACATAAATGTCTTGGCCTACTCAGTCACCAGATCGGAACCCAATCAAGCATTTATGGGATATACTGGAACAGTGCCGCAGACAGTGTTTCCCACTTCCATCAACTAAGAGTGAGTTGATTGACTTTTTCGTGGAACAGTGGTGTCGTATTTCACTGTAGATTCTATGCCAGTGTGCCCACAGGCCTAACTGGCTACAAACCTATTAAGTGACTTTACATCAAGGTTCCCATTTTTTGTTCATTACCTGTATATGGTTAATATTCCTTCCCTCAGCCTACCACAAAATGTGTATACTGGAGTAATGACCTATCAGTAAGTAGGTCCATCCTATTGGAACAAACCTATTTAGGTGTAAACCAGGCATGTGAATTGGTTACTGAGGTGTACATTATGTACTGAAATTGCACCAAATAATTTATGCCAAAAACAGTGAACCTGGGTATATCTTACATATTAATCAAACGGCCCATGGTATTACTTTTTTTACTACAACATTTCTCATGGCTTCAAAAAGCATCTTCTCAAAGCAACCTTAGAAAGCATCTCACAGCTGGGAAAAACAAAGAAACAAAACAAAAAGTCCATCGCCTAGAGTATATTCAGATATGACCTTACATATTTATCTTATTTTTTTCTGGCAAATTATTTTCCCTATGAATAGGGTATCTGCCTCTGCCTTTCTCAGGAAAGATACATAAATGATGAATAAAAAAGTAGATCAATAAACAGATGTATAAATAAGAAGTGGCACAGCTGCCAGTGCTCAAGCCGAGGCAGATCTCTCTGTAAGTGATGTCGCAGAGCCTGCATCCTCTGTTCTATGAATTTCAGCGGGAAGAACACCTGCTCACAGACAAAAGATCAGCAGTCAAGACAAAAACAGAACATCATTCTCTAAAGTTACTCATTGGCACTTGTTATACAACAGCACGATGATACCATTTTGGAAAATATTAAATACAACAAACACAAAAAAACATCTAATTGTCTCTGTTTGCTTGTCAAGGAGGAACATGGTGGAAAACAGGAAGCAGGTTTGCTAAGACTGTTTTAAGTTAACCCACTTTGTTTCAAAAGATTTTTTATTCAAACCGAGAATACCACTGGCAGAGGCAGAGCTTTTGTGAACTGTTACAATTGTTGCAGTAAATCTGAAAGTTCTATTTCTTATTCAGTTTTGTCAGGGGTTTGACATCAGCAAGTTCATGCTATGCAAAGGTCTGTGCCTGCTTCAAAGTGTGCACCTCCTGCACAATACAGCTGAGTTTATTATTGTTAAAATAATTTTTAAAGGAGAAATAGAAAGGCATTTGTAAATAGAATAGCTTATGGGGATTCTTTTGAAATTCAAATAATTGTGAAGTTGTGTTTCTCATTTGCAATCAAATATTTGAAACTACTTTATGAAATACCCTTTTTCCTGGAGGATGGCATTACTTACTTAGTAATAAGCAAGTATGTGCTGTTCCTAAAGTACAGTGCAAATAGTAGCTAAAGTACAAGAAAAAAGAGACCATCACAAAATGAATTATTTTTTTAAGCAATAATCCAATGTGCTTCCCTCAGTGCAATAAGGAGGATGCATCAGATGAAAAAATATACACTGTCCTTTATGTATCTAATAAGACCAATGGAAAAAGATAACCAATTATTCTAACATAGCTGTATTTTGTGGCACTGCCCATCATTATTGATATTTGCTTTTTCTTTTTGATCTTGTATCTTAAATTATTTTATACATATCTGTAGCTCTTTTTACACCTGTATTTTATGCTCACAAATTGTGCCTGCTTGTATTGGATTGTGATTTCTTTGTGTTTTGTATAGTTTTATTTTTTTGTTGTTGTTTGTACTGCTGTGTTTCTGCCCCTTGGCCAGGCCGTTATTGCAAATGAGAACTGGTTCTCAATTGACTTGCCTGGTTAAATAAAGATTAAATAAATAAATGTAACATTCAGCATTCACATAATATTGGTGCATTTATTACCTTACACGGCACAATATTTAATAAAGCTACATGGATGTCTGCACAAAAGCTGATGGAAAATAGAATGAGAATCAGATATTGGAGAGGGTTGTTGGAGCTTGTAATATGTGTTCATACTCACTGGTATTTGTAATATTGATCAGAGGGTACAGAAGTTAATGTTTGTAAGAACTAAGAGTCTGTGGCCATTATGATCATTTCTGTCAGAAACCTTGAAAAGTGCCAAATACTTGATACTGTATAGGTATGTGGTATGCCCCACCAACCTGTAACTTAGCAGATTGCATACCTGCCATCCAAATATGAAGAACAACAGGTTGTAACTTAGGATCTGTACCTTGTAGAGAGATATTGAGGTGAGTGATTTTTTAGATATCCAGGATTAATGAAAGGAAGGCGGAAGTTGGAATGGAACCATTGGCACTCATACCTCATGGACTATCAACAAAACATGCTCTTGGGTAGGAAGCATGCGGAATGTATGCTAATGCATTACCTCTCTCCTCTGAAGGAACAGCTGCCTCTGCTCTCTCCTTTACAGAGGCAGCTAAACCCACTGGGGGTATCTCTCATTTGAACTATGAACACATAACTGTGGTGGTTTAGGCAATGTGAGGAAAACCTTCAATGCCAAAGATGTAGGGTGATGAACACACTGACTTTAATTTCCCATTCACAAGGTACAGACCACACCCAGGCAAGGAGCACTTCAAAAACGTTTTTTTGTAAAGAAATATTGTAATGACAATTAGTAAATGATATGGGGCTGATGTTCTGAAAATGAAAGACAGAAATGGGTGGCAGACTCAGTGTGTTGGGCTTGGAGTCATAGGAAAGAATGACATGGAGAGGGATGTTGGAACTACAACACACAAGGAAGACAGGTTATTGACACCATTATATGCTTGCATTGATAGATAACACAGTGTGGTTGCAGCCTATTGTCCCAAATTTAAGTTATTACATTTCTTGTGAAAATGGCACATTCAAAGTTGAAATTGTGAAATTGTGAGTCTGAAAAAAATAAACAGTCTGTGAATCCATTACAGCTGAGTCCTCTGTACACTGACCACATCCCCTTGTACATGCAAAAGACACATGTTAATAAGCTCACAACCTTTAATTACACAATGTTCTAAAGTAGGTTCCCATTAAGCCATGATTTGTAGGGTAGATCATTACACCAAGCCCTAGAAACCAGACAAATTCTCAATACAAATCAAGCCAGCCTGAAAATTATCCACCTTAATGTGTGCCCAATATTGATATTTTATTACTGCTTCTGACTGATGACCTTAGAATCTTCATTTTCCATTTAGTCGGGGGGCAGTAGTAAAGGCATAATGGCCCATCATTAATTTTCAAATGGAGTAATTCATTTACATTGTTTATTAGGCAATTAATTGGTCTTACAGTCACCACATTTAAGTATTAATGCATTATTTAGTGGTTTATTCTACACCAGTGGTTCCCAAACCTCTTCTCGGGTACCCCCAGCCGGTCCATGTATTTGTTCAATTCCACCACCAGCACCACCGATTCAACTAGTTAACTACTTAACAAGCGTGGACTAGCTGACTCAGGTGTGCTGGTGGTGGAATGTAACAAATACATGGACCGGCTGGGGGTCCCCAAAGAGAGGTTTTGGAATATACTGTTCTACTCAAGAATGCTGTTGCAACCCCCCTCATACTGACAAACCAATCTTTCCTCACAAGCTTTTTTTCATGATTGATTAATCACAAAATATGTGACCACCATGTCTCTATTTCAGCCCTTTCTCATCTCACGCAGTCCTGAGATTATTGATTGTGCTACTAAAGCCACCAATAGACTGAATGCTTGTATTTACTTCCATTCCTAAATGTCTGGTATCCTCCTTTTTCAACAATATTCTGGCCTAGGCAGGAATATTTTCCTGTTACAATATTTTCTATTTTATCCTGTAACTCTGAAAGGAGATAGTCTATGCATTTAATGTAATGTTTTGGAGCATTTTTGAATTCTTGGAAATGTATACTGAGGACTGTTTTGGTTTCCATTGCTAACGTCGTTCCAGCACTAACAGCCAGTTGTGGTCTGTGGTTCCCAAAGTCAGTAATTTCCTATGAAAATTAGATCACATCGTTTGGATAATCATGTGGATTCGATACAGACAGCCTATATCATGGATGACAACTTTATTTGGTTAGGATCTAAAATGACAGCACAAATGTACATGACTCCGATGTTGATTGGAGATGAAAATTCAGACAAGATAGGATCTGGAGCTCCTTATGTTTTCTTGTCTAGACTTTTCCAAGGCCTCACCCTCTTATGGTTTCTCTTACAGTCATTTTATCTTACTCTTAAACCACAACTTTTCTTGTATCTGCTTAATTATTTTACCCACATTTCCTCAAAATGGCTCTTACCTTCTTATAGGGCAGCAATGCATGCTCATTACTCAAAGGTTACAGGTTTAGCTCCAAGTTTAGAACTGTTCTGTGGTACTTAATGTACTAGAAATAGAAGCTGTGTAAACCCCCTGGATAAGGGTGTCATATAAACACACTAATCATTTGAAAAAAATATGTGAGACCTGATGAACATTTTTTAAATGATGGAATGCAAGTGAAAAAATTTTTTGTGTGTGTATGTGTGTGTATGTGAGAGACAGCGAGTGTTTGCATGTATTTGTGCCAGTGCATCTCATCGTGTGTGTGTTGGGGGGCGAGGTGCGATCACAGATTTTAAGGTGGAAAAGCTTGGCTAAGCTGAGGGTCTCTTTGACCACATACAGTTGTACACTGCCACCTAGTGAGATAACACATCCCCATGAACATCATCAACCCACCCCCCACCCCCATCAACGCCACCTTTAATTAGACACTGTCGAGGGCTTGTCAGAGCAACCGGGTCTCTCCCTGTACAATGAGAGAGAGAGAGAGGGGGGACTGAACCACATGCTTTGACACAGATGCTCCCATCACACAATTACCTCCTCATA
Source organism: Aldrovandia affinis (assembly GCA_029706075.1). Taxonomy (NCBI): domain Eukaryota; kingdom Metazoa; phylum Chordata; class Actinopteri; order Notacanthiformes; family Halosauridae; genus Aldrovandia; species Aldrovandia affinis. The sequence continues at coordinate 4,874,762 of JAINUG010000041.1, forward strand.
CCTGCGATCATAGTTCAGTACCATTAACAATGAAACAAAAGCTGACAGGCTGCAAGACCTCTTTCCATATGAACCTTGGAGGCAGCTGACAGTAATCCCCTGTCATTTGCTGTGAACTGTACCAAAGGTTACCAAGACTTGTAGAATCCACACTTGCTTACAGGTTATGTCTCTCAGAAGAGACATAACACATTGTGTTACATTGTTACACTTTGTCGTAAATTGTTACATTTGTGTCGTAAAATGTTTTTTTATCCAAATAGAACAGTAACGTGAAAACACAATAGATTGTGAAATATACAATTTTACTAATACCGTGGCCTCCCTGCCATTTTTAATAATGGATCCATACACCTGACAACTCACTTGTCATTGGCTCTCACATGCTATGTTGGCCAATCCGCCATAGAATTACCAACTCCCTTGCATTGGGGACAGAGAAAGAGTGAAAGAGAGAGAGAGAGAGAGAGAGAGAGAGAGAGAGAGAGAGAGAGAGAGAGAGAGAGAGAGAGAGAGAGAGAGAGAGAGAGACTTCCACAATTAGTTTTTTCAGAGGTAAGATCACAGAGCGCCATGCAGGCCACTTTCAGCACCCTTATTTATCCTTGCTGTCCCTCGCTCTCTCTTTCTCTCTGACCAAGGAGAAGGCACAAGCCCCAGTCTCGGGGTCTGCACCAGTCATGCCTGGGTGAGAGTTACCAGCGACAGGCCAGGCAGATTGTGGAGGAGACTCTCTGAGAGAGCAGGCAGGCTGAGGCAGGCACGGATTCCGTCAAAGCAGGACCTTGCTACAGCGTGAGTCACTCCTGGGTGAGCTGCAGGAGTGTCTCTCCCACATCAGCCAGAACACGACATTATTTATTAGCTTAGTAGACGCCCTTATCCACTGCGACTTGCATTAGGTTGCATCGTTAAATAAGTAGATATTTAATGTAACCAAACGCAATTGTGGTTAAAGTACCTTGCTGAGAAAGGAAGATTTTAGAGCATTCCTGTATGTTCAGTGACCATTCCTTAGTCATTGGTAAGCTGTGACCAGTGTTTACTTTGGGGAAGGAACCAGAAAAGCGATGCTATGTTAGAAACAAGAACAGTAAAAATAATGAATTAATGATAACGGCATTGATGCAATACCAGATGCAGTGATGTTTGCCAAATATTTATTTTTTTCGAAGGCAAGTCACTTTCTTGTACTGGGCAGACACACTTGTACTTTTACATTTTAGCCATTAAGCTGGATATTTACTGAAGCAATTCAGGTTAAGTACATTGCTCAAGGATACAACACTGGTATCCCATCTGGGATTAAGGTATAAGGTTAACTACAGATGGTTTTCCAGACAGCAGCCCAAGGTGCCATTTAAGATGCAATGAGATGAACGCAGTAGGTGGATGAAAGAAATGAAGAAATCCCCCACAGTGAGACTGTATCCCTTTTAGAAAATGTCTTCAGTTTGTCACGATCACCTTCTGGCATTTGCTGGAGTCTGCATAATGAAGTTTCATCAGCAAGTTTCTGTATTTCAAAATAAATCTTTGGAACCTGGGCAATGGCAATGTGCGCCTCGCTCAACGGGCCTGTACGGACTTTGCAAACGCCCAGGTCAGCACTGTTGTTAAAAATTGTTTGATCCCTTAGGATTAGAATGACTATACCAGGTAAAAATGGAAGGTAATCCACATTTGTCTCATTCCGTGGGATAACATGGCTTAAATACTACTGTTTCAATCTGTGCAGATTTCATCCAGAGAGCATGCTGCCCTCTAAACATTTATAATCAGAAATAGGTAGAGAACCCTCTGAACTGCTGTTAGTGATATGAGGACTAATTATATGAATATTAATGGCATGAATATTATTGACTGAACTAATGTTAATGTTGTGTGTTTATTTATTCCCCCTTCCTCCCCCTTCCTTTGTTGTGGTTTTGCTTGTTTATGGTGTGCTTTATCAATTCTGTCTATTACATTATTTTAAAATAAATGTAAATAATTCAATTGAAAAAATATGTATGTGTATTTTCCAGATGGAAAACATTCCATTTGGTCTGTGCTGTGCTCCAGGTTTTCGTTCATTCAAGGACAATTCACTCTGCTCCCCACTTTCTCACAGTGCAGCTGATGTGCAAAATACAGTGAGAATCTACTGAAGCTGAAGACAGGGAGAAGTTGTTCCTCTGCAGAACACCTGGCCCCAGTTTGTGCAGTTCAAGCCTGTGTGTGTTTTCACAGCTGCTATGATACAAATTCAAATTCCAAACCTCGCACCCGGGTTCCATGCTCGTACACAGTCCGTACATGAACACGTCATTTTCTGAGCACATAAACAATAATTGAATTTATGTCTGTGTAGCTATACTTTAGGAATATACAACAAGAACAACTTTTCAGTGAAATATTTTAGTGGTCTAAATTTCAGGTTTGTATCCCTGTTAACATCATTGCAATTTCTTGATTTAATGCTATCAATGCTGTACATAGTAGTGAGTATGTTTATCTTGAAATTGTTGTTGCATACATCTTGCTGAGTGGCCCATTACTAACAATGCATATAGATATTTTAATACAATATTATAGAATTTTAATCATTCATTCTCCCCCTACATCTTTCCTTGCCTTGTGGCCCCTTCATTAGTAAAATTATGATTTCACTTTGAATATTATTTGGATGCACAATACAAAATCCAGACATCTTTCACTTACAGTGAAATATATTTTAATGAAAAACACTAGCTCCTGACATAATCCTATCAACGCTATATCTAATTAATGACAGGAAAAAGGATTATGCAAAATATTAGTTTCAGATCTGTCATACTGCTCCCTTCTTCATCATGAATATATTATTGTATGCCCATAATTAATAGTTAATGAGGGAAATTGTGAAAAATATTGCATTCAAGCAAATTAGAGCACATGTCTATCCTGGGTGAGGGAATTAAGCTTTTGCAGGGATAAATATCTTATTTCAGTGAAAAGTAGGCTCCAAGAATAATATGGGGGAAATGGCAAATGCAAATTTTTTCATAATTATTCCCAATTTTTTTAGAAAGGCAAATTAGTGGCGACAAGAAAATTGCAATTGTAAAATGCTTGGACTGAAGATAAATGTGTCGCTGTGTATGAATCTCTACCTATCGGGAATCTCTATGAAATAAGATAAGAAATCTCAACACTCAATTAATGTACATTTTGTGTTCAAGGTACAGCAATGGCCCCAGCAACATTTAACCAATGAGAAAGTATTATAGTGATACATTGTTTGCAGTAAATTGATTACTTGCTTTTATATTGAAAAATGCATAAGACGTTCATTTCTACAAAGGAGAAAATCTCATCCAAAACCTGCTCTCACAAATCCACAATATTGATCAACACACTCTTTGCCGAGCAGAATAAAATTCAGTTTTCTCCCACAGTATCATGTAACCATGAGCGAATAAAGACTGCCCAAAATGTAATTAAAAAAGGGTAACACTTCATCCCATCTAGAGTATGTGTTTAGCTCCAGGGCTTTTTTTTAAACATAAATAGGTCAAACACTGAGCAACAGCTCCTCCTCACAGCCAATAGGAAACTGTTACCCACAAATCCATCAGCCCTGCTAAGATTCCCTGTCCTACATTCCATATCATTCACAACACTGTGAGTGACACAAATCATTATTCTGGGCTGCTGCCCATTCAAATGCAATCCATAGTACTTACATAAATTTGGTGTCATTTTTGCAAATTAAAAACTGATTAATTCACTAAGGATTTACTATATTGGTTGTATGAATGGATCGCATAGTGCTTCTTAATGTCAGAACACAGTATATTAACTTATATGATTTAAATGTTATATGTTGTAATGTGAAGTACAAAATGACTGGAATCCCTCTTTAAATGTTATTATAGAGCAGGGAGTAGCCATGAGCTTAGAGTATGGGGTATTCAATTAATTCATGCTAATTATGTTTCTGCAGAGTTGTGAGAACCTGCCCTTTATATTCACACCCACTGCACAATTCAATGTCAGTCAAGATTTATGCAAAGTTATTCAATTGTAATCTAAATAAATCTGAATACAAACCACCAAGATTCAATAAAATGAAATTAATGTTTACTCTTTTGCTGAGAGAAAAAATGAAGCTTTTATTTATGGACTTGAATAATTGTCAATGATTGTGGAAAGCATTTTCACTGAGAGCACTGGTAGAACTGCCCCGCAGGCCCTAGATCCCAAAATATCCGACAACAATTCATAATTCTGCCAAGTCCCTTCTGTGCGCTTCAGTGTTGTGACAGCTTTGCAGCCACTAGGAAGGTCACAGACAGATTCAAAGTCAACATGAAAGCTCAAAAATGAAAGCATCGTCTCTGGAAAAAAAATCAATATAAAAATCTATACATTTCCAGGGACAGGGAGGATAGAATAACAATTGTTCAATCTGTACAATAGTAATATGTTGTCACTATTGTTACAGCAAAGACTCACTCTGATAATCAGTGGCATGTCTGTGACTTTTCATTTGGGGTAGCAGATGGAGTGGGGGATGGGACAGTTATTATCCCAATAAATATGGCAAAACCTAGGCTAGCTAGTGGAATTAAATATAAGCTTATTCTCTTATTATTTATGAAATATACAACTATAATATATGCATATACATAAAATATTTGTGCTTTTACAGTGAACAAGTATTTGGCTGTACGCAACATTTTTCATCATATATCACAAAGTCTGACATCATGATCACAGATACAAATTTAGCACATCATTCGCAGGTTGAATATAATGTGTAGACATGCACTTGATCATTACAAAATTACCTTATGAGGAGTAGTGTTCCATGGAATCTACAGTCAGGCCTTCCCTGTATGCTTACCTGTAAACTGACCATTGGTCTCAACCTGTTTTCAGTTATTCGTCCTTGATTAACAAGAGTGCCAACCATTTGAATATGCCATTGGCAAGTAATAACAAAGCTTGCTCTTAATTGTGTTTCTCGTTGTACCGTTATCTTTCTTCAATTCACATTGGAGAATGTAAATGACAATAAATGGTTTCATTGAGTAAAATCACAGAATAGGCTACACTTTCAACTTAAACTTAAACTTAAAGCCTAGCAAACACATTTCAGTTCAGTGAAAACTTCTCTGATTTTTCATGAGCATTAAAATGGCTGATCTGCACAGATCAGATTAACAGATAATTATGGAGTCAATAATCCATGAATTCTGGCACAGAGAAAAAAATGTATCACATTTATCCACACGGTCAGATCATCTGTTCTAGAAAATGCTAAATAATTTTGTGATGTAATGAAAAATCATGGTGCTATATACTTATTGGTACTATTCAGCTAATGAATTGCTTGATTGAGAATAAAGGAATGTAAACTGACACACCCCTACAAACAATCCATTACGTTGATCCAAGAAAGTACAAAGGGTAACACTTTTTGTGAAGGGTATCAAATAAGAACAACGCTATACCTTCATAAGCACTTCATAAGCATTCATAAACACTCGTTCCATAAACCAGGGGTTCCCAAACTGGGATTCAGGGACCCCTGGAGGTCAGGAAGGAGTCATGAAGGGTGGTAAAAAAAAAGCGACTTCCAAGCGTGGCTAGAGATCATCGCTAGAGCTATCGAACAGTAAGTTACAGTCTGAACGTTGATATTGCCTATGTTCATACCACAAAATCTGTCATACAAAAGGAAGAGAATGGTTATATATATACGTATATAAATTGAGGTGAAGAAAAGGTGAGTTTCTGTATTTTTTCAGAAGATAGATTCTGCTGATAGAAGATTCTGCTGTCCTGACTAAGTGGGGAAGGTCATTCCACCATCTAGGGACAAGGGCAGAGAAAAGGCAGGGGCCGTAAGGAGCAGCTACCAGGTGTGCAGAGACACGGAACAGTCAGCTGGCCAGAGGAGGCCGATCGGAGAGATCTGGACGTGTTATGTGCCCATTTATTTCCCATTAAACAAGAAATCATAATGTGCTATTTGTGCTATATATCACCAAGGCTCACTCTTTGTCAGTTGAAATAAGTGATTATGAAACAGATAAAGGCCTATATAGGCCTTCTGTAATCACAATAGGATTTTGGTATTTATTTTTGTCCTTTAATACATTTAGAATCAATTTTAGGGTTAATATAATGTTTTTATAATGGTAGTAATGTTGGCCCAGGTCTCTTGATGTGAACACAGCATTGGATATACTCTTTTCATACAAGAAAAGAGTGTGTGAGTGAATGGTGTATGTAGTGCCCTGCGATGGATTGGCGACCTGTCCAGGGTGTATTCCTGCCTCTCGCCCCAATGCATGCTGGGATAGGCTCCAGCCCCCCCGCGACCCTAACTAGGAATAAGTGGCTGAGATGATATATATACTGTATACAGTGGTGTCCACTACCAAGATCTGTTTGTTTTCATCGTTCATCGGAAACTAACACAAAATCTTTACTCATGCGGTATTTGTTATTCAAGCATGTCATAAAACACTGATACAAATAAAAAATGTTTGCTTGAGAAAGGATGGTATGGAATTGAAATATCTATAAATATTTTGTTTGCACACCATTGCCTTTTATTTCCTCAAAATGTTGTGACACCTTATTTTTAATTTAGGTTTTGATACATGGACACTCCTAATACACAGTGTGAGTTGTTTTGGTCTTGTAACAATTAATACCAGATATTGACGTAATTATTATGGTCCTCTATGTGTTCTTGTTGCTACTTTAATTTTGGAAAAGGACACTTTCTTTGCAAGTTTTTGCAGCTGTTTGTAATTATGTCAGCAGAGATTAGTGAAGTAGTTAGAGGTCAAATTGTTCTCCTGAGTAAAAAGTTTGTGTTAGTTTTTGATGAATGATGAAAACAGACAGATCTTGGTATTGGACTCAGACTTTTGGACCCCACTGTGTGTATATATATATATATGCTGTAGGCTTGGCTTTTTCATTCTCCCTTTGCCAAGACAAAGCAAGCTTCTGTTTGATGTGCAAGTGTCCAAGTTATTTTAAGTGACATTGCATCCACTGGAAACACCGCCAGAGGGCCAGATGCTGTCCACACTCCCATAGCCCCGATAAACTTTGACAGGAGGAGAGGGAATGAAACAAACATTAGCTGACAGCCCGATTCTGATCAGAACCAGCGGGTAACATCCCTGCGCTCAAGGTCAAAGATCCACCCGCAACCATGTCCGCATCCGCTCATGGGTGTGAAGCAAGGAATTCTGGGTAACAGGCTCAATGTAAATTATGATTAAAATGAAAATAATTTTGATACAATAAAAACATAATGGGATAAAAAGAGCAGAGAGCACCCTTGTTTAAATGCCATTTATAGTGTAGCAGCCACACGCATCCCCTGTGTGTGTGTGAATGATTTCATTTCCAAATACTTTTCTGAACCGGCCAAAAAAAATCTGTGGTAAATGTGTTCCCAATGTGTACTGTATGTGATGAGGGGGTATTTCTGGGTGTCTTGGGGCATAATCAGGTGGTATATATTGTATATTTCATGATAATACATCTTGCATATATCTCCGTCAATTCACATCAGTGCACATGATCTCCATTGGCCATGTAACTGTGGCTGCAGTAGTTAAGAAGTAGAAAGGACACAGTGTTCATTCACTCTCCATTGCACCCATACAAGCCCATGTGAAATTTCCCTTTCTTCTTGTTTTGTACACTGTACCTGTAACATTTCCTCATGCTTTACATCATCT